>JAWNNH010000750.1:0-223366 GCA_035043045.1 Hirtodrosophila alboralis | reverse complement strand
ATAAAACCTAAAAACTGAGAGATAAATATAAACCTAGTTCTCCTAAAAAGGATCAATAGTAAAGTAACAAATGCTTTAAAAAATGTATTCTAAATAGTATAGTAACAAATGTATAGTAACAAATGGTTTCAAAAATGTACTCCAAAAAGCTTATCACATTTTTTGAAAAAGTTGTTATACCCTTTAAAAAAAAGTGTATAACAATTATAGTCTTCAGCTAACGTTGATTCAAATGACATTTTGTTTTATTTGAATATTTCCGTCTAAAATCGAATGGTCAATAATTACAGACAGCCTCATCGATTGATTGACCATCGAATCAAGTCAAATCAAAACTAACAATCATTTTAACTGACTTTCCTGTCGCAATTTTTTTATAAATCTAGTCACAATGCGGAAAACATTTGCTATAAAAAAACGGAAATATTTTGTATAAAAATGTTGAAATATTTTGTGCAAATATGTGCACAAAAGACTTAAAGATGTGTTGTCTCTCATTTGTGGATTCCAATTGAGAGTGACACATTATTATTTTATATTTTTATCTTCTCAACTGGGATACAAATGGGTTTTTAATTGCATGGTAAATACTCTTCATAAAAGCATTTATTTATGTTTATAATAATAAACTGTTTTATTGTTTAACTTACCTTTTAAGTGCTTGGCGTTTTATTTTATTGTAATAAGTGTGAATTGATTGTTCGTGCTGAAAATAGATAAAAAGATTAAAGAAATTAAACAAAAAAAAAAAACAAGATTTGTTCAAAAAGAAGAATTACAATTAACCTGGTTCGATTTGTATTGAAATTCAATAACAAATAATTTTTGTTCTAAAAAACTTTCATGACAAATAATCGTGATAATAGTTTGTTATATATTATTGTTGCCTAATAAATAATTAAAAATAAACTCAGAATATTATTTACTTACAAATATTAATACAATTAATTTACTTTTACATTTGAAATCGCAAGGATTGTCGCTTGGTAAATTGCACAATTTTCTAGATTTAATTTTTTTTTTTTTTTCATTTTTAAGGATAAGCATAATAATGAAAATAAATTCGTTTTTCAAATTAAAAAATTTTAAAACACTTCAAATTTATTATTTATTTGTTTTTATTTTATTCATTTATTTTGGAAAACAATCAGTGCTGTTCCATAATAGCAAACGTTATAATATTTCTTAAATGTAATGAATAATAATAAAAAAAGCCTAATGAAATTACAAAAGTTTTAAATATTAATGACACTGACTAGGATAAGATTTTTTCCATTATATTAAAGCTCTGTAATAATGTGCTTACTTTATTAAATATAAATGCAGAACTTATAGTCTATGCTACTTAAATAATACAATAAAACTCAAAATTTTGTGAAAAAAATAATAGAATTTGAAATTTAAATTGAAATATAGCAAATAAATTAAAAAAAAAATAAATTTTAGGAATGACATGTTATTAATTTAAGAAATTTGTTGGAATGATTTACGTATATTATTAATATATTTTATCTTTTTCAGCTTTGAGGATTTCTAATGGCTTTAATTCATATTCGATCCGCATAAACGTCACACCGTTAGAAAGGGGATACAATTATCTATTGGATTGTGTAACAATATTTAAGATCAAAAAGGACCTGATGTAGATATGAACAAATAAGTCGACAAGACTGCCAAAAAAAAACTAGCTATTTGCGGTTTTCCTGAAAACCAATTCTAATTGAAAAAATAAATGGTTTGCATTTTTGAAATTAGCGCTCGAAATTACATCAAGCGTAGTCTATGACAGCCCAGCTCCTTTTTTGCTGTAATCATAACGAAATATATACCTTAAAATAAATAAATAAATAAAATTCCAAAAATTATATAAGTAAAATAAATGAGGACAAAAATCATAATAATTCTTAATTAATATACAGGTAACAGAACTTAAATTTGCATACCAAAAATTCAACTTGTATCTGTTATGTCTATAAGATTGCGTATTTTATTGAGTTCGATATCGTCACAGGTAAAACATTTGCATTATAGAGGCTAATGAATATCGCACCTGCTCAATAAACCGGACAATAGACTCGATTCAGAGTCAAGATTTTTCGATTTGGTTTTTTTTTTGTATTGTAACAAAGTGAAGACAAACCGAATCGGAAGCGCGTTTCGAATTTTGCGCTGACCAAAACACAGTTTACAGTTAACAAAAACCGTCAAGATATTTTTTTTTATTTTTTATTTTATTTTTTATTGAACTCTGCGCTTGTGTGTCAAATGCGCTTAAAATGCAAACAAAATATTTCAAAAAATACAAATTTAAAACGCAAAGAATAAAATTAAAATCGGCACGCAAACCGGTTACAGCATAATATTATCAGTTTGAGAAACCAAGAACCGGTTGGATTTAAGCATTATATATATACTTATACTATACATATACTTATACCTATATTGGCACACTCGACCACAGCCAGAACCAGAATCAAAAAAATCAAAATCTAAAGGTTTTGTAACTCTCTGGGCATAAAATTTATTGAAATTAAATGGTCTGGCACTTGAGAGCGCAGAAAATAAAAACCGACAAACAAATTAATTTCAATTAAACGATGATTGAAGTTCATTTGAAAATCATAAACCCCAACATACTCAACGCATTAGATAAAGATCTAAGCAGCTTCCCGTCTGACAGGCGTGAAGTGAGTCAAATCATTTTGGGCCAAGTTAAAATATCAAAAAAAAAAATCACGCTTTTGGCCATACGCTAAATAAGCTGAAAACTACAGCAAAAAAAGGCAGAAATAATTAACAAGTATGAATGTTGCAGCAGTGCAATTACAGACTATAATATACTCTGTTTATGGAGTTACAATCTTTCAAAATTGGTTTTTAATATTCGTTAGAAGTTTTCATATTAAATTTTCTGAATAAATTTTTGAGGAAATTTGCAAAATTTGATTGAAAATTGTGAGCGACTGAAATTTTATTTGATTTTATCTTTCAGAAAGATCATCATTGGGCTTATATATTTTATGGAATATATAGATTAATATTGGGAATCATAGAGATTAATATTGGGAATCATAGAGATTAATATTGGGAATCATAGAGATTAATGTTGGGTATCAGTCATACATCTTTATCTTATATTTTCGTGAGTCTTTTATTACTCATCATCATAAAAATATGGTAAAAATATTTGCAAATCATGAAAGATAAAATATTTATTTAATTATTATTTTTTTGTTTTTTTGCTAATGACAATTACAAAATATTTTGCAATACAAAGACATTGTACTTAGATTTTGATGATTTGTTGAATAGCGAAAATATATATTTTTAAATAAAATATTTTATTTTTAAAACTTTTGTAATTTTGGGTTTTATGTTTCACAAAAATTGTGGTTCTGATAATAAATTCAATCGTATGGATTCTAAGGAAATTTTCAGGAATCAGAAATCCTTATATTAAACAACTTTTGAAATTGTGGAATTTATAGATACAATTAGGTGATTTCTTATCAAGAGTAAATAAGATAAATTAAATTCAATTTTATGGATCCTACGGATGTAATCAGGTATCAGGAATCCTCATAAAAACAACTACAGACTACTTGAGAAATTGTGGGACCTTATTGATAGATTTAGCCACCTATTAAATCTACTGATAGTACTTAAAAAAGCACAAAAAAATGTTGATGATATTTACCTAAGAGCCAAAATTGTTGAGCTTCTGATCTATCTAGAATAGGAGCTTGAAGTACATAGGATTTTCAGCCTTGCCTACTGGTTGGAATATATAAATACAAACATGCTTTAAAGCTCTTATAGGACCTACTCCATTTCTATTTGATGAACAGAGTATATGAAACCCGCGAAACGACACACAAAAATCGTAAAGTTTATTGCCTGTCAGGCCAAGTGACGGGCTGCCCAATCTTGCAGTTCGTTTCGTTTCATTTCTTTCTTTTCTTTTTATATATATAATCTTTTTGCATGGGCAAAAAGTTATTGAAAAGTCTTCCGGTTTTTCGAAAACTTCAACTGACTTCAACTAAGTTTAACTGGGAAGGAGTTGCTGTGTTGTAGATAAGCAATCGTCGGGTTTTGGGTTTGCTGCTAATCACAAAGTTGCCTGCCCGCCTGTCCATTGATTTATTGGCAAATTTCAAGTTAACACTTTTTCCTAAATTGAGTTATTTATTTCGCTGCCGGTTGCAGGTTGCAGGTTGCCGTTGCATTCGTTGCAGGTACTTTTCCTATAATTTTCAGCACATAACAGATCGTCACGTAGCCGTCCGGGGCAACCAAGTTGCCACAAAGAAAGAAAGAAAGAGAAAGAACATGTCCATGCAACGACAGGTTGAGACTTTTCCTATTAGATTTATATTCATAGATTTTGGCAGTCGTGTTAATGAAGTTGCTGATTTATGTGCTCACATTGCCAAAAGGAAGTGTACAACGAAATTCGTTGAGTAATTCTAGTTTAATTTGATTTGAATGCTAAAATCGATTTGCGATTATCGACGAATAAAGTTTCGTTTCAGTTCTGTGGGCTGTAATTTAAGGAAAAAAAAGATTTACAGAACCAAGCCGGAGGAGAATTTGGAAGATTAAAGTGTTGAGAAAAAGCTACAGAAGAATCTTGACAGTAAACAAAGAAATGCATAAATAGTAAGCGTTAAATAGTACAAATTTAGATACTTAGTCAAGTTAACAACAAAAGTATTTTCAGTTTAAATTTACACGTATACTTGCAATTGCCGAAACTAAAATGATTTATTATGTATTCAACATATCAAAATTAAAAAAAATATATTTTATTGATCCTTAGATTGATCTAACATCAAAATCTAATTTATTAAGCATATAACTATTTGTTTAACACATTTCAATGTTATATTAAGGAGCATTTAAAATTAAATTAGCTTAGCGATCTCAGATGATTTGGATTACATGGAACAATCTCAAAAAAAATCCTTTGAAAAAGATAAAACTTTCTCTAATAAAATAAACCTTAAAAAAAATAAGTTTAATTATTAGTCAATTATTTAGTCAAACATCAGTGTTAAATACTTAATTTCTAATCTACTGTAAAGAAACTTTAGTGAAAAATAAAAGTAACTTTAAATTGGATTATAATTACTGTATTTAAAAAATTAAAAAAAAATACAAGAATGGTTCTTGTATAATTCTGCCATATTCTTTAATTTAATAAACAATTTCATATTAAATATATGTACAGATACATTGCGTTTCACATGAATAGCACACTAGGGCAACTTCTTTCTATTACCTATATCTTGTAATCCAAATGAGATAATAGAAAGTTATAAGTCTGCATTAAGAAAACAATTTATTGTCTATGATACAAAATTAAAATTATTTGAATCTGCTCAGCGCAATTCAAGAATTTGGTATTTATACAAAAATACTGCAAAAAATGCTGTTTTAATTCGTTTCACATGAATAGCACATTTGGCCAAAAATCTATATAAATTTATTTTCCTCTAGGAAAAAATTATTTTAAATGGTCAATTATGAAATTAAATATATTACGTGTTTCGAATCTCCCTTGATTTAAATTACCTCGTATATTCGACTTTGAATTGACTAATATTATTTTATTTTATTTTTTTTTTTTTTATTTTATTAAATAAAATAAACTAGTCGAAATAAGTATGTAGAATCAAACACTCTCCCTTTATATACTTAAGGATCTAATGGTCTACAGTTATTAGGATTATTTTATTTATTATTTAAATTTTATTAACCCTACATACTGGACTGTAGTACACATTGAACTGTAGTACTCTTAGGGTATAAATTATGATTGAATTGTATTACATAAAAAGTGTCTGAAAATAATTTTCATATATTTAATTTAAGCCAATAAACTTTTTCACAGTTTCAGTTGATTTTCACTACTAAAATAAAGTCTTGTATTATTCAAAAAACCCATTTCCTAATGCGTCTGCTTCCTACACCTTCAATATATGCAAATCTATGTACGATGTTACGTATATGCACCAAAATAAATAAATAAATAAATATATATTTATTTTTTTACCGCAATAACTGAAAACTGTTTTAGTTATTACCCGGAAAACTCAGGGTTAACTTCACATGGTGACGACAACACACAGTAAATTGTGTGTGTGTGTGTTTGTTGTGATTTTGATTTAGCTTCATTTGGCTTTTCCTCAAACGCTTTTCTGCAATTTCCCAGGCCAAAACCGTTAACCGTAAACCCAACAAACGGCGTCATTGCCAAGTGCGAAAATTGTGCAAAAAAATAAAAATAAAAAAAAAATTGTTGGAAAATGAAACGTTCATTAAAAGAAATAAACAGCATTATAAAAATAAAAAAAAAATATAAAAAAAAGATGCCGCCTGTAAAACAGTAAAATCGACTGCGTTTAATTATGTACATTTAATGTTTTAATTATTGTTTTCTATTGATGAACAGGGACAGTAATAAATAGAAACAAAAGTTATACAGTGAAAGCTAAAAAGCATTTAACAGGCAATCGCAAATGAAAAAAGAGAAATAATATTCGTAATACTTAGAAATTAATTCAATGTTAAATATGAATCGCAAAGTGTGGATGAGCTGCAAACTTGTTGTGCGTGCTGTGTGTTAAATATATCTAAAGCTAAGCTATATATATATATTTTTTTTACAGGTGAAATTTTTATTTTTTTTTTTTTGCCAGCATCTATTAATGAAAGTGCGAATGAGTGTCGAAGTCGTGGGAAGTTTTAAGTTGAAGTTTTTATGGTTTGCCTTATATGAACTGAAGATGAAATGAGCTGAAAAACAAAATTTATTATTGTTGCCTAATTGGATTAGTTATAATACGATATATTTAAAAAAAAAAAAACCCACATTCGATTTCAACAGTTGTAAAATTATTTATAAATTTTTTTTATTTTTTTTTTTATTTTGATTAAATTTATTTGCTTCTAAAGGCTTTAAACTAATTAGTTAACTCTTTGTACAATTAAAATACAATTCTTACTTAATATATAAATCTGACTTTAGTTCCTCATTAAGCTTGCTTAGCTTATTATATTGAAAACTCACATAAAGATATCATTCTTTATTTTTGCATAAATTTCCATTATTTAACTTTTCAACGAAAAAAAAAACATTTTAAACAATAATACATATATCAGGGTCAGCAGCTAATTTAAATGTTGATTTTTTTGTTTATATTTTTATTTTTTTTTTAATATATAATATAACACAAAATTATCTAAGGTCACAACATAAATTACGACAACAAATCAAAAAAAAAAAAAAAAATTATTATTTATTATAATACAAGCAAACTGACTTCCTTTAAGATAAAAAAAATTTTTTTTTGTATATATTGTTCAACAAAAGCGTTCTATTAATAGTTTTTGTTTTGTTAAATACTTTTTCTTTTTTACATTTTTTTTTTCATATTTGTAAAATATTGTTTGCCTTTAAAGCCGTCGCCAAAGTTTTAAAAGTTTCTCAGTTTGAAAGATTTATAAATTAATGCATATGATTTGCAATTTTAATAACGTTATGCTAAGTTGAAGTTGAAGTTGTGTCTATAGCTTTCCATAGACAGATTATATAATAATACAAGACTGTAGTGCAAAATTTCTATTTGCGTCTCTGAACATTTTTAATGACAGCTTTTTATGGGCCACTAACTAAATCTGCACTTGGTTTTTGTTTTTTATATAGTTGTTGGTTTCGCTTTTTCCAAACTACAAATTTCAATTTTCAATTTCGAGACTTTCGCTTTCATAAGACCGACAAGACTGGCATCTCATAAAGATTAGCAATAAAAATTTTCTGGTAGTTGCAACATATTTTTGCACATTGCAACCAATTAGCGGTCCAGCACAAATAATAAATATGAAACTAATAAAAGTAATAAAACTAATACAAAATAATACAAATATGCAATCGAAATAACTGCAACATGTTGCATGTTGATATTGCAACCGGTTGCTGCCCAGCCGAAAAAAAAAAAAAAAAATCAATGAAACCAACAAAAACAAAATAAAACTGCAAAAGACGACGACGGCATCAACGACTTTCCATTTTCAAATGTTTTTTGCTGTTGCTGCCACCTCAGCCTTCAAGCCGGCAACTGGCCACGACGACTGCAACATCGACAACTGCAACTGCAACAACAGCAGCAGCATCAACCATGGCTGCAACATCGACAACTTTTCATTTCGTTTTTCACGCGGCGCATGCCAAAAAAAAAAAAAATAAAATAAAAATAAAAAAAATTTAAAAAATAAAAACAAAAACTGCAAAACCAGCAACGAATTTTATAGCCAAGTTAAAGGTACTTAAACTTGGTCTTTAAACTCGTCACTTAATGCCAGAAGCATTCAGATTAAATGCTTTAAAGTTTATTTGATTTTAAAATTAAATTGAAAATATATATATATTTTATATAATGCACTATTAAGGAACACATTAGTTTTATATGAAAACAGCAAGCGGAAAAATTCATAAAATACATAAAATATAATTATCAATATTTATATACTAGAAAAAAGTTTACAACTTTTTTTTTCATTTTTAAGTAGAATATTTAAAGATAATTATTATTTTCTTTTGGAGATCTCTGAGTTTTATTTCTTCTAAACTTAATACACTTAAAATATACTAGAATTTTTTTTTTTATTATTTTCTTTTAGAGTTCTCTGATTTGTATTTCTTCTAAGCTAAATATATTTAATCTAATCTAGAAAAAAGTTTACAACTTTTATTATTTTCTAAATAATTAATTAATAATTTTTATTTTCTTCTGTTAGGTAAATAAAACAGTTTTTTCAATAAATTAAGCTGATTTTCACAAATTTATATTCATTTTTTAAAATTCCAGATTTAGATAATTTAATAAAAATTTCGTAAAATAATTGTTTGTATTTACTTTTTAAAAGTACATATTTTGTAAAGAAAAGCAAAAACCTTAAAATACCATGAAATATTCTTAAGTAGAGAATTAGTTTTTGGCAATTGGAAATTATAAGTATTTCCTAAAAAAAATAATTTAAATAAAAAAAATAAACTAAAATTGGCTATTTTAACTCAGTTATAATTTTATATTTGATTCCTTTATTTTTTAATATTTATTTATCTATTTACAAACTATTTTCAATACTTAATAAAAAAAAATATAAAGTAGATTAAATTGAAAAATAGAAGATTATATTCTATATAATGTATGTTTCTGTAAACTTAAAAACTCTATAAAATTTCTGAAATTTAAAGGAAAATAGGAAATTCCCTTCATTATTTTTTGTATAAAAACATTTAAATAAATATAAAATCTATTTCTTTATTAAGTTTCAAAGCTTGTAACTTGCACTCAAAACACTCAAACCGCTAATCTATAGACTAAATGCCACAATTTAAATATAGATAAATATAAATTTCTTATTTAACTTACTTTAATTCTCAAATGTTGCCCCTTTTTCTTGAATTTTCTTGAACTTTTATCACTTTCTATTCTTAACAATAATGCACTCAATTAGTTTTTTTTAACTAATAGACTAAGATTTCCATAATCCCCTAATAGGTCTATGACCATCAGCCATAAGCGTATGCAAACAGCGACGCATCTTATAAAACATTTTGTTAACTTGGCTAACTTGAAGAGACTTGAAAACTGAAAACTAAAAACTGAAACTGTTGGCAATGTGTCTGTGCGCTGTCTACGCAGCTGGAAGTCCCCGTTTTTACCAAGTTAAAATCCCAGTCTAAGTTGGGAAGTTGAAAACTCCATATGCGCCACGTATAATCATGCCCCTCGTATACGCTTCCCGCTTGTAACTTGAAGTCAAAGTCGTGTGGCAAGTGCTGCAATGTTGACAATTTTTAAAGTTGCTGTTGTTGTTGGAGTTGCAGTTGTTGTTGCTGTTATTGACCGGTCTTTGCCTTTCACGTGAGACTACTATGGACTATGGTTATTAGTGGGCGCAATATAATCATAGTATTATTATGATTGTTGTTGTTGTTGGACGACGCTTTTGCTTTTCACAGCAACAACAACAATAATAATTGTTCAATGCCTTTTTTGGGGTTGCCACAACGGAAATGTTGCTGATTGCACTTGGAAAACTTATAGAGAAAGAGCTTGAGGTAGAAAGACTAAACACGTTGTTGAAAGATTTGAATACTTGGTAAGTTCAAGTAAACGGAAGCGTTGAACAAACAAAACACAAACAACATAACAATCTTTGAATTAAGTATACAAATTCTATAGACGCATATTGGCGTGGCAAGTGGCAAGTTGTTGGTTCTTGCACTTTTGCCTGGATCCTTATAAGAATTCACAACATGAATCATCAATGTGTGTGTACTTCCGTTCGTGTTAAAGACCTCGACAATGGGCCAAGTTAAGAGCGTAAATTTTATTTTGATTTTGAAACTTTAGGCATTAAAACTATCAATGTCAAAGTTGTTGGAAGCAAATCAATGTTTAGATAAATTAACAATTAATGGTTTTTAAATATATTCACCATGGTCAGTTTGTTTTTAGTTTTATAAAATAGTTTTATTTAAAAGAAACTAAGCGTAGCTTTAGTTTGATTAGCAATTTACAAACTCTAACTATTTTAATAGTTATTTATAGATCATCTTTATGGCCACTTGGTTTTTAGGCTTATCAATAAATAGTTAACAGAAAACAGTTTTTTTTAGGTAGTTATTAGCCTTGAACTGACGTCTACTTTTTAGATATATATCTAAGTTTTAATTGCACATTTCCTAATGATCACTTGTCATGCAAAATTATCGATAGATCACATTTGGTAAAATAATCTGAAACGATAGCGAAAATAATAAAAATATCGAATTTTGTGTTTCTTAACTCTTTAGTTTTCTCATTTTAAACTATCTCCTTCATTATCACTTGACTCTTCGCATTATCGATAACTCACTTTAAATAATTATCGAAAAATTGCATATAGCTATGCAAAAAAAAGCAAAAAATCGCAAAAAATTTATTATTTAAAATTTAAATGTCAAATTTACCTAGAGGGTAAACCATAATTAAAAAGACATTCGACATAAAAATCGGTTGAATATTGAGCAAGTTATGAGAGTTTTTAGTCTGGAATTTTGCATTTAAATTTTTTTGGGTTTTTTCGGTCTTACTATTAAAGCGATTGCAAAATTTATAGAACTTATATTATGTACTTTTTCTACTCTCTAGTTTCCTCATTTCAAACTATCTCCTTCATTGTCACTTGACTCGCCGCGTTATCGATAACTCACTTTAAATAATTATCGAAAAACTGCATATTTAGTAAGCCACTGTGAATTTTTTTTGGTGATACTGTGAATTTTATTGGTTATACTTAAATTTTATATCGTTTCAGTTGAATTATCATTTGCATGGTCAAGAAATCACATTTAAAATAAAGTTAACTTTTTGTTGCATTCTAGTTAGCTCTTTTAATGAGCTGCACTTTTTATTAAGTGTTTAACTATTAAACAATTGCTCTTCTAAACCATTTATCATGTTTTAGACACGCGCCTTAAACATAAATAAAAAATAAAAGAAAAAAAAAAAAAACCCCTTAATTTATCAAAAGTGAGAAAAAAAAACATTAAAAAATCAACAAGAACGCAGCTGGAAGCAAAACCTTTTTGGCCTGCCTCAATGCAGTTTTTTGACCTTTTTATTTATATTTTTTTTTGGGTTTCTGAACCATTAACATTAACATTAACCATAACATTAAGCAATTAACCGTTAACATTAACAGCAGCAAATGCAACCAAATATTTGACATGCAGTCTGAAAATGTTGACGCCTTTTAAAGTTGTCAACGTCATGCTAACAAAACTATGCTAACTAATGTAGCTTAATGTTGTTTGTAATTGTTGTTGTTAAAGTTGTTGTTAATGTTGTTGTTGCTGCTGCTGTTGGGCACATTTTTACCGTTTGTAAACTGTCTGATTTCTTGTCATTTGTCTGTGTTTAGTCACTGTTAATTTGTTATTATTTTGACATTAATTTGTTGATGATATTTGAATGAGTTTTTTACTGCAGGCTATAAGTTATTTGTTACTGTTATTGATAGATCTGTAGATTTGTAGTTTTTTTAAGCCTAAAGGCAGATAAGAAAGTTTTTTGTGTCAGATAATTGTAGATGTCAAGAAAAAGATATATAAGTTTTTGAAACTACTAAAGAATAACTATAGAAATGATTATAAAATATACTTTATACATAAATTAAATTATAGCTAAAGTTATTTAACATTTTTAAAACAATTTAATCAAATTATCAGAATGCAGAAATAATATTCAATGAAATTACAAAAGTTTTTCAAAAGTTGTGGCTTGAACTAAAAAATGTTGTTTGTAATTTGATTTATTAATTTTACAGCAAATTTTTTATTTATATTTTACAGATTCTAAACTGTCTATCTCTATCAGTTTACTACTTTATAATACCCTTTTATTATATTACTTTTTGCTACAGGGTATCAAAATGTAAAGTTCTTGTGGTTTTATAGATTAACTTAAATAATAATTAATACTCTCCCGCTAAAATTAACACATAAATTTATTAAATTCTTAAGAACTCTGACAGCTCATATTATTTGTCAATTCCTATGCATAGACAACGTTTATGTTTCTATATTTAAAATTTTATTGATTAGTATTAAAAAGTATGTATGTTTTTTCCGGTTGTTTTCTTTTAGGGTTGATGTAACGAGCTGAAACTAATTGGAGCTAAAAAAAAAAATAAAAACAAAAAACCATGAGGCCTAAAATATTCACGCAATTTCCTGTCCAGTTTTGCGATCCTCAGAAAAATTGTCATATGATCACCGTATTTGGCATTGCGATCTTAAAACGTAAAATGAAAACAGAATTTCTTGTTAATTACGCCACTCCACTCATACTATCATTAACACATTTCCTCGTCATCATTTTGCTGACCCAATTTTCGTGGCAAATAAAACAAGCGACTAACTAAAGCAAACCGTTGCGACTTTTACCGCACATTGAAATTAAACAATTTTGAATACCCTGTACTTGAGAGTTGACCAAAAGAGCATGCATCTTTAATTTAAGCAAAAGAGAAACTGTTCCAGTTGCAACTTTTAGAAGCATTTTAAGTGAACATTTCTTGAGATTCGAAATTTTGTGAATTTACTGTAATTTAAATTTAAAATTTGTTAAATTTTTAGAAAAATATATTTTATTTAAAAACTTTGCTGAAAGTGTAATCTGTTTTTAACACAATATTCCTTAATCTCAAATCATTTTAAATGAAAAAAGTATTCTTATAAATACATATTTTTTTCTTATAACATTATACATATTTTTAATGTCATCTTAAAATTATGAAAATAATATAAAAATCAGCTATGAATATATAATAGTTATATAGACTTTTATATTTTTTGGTGTGGAAAAGAGGATAATCGAGGTTGGTAAAGCGTATAAATTTTTAATATTGCTCGATAAACAATCGATACCGAAGATTTCTGATGGTTTCGATATTATCGATATTTTTGACAAAATTTATAAAGAACATTAAAGACAGTTAAATTATAGACTGCAGTTACAAATAGTTCCTGTTGTTATAATAAACTCAAAAATTTATTAAAATAAAGACAAAATTAATGTATTCCGATGGTCGATAGATTATCGATAGTTGCTTTAAGAAACATTGTCAATTTCAATATTATACATTGTTTTGCAACTTTGCTTTATATTTTTATTAATGTAAATAAGTTAAATGCTTTTATAGGATATCTTTAAGTCGTATACTGTAATATTTAATTTATTTAAGCGATTGCAGAAATATTTAACTGGTAAACGCTGACAGTTGCAACTGTCTGACGGTTCGAGGTACAGAAAAGCCAATGGCCAGCATTGCAATTAAATGTAAGACTAATTTCTGGAGCATGGAGCAAAACAAAAAAATTAAAAATATATATTTCATTTGGGGCGGCAACTGCTGAAAAGTTGTTCAGAAGTTAACAAAATTAAGCAGAAATTGCAAGAAAAATAAATAAATTCAAATAATTGCTCAATACTTGAGTGGAAATCTCTTTAAAGTTTTAGCATTAAAAGAAAAGATTGGGTATAAAATAAGCAAATAGGCTTCTTAATAAAAAAAATAGTGTATAATGTTAAATAAAACACTTATTATTATTTTAATAAATTTTGGAACTTATTAAAGAATTGTTTTCTTCTCTAACTTAATATATTTTATAAAAGATATTTATCCCAATTTAAAGTCGAAAATAACTTAAATTTGAACTTGACCTTTTTCGGTTTGACAACTAGAAATGATATTGAAACCTCAAGTAACAAGACACTTTCAAGTGAAGGCCATGGAAAATGTATATATATATATACATATATACTTACATTTATATATTTATATATATAAATCTTTATTTTTGCTGTTTTGTAATGAAGTTCACACGCTTTTCTGTGGTCACCACATTAACTTGATGATTTGCTGGGCAACTGTAATAAACGTTATTGTGCTTAATGTTGTTACAAAAAAAAAATATATATATATATAAATAACGTTGGCAACATCATCAGCAAACAGCAAACATTAATAATCATTATCATTATCATCATTATATTAAGCAGGTGGTTGTTAAAATAAGAGCGAAAGTAAAACATTTAACAGTCTACGAAAAAAAAAACAGCACAAACTATGAGAAACAATAACAATTGCATATTTAAAAGGCATTAAGAGTAAAATAAACAAAAAAAAATTAATAATTGAAGTTACACATTTTAACTGGGGCTTTCGCTTCATTAAAGAGCGTAGACATGAAAGAATTTTAAAGTTGGAAATGCATAACTAGATTTATGCCCTGTAATCAGTTGTAAAGTATGTTAAAAGATGCTGTGTTTTTTTTATTTGGTACTTTATATATTATAGATCTAATGTACACTTTAAATTTGATAAAAATACCTTTACTAAACTCCGTTTTTAATTTGAAAAATAAAATCGCTTGATTATCTTTAAAATCTTTGTAGAATGTAAAATAGTCTACATTCCCAATTATTCTGTTTTACCTATAATAATTCTAATATCCAAAACCTTTAACCCAACTGAATGTCCATCAAACAGTTCCAAATCATTTAGGTTTTATCTTTTATAGGGTATATAAATGAAGTGAAAATCGTTGTTACTTATTAACCAAGAGTTCAAGCATGAGAAAAGCTAATTAAATGCAAATTGTTGTGGATACTACTTGTTGAATTATTTAATAATACAGTTGCCCCCACCTCAGACTCTGCTCTCCCACTCTGCTCTGTGTTCCATCAGGCAAACTCAATTAATCTCTGGCCATAAAAAATCATCCAGTGTCATGACTTTAATTACTTTATTACAAACCCTCCCTCCCTACCCCCAAACCAAACCAAACCAAAGTGGTCTGCATTCTTTTGCTGATATATGACTAAAAGATTCGGGTTTTGGCATGTGAGGCGGCCTTAGCGGTACTTCGACTTAAGAGGTCTCAAAAAATAACCAAAAAAAAAAAAAAACAAAATTTAACCAAAGACAAATCGCTTACGCCCCCCAGGGCAGCAACATGAGCAACATAACAATTTAATGTAACAAATTATATATATATATATAACGTTATATGCTTGAAATATATTATACTCTCGTATATAGACGCTAACTTGCAGTGCAAAATAATTTAATTTATAACAAAAGCGCAGGCAACTGTCCACAGTGGGTCAAAATTGAGATGTCAATAGTGAAATATCTTGCATTAAGATTTTGAAAGTATTTAAAAATAGTACAAATTTAATTAATAATTATGGGAAAAAATTAATTGATATTATTTCAAATTAATGAAAATATTTTATAAAAATTAATTTTCATTTTTATCGAGTTTTTTACCCTTAATTTCCTTTAATCTCCACCAATTTCTGTCTGGGATTTTATAGTTCAGTTGCCTTTATAGGTTATATCATATACAAGAATTGAATTGATTAAAGACTTTAATATTATAATGCAATATATGAAGAAACTGCAGTTAATTTGATTTAAAAAGGATTAAATTAAAAAATTAAAGATTTTATATTAAACATTAATACAACCTGCAATTTCACAAAACTGGAAACCATTAGAATCTTAATAAGATTAACAAACTGTCAAAAACCGTGTTGTAAACTGTCATAAATTCAAGCCAATAGCTTTCATACAAAAACGATAATTGTTGAACGCAAATTTTTATTATTAAATTTTAATTTAATTTTAATTTTGTATTCATTTTCTTATAGTTTGAGACATTTGATTTATTGAAAGTTGCAGTCTTACAGCAGCTACAGCAATCAGTACTTAAATTTTAAATACAAGTGTTGTAAAACGATCTTTCTTACACGCAAGAATATTTAAAAAAAACCTAAAATAATTTTATAACTATAATTTTGAAGTTCTAAAAAATGCATAAAAATATTTACTATAAAATGCATATAAAATTATTGAGTAATAATTTTTATGTTTGTTTTCCGCAGTCATTAAATATTTATTGCTTCATTTCCACTGTGCCATACGGTGGGCATATTTCAAAATCAAACTTTGATGATGACCAGACAACAAATTTGGACAAAGGCAACTCAAAAAAAAAGACAAAGCTTTAACCTACCGCGAGTTGCCCAAAAAAAAAAATATACAAAAAGAACAAAAAAAAAAATTAATAATAAATGCGTTGCTTTTGTGGAATAATGCCCGTCGTGCTCTGTGCAGCTTAACTCAGCCCACAAGTCAATGAAATGTGCGCAAGTGTATTAAAAATTAATTAAAAAACTAACAACAAGAAGTTGAGTCGACTTATGTAGAAAGCAGAAAGTACTAGATAAAAATAATAAAATAAAAATTATTATTATTTTGACCACAATATGACTCAGCCTTCGCGACTTGAAAGTCGTAGCGGGACGAGCTACGTGAGTTGCAAGCCAAATTAAAACAAGAAAAGAACAGAAAGTATAGATATCTTCAAAAGGTGCCAAAGATGTTAATACCCTTGCTGTAAAGTATTTTCAAATAAAATATAAATATTTTTCAACTAATTGTTAACTTACACTATATGATATTGTGAACCAAAGAAAGTATAATTAGAATTATGCAAGAACAGCTATATATATTCGGGATACTTATATATACCTTGCACAACAATTTTTTACCAATTGTTTCTTTTTATTTAAAGTTCAAACTATATAAAATATATAAAAAAAATAAGAAGAATGCAGTTTTCAGTAAATCAATTTAAATTTAATTATACAGATAATTGCTACGGTAGGGAAAATATTTTTTCTTAATTTTTGTCAAATTTAGTCAGTTTATAAATAAGTATATATTGCTAATGCGAATCAAATATTTATATACAAACTTTATGCAATCAGACACTCCTCCTTCAAGACATTACATATTTGCCGACATAATTATAATACCCTCTGGCAGGGTACAAGCAAACTAAAACCAAAAACTGGGAGCTTGAACAAGCCACATGAGCCGCCGCCGCTGTTCAACAAATGGTTGCAAATTGAATGGAAGCGAAAGAGTGGAGCATCGAGAATTGACCCACTGCTATGGAGTGTGGAGTATCTGGCAGATACATAGATAGATACAGATACAAAAGCGTTAGAATTGCCAACTGTTTGCTTAACTGTGGCAAGACCTCAATATGAATAGAACGTTGTGGCTGTGGCACGCTTCTACTCCTTCTATGCCAAGTGAGTTATTGTTTAATGCCTTGCGGCAAATACTCGTATCAAATAAAAATAGAAATAAAAATAATAATAATAGCATAAATAGCATGTTATTGTTAGACTAAGTAGCGTTCGTTTGTTGCCCAATTTGCATAATTAACGTACATTTTTTGGCCATTTACAACGCTTCTTTAATCACCTTTTAAGTGAGAGTTTAAATTATTGACTATGCGGTTCAGTTTATTATGGCGAAAGCTTGAATTAATTGGCAGTTTTTTTTGACTTCTAGCTCAAAAGTAAAACTATCCAACTAAGTACCTAAGGTCTGAATATCTAAAACTAATGCCGTTCGACTTAAACAAATCTATAAGTTAATATAACAAGACATATTTTAAGATAGCCATAGAAATGCCCTTTAAAAGATAGTTCTAAAGTGCACTTGGATGCCATGTTAAGAATTAAATAGGAGCTGACTAAGGGAATTCTTTGAATAATATTTGTCAAGTTATTATATTCTAATTAGAATGTTGCGAAAGTTCCAGGAAACGGAAATTCAAATAACAACATCTTAAGCTTAAGCCTAGAAATTTAAATGTTTTTTCAAAATTTATAATGTTTATTGTCATTAAAAGACTGCAACAAGAATTATTCTAGGGAACGGAAAATAACAGTTTCTTATGAAAATAATGTAAGATAGAGCAAGGAAAAATGTCGAATACGAAATACACTTCCAGCAATATTAATATGAGCATTTTTCCTAAAAAGAACTTTGATTAAATTATAAATTGATAAAATACAACTAAAAGCCGACAGATATATTTTTTTTGGATTAATAATTAAAATATAAATAACAATAGTAGTAGATAATGAAATATTCATGAGTCAAATAGTCAATATTAAGATAGAAAGGTAATCACTAGACCTCGGATTTTGCATACTTCCTTGTTTTTCATCCGGATTGGTACAAAATTTTGTATTTGGACATTTTTTTGTTCAAATATTACAAATTTAAATGCATATCGAAAATATGCAAAATATATGCAAAATATATGCAAAAACATTTGCAAAAGCATATGCAAAAAATATGCAAAATATGCAAACAATTTCTAAGTTAAACAAATCAAAATATAATATAAAAACAATTCAAAAAGTGGGATACATATTAAAATTTTATTAATTACTAATTACTAATCACAAACATGTTGCATCGTTTAATCAATTTTCTTAATAAAAAATTTTATAGATTAATAAAAAAATCGACAGATAACTCAAACTTCATGTCTGTGATGTAATGTTCAAGTCAAAGTTGCAGTTAAAATGAACATGCTGCCTACTACAACTTATAGTATAGTATAGAGTAGTGTATCTGTAGCTAAGTACATAATGGAACAGCAACTTCAACTGGATATTTGCTTTAGTTGTTGGATGCAACAGTCTGAGCATCTGTGGAATGTGCCGCAGCTGCAATGGCCGGGGCACAAAACACAGAGTAACAGTAACAGAAGCAAACTATTGAAAACTAAAATGCAGTTTAACAACAATGAATATAACTCATAGTTGATGGTTGTTAAAAAAAACCAACACACAACGATTATAATTTTACGGTGATATATATTTTTTTTTTAGTGGATTTACAGCTCGTTTGTAGCAGGTGGCAGATTGTATAGTAGTTTAGCTCTCATCAAGATGTATCAATGTTATCAGCTGCAACCACAATATACTTAATAAGCCACAATAACAATATCAACCACAACAATGCAAATATTTGCATGCGGCTTTAAGATAAGCGACAACCAACTGGCCAAGATAAGACGCTGTAATAGCTGTAAGTTAAAGAGAAAATTTGTATCTTAGATACAAACAGAGAGAGGGAGAGACCTTAACCCGGAAGCATAGATATGTTGCAACTGGCTGGGCAGCGACTTTTACTTTAAGCTTTACTCGCTTGCATAATGCAGTTTTAGTTTTAGTCGAGATACAGATACAGATACAGATACAGATACAATTACCTATACACACATATATACGGATACCGATATACGCCCCAAATAAAGCGACAAGACTTGCGTTAAGCGTTTACAATCCGAACGCTAATTCAAACAAATTGCAGCATAAATGCATTATAAAAGGCAGAGGAGCAAAACATCGGGCCTGACATCGGTCGACACTCTGACATTATGACAGTATTTTAGAGCAGCAGCAGGGCGATATATGAGGGGAGGGGACTGCCGCATAGAAAATGCATATGATAAATTACACAGAAGGCTAGTTTCAACTTTCAGCTGCTGCTAAATGTGGGCAGCAAGCAGCATACAGTGGTAAAAAAATATATATTTAAGCTAGTTTCGGAATTATGTTATTAAACTGTGACTAAGTTGTTCTGAATGATAAATATTGTGACTCACTGTGACTAAATATCCAGAGAATCAAAAATAACAGTCTCAATCTTAACAGTCAGTTACAGTTCTGTTAAGATAACATTTATTAACCTAATCTTAACAGCAACAGTTAAAGTAACAGTCACCGTTCTGGTTTTTACAGACCTGATGTTAACAATCCTTATTTCAAAATTACACTAGAAAACAATAGTATATTAGAATATCAAAAAGGAGCCAATACGATCATAGTTTCAGTGCGATATTTTCCAAATATCAGTATTTTCATATAACTTTAATACTAACAATCAAAGCCAAAGACATAGACAAATCGTGTCGAAAAGTGTATCACAATGACACTAGGAAAGAATCGGAACTTTTAATCTTATTACACTAGGTAACACACAAATTGTATATTTGACCAAACCAACTTTTTCTGATACATATGGTGCCCCAGATGAAGAAAAACCACTTTAAAAATTTTTGTATGGTGAGACATTTATTTTTAAAAATTTTTTAAATCTGGTATTTATTTTTTATTTTTTTTCCGAGGTGAGTCTTCAGATTTTAGCATTACTCGAGAATCTTACAACCGATTTTTAAATGCTTTACGTTATTTGAAAGCTAATAAATATATCTATTAATTATACATATATTTTATTAAGTTTAAATTACTAGCTTTGCAACTATTTAATTTTGAATTAAGAAAATTATCATATTTTTTGCGGAATTTTTTACGATTTTTTGACTTTGAAATTCGAGGAAAAGTCGAAAAAAAATTTATTCGTTTTATTCTCCACTGCTTTTACATAGTTGCATTAATTGGGCGTCATTTAAGATATGAATGTTTGAAATTGATCAATAATATAATAAGTAAGTAATATAAACAGAAAAACCTGAAAAGACTCGATAAAATGCTGAAAGCGCAGAAGACTTAAAGGATATTCTAAATTAAATATATGCAATTGGTTAAAGAATCAGAAAATGGATATTTTAGCTATTTTTAAAACTCGCTTAAAAATATGTCATGAAAATCGCAAAAACTTGCACTAAATGCAGAATATGAATAAAGTTTTATAAGAAAATAAAAATCGATCTATAAACCATAAGTTGGTAAAGCTAATTTTTTTTGTACATATAAATTATTTCTATCATTACAATTTATTTAATGTGCGTTATAAAAAAAATAATAATAAATCTGCTCCCAAACAGTCTCTCAATCATTTTGCGTTACGCTTTAATTCACAAACAGAATTTATTTGCTGCTCCATTTTGTTTAATAACAACAAAAACAAAAAAACAGTGTGGTTGCATTTTCATTTTCATTTTCATGCATTAATGATAATGATGCTCATCAGACATAGACCACTGTGCGGCAAGTGTTTTGTTGTTGTTGTTGTTGCTGTTGTTGCTGGGGCTGCAACTAATTTGATTAATGATAAGCCGAGCTTAACTGACGACGATTGTGATTCATTATGTGCGCACATCCAGCACACTTAGCGCAAAAGATATAGATACAGATACAGATACGCAATGGGTTGGGTTGTAGACTATGCATTTAATAGATACTTGGCATAGAATTCAATTTCAAAGCTAAAAGCCAGACAACAAATGTTCGTTGTTTGCCATTTGAAACAGTGCCCAGGCATTTATGCGATTTCCAACTTGCGAGCTGCGTTTTGCACTTTTTGATGCGTAATTGAGCTTCAATTGAATTTCGTGCTGTGATCGACAAACACACACACACACACATGTTATCTATGAGATACAATTTAGTTAGCGATGCGGCAAGTGCGCTGATTACATGCAATGAGCCATTTCCTTTGTAGCTAACTGGCACGCTAATGCTATAGAAGAAGCCGTTGTTATAGTTATCTATCCATTATTATTAAATATATATCCATATCCATGTCCATACCGTCATAGCTGTTGGCCATTTGTAGCGCCTCATTTGGGTCAAAAACCAAGTCAGTTGGTTAATAATGTGAAATGAAAGAAAAACTCTTGAAACGGATACAGTATTCGAGTTTTCCCGAGTGTTCTAAATGCATGCTGATATAAGATTATAAATTTATATATTTAATTATAATTATATATAAAATTTTTAGATATTTTTAATAGATATTAAATAATTATGAAATCTGTTATTAAAAGAATGCTAACAGTTTCTTTGCATATTAGAAAAACCTTTATAAAACAGAATTCTCCTGATTCTTAATTGTTATTTTTATTGATATTGTTATTATTATTACCACATAAACACACAACTTACAAGTGTTGTCATAATAATACTGAAATAATTATACTTAATAAAAATGATCCATTTAAAGAGTTTACGAACAGGGAAATGCGGGAAAATAAGTCAATTAATATAAATATAAGTAAAGATCTTACATTGCGTTATAAAATTTCCCAAAGGCATAGATAAGCAACTATTTTATTTAAATTTATTTCGAAAAGGTAATTTTAAAGAAAACTGATTAAAAGCCGAAGAAAGATTGACATTTCTCTTAATTAAAGGTTGCTTTTGTGGGAATTTTCCATCAAACCCTGCTGCCCGGTTGCCAGGCTGCCAAGCTGCCAGACTCAAGTGAACACCCCAATTATTAAGTTTGCAACATTATATGGCAAACATGTTTATAAAAAAAAAAAAAAACAAATTAGCAACTTCTAGGTTAAAAACTGTAATTTACAATTAAATATAATTTTTTTGGTATTTATGTTGTAAACATTTAGCTAACGCAGCTATACTAATGTAATTTGAATATCTTTTAAAAGTATCTCAATTTGATTTGAAGGCACCAACAGATGAGCCAAATTTTGAAGGTTTTAACAGATAATTATGCGTTATATTAAGCAACATTTGGGTCAAAAATTAGCTTACGACCTTCATTAGTTAACTTAATGTAATATTGTAAAAAATATTGTGATAAAAATATATTGTTAATCTACCAAATAATCAAGTAAACAATCAACTTACCAACAGCAACACATTTTTATTATTTATTATTTTTTAACATTTATCAAGCGCATTTGAAATCCTAAATTGTGCAATATATTTTGACAATAACATTAGTTACTAATGTATCATGTAAGTAGTTATTGTTTTGATTAGTTTTTGATGTTGTTTTAATTGCTGTTGGATATTTAAAAGAAGTGTTTTAATATTGAACATGTTTTTGAACTTGTATTGTGTCAATTCAGCTCGATATTTTAGCTTTATTTATAGCTATTTTTTCTGCTTTTGCTGCTCCTTTCTAGCCTTTTCCTGTTCCTTTTTCAAATTCTCACGTTCCTTTTCCTTTTCGGCAAGACGCTTTAATTCCTCCTTCTCCCAAACTTCAAATTCTTCGCGCTCCTGTGTCAACTTAACCAACTCTGACATTTCCTGATCGCTAATGCCACTATCGATATCCTTTTGCATCAGGTCCACCTCACGGGCCATGGCCTCCTTGGCCTTGCGACGTCGCACTTTGAGTTCCTTGGCTTGAATCAAATCCTGACGACGCTGTTCACGTTCAGCCTTCTCCTGCTGTCGCCGCTCCTCCTCCTTGGCAAACTCCTCCATCTCATTCTCAGTATAGGGATATTCGGGAATATCAGTGTACATCCGTATAACCCCCGTACTAGCTGTGAGGACAACGGTACCAACGAGAGCCACCAGTCCACTTAATAATATCAAATTGTATTTGGAATTCTTGGCATGCCACGCCTTCATAAAGTCACCCGCCGGCTGGGGCATATCACTGAAGACGGCATGGGTGCCACCGCTGGGAAAGACACCCGGTTTTAGCTTTGGTGGCTCCACTGTACACTTGGGTGCTGACTTAGTTGGAGCCTTGGCGGCGAATTTTCGTGTCAAATTAAAAGAACTATTCAAACGATTGGTGAATACTGTTGGTTAATCCAGATTTGAAGTAGATATTTAAATCTTTAGAATGTGTTCAGGATATTTTTCTAATATATACTTACTATCACGGGATTTCCGCAAGGGATTGACCATTAAAAGTCTGGACATTTTATTTTCTTTCTGCCAAATCTTTTTCGTCTTAGAATGAAATGAGCGTAGAATTTGAAATGTGTGACTGATAAATATATATAATTGCCCGATTGTGACAAATAATTTCTCAAAGCTGCTTTGATTTCTAAATGTTCTTGTCTATTTTCTAGTTATTTAAAAATTTGGCAAGGCAACTTGGTTAAAATATGTTGCACTTAGAAATGAATAAAGTTTTACTCACAATATGGTAATTAATTAAGCTGCATGCCACAGAAAATCATACAAATGGTAATTATATTATTACAATCCAGGCATCTGTTCTAAAATCTCAAAGGGTTTTGATAACTGTCTCTTGAATGTATTTGAGAAAAGTGCATAAAAACGGATTGAAAACAACGCAATTTCTTTTTTATTATATTGGAAAAAATTTAATTTTTCTTTAAACAGACTATTTCATCTAAAATAAAGTTTTTTTGATTTTGAGTGATAAAGCAAGGAATATAATATATAATATAAAAATATTCTCCTTTTTAACCAAGCAATAATACTGAACGATTGAAAAAAATTAAGAAATAAATGTAGTAAAAATTAGAGTAAATATTATATCAATATTGATACAATAAATCCAATTAAAATTAAATAACAATATCCTGGGATATATAGTTCTAGTTTTTTTTAAGGCATTCCCATCCAGTGAAAATGTAAAAAGTAAATTTAGTAAAAATAAGAATAAATATTGTATCAATATTGATACTACAATAAATCCAATTAATATCAAATAACAATATCTTGTGATATATAGCTCTAGTTTTCTTTGAGGCATTCCCACTTCTGTGAAATCTTCAACAGAACATGAACTGATATATATTTTTTATTTTTTTAATTTATCACTTAAGTGTAAAGTCACCCAACAAACTTATTGTAAATTTACCAAAAAAAAATTGGGATCAAAACGAAGATACCAAAAGTTTTCGTTCATTTTGGTGTGATAACAAACAAGAAAACACAAACTTTAGAAAATCGTGTAAAATAATTTACACAACTGTTTACATGTGCAAGCCCAAGAACCAAGCCTTATCTTTAAAGATATACCAAAAAAAAAAACCAGAAGAGACTAGACATGGCCAGACCCGGAGACAAGACAGTCTCACATTAGCATGTTAGAGCGCATCAAAAATTTCATGGAAATTTATGACGCTCCAAAAGAACAAATCTACAAAAAGGTGTCACGTGCGCTGCTTCCAACAACAATCTTTAAAGAAACTTGTCAAAATTTTGTATAGTTGAGACGAATGCATAATAAAGACTGGAACTGAACTGAACTGAAGTCTGGACAGACGGCAGAGAAGTAGTTTGTTGTAGTTTAAGTAGATAAAGAAGCTAAAAAGAAGCTAATCACGTCAACAATGAGAGAATGCGGTCAACAAACTTGTTCCCCCGCCCCCTACGGCTGCAGTTTATAACTGTAGTAGGTGAAGTGCATGTGGGTGAGAGTGTGGGTGTGGGTGTGTGTGTATTATTATTTATAGCGATGATAAACATGAGCATCGATATATATCGATATTGTTGAATACCAAACAAAAATCATTTGTAGAATTAGTGCTACTCGATATCGATAAATTGCAATGTAATATATCGTATTTGATAAATTAAAATCAGAATTAGGAATATATATTGATATTGATGATTACCAAACGAAAATCAGTTTCAGAATTAGTGGTATTCGATATCGATAAATTTTAATATAAAATATGGTATTTAATAAATTAAAATCAGAATCAGGAATATATATCGATATTGATGAGAACCAAACGAAAATCAGTTTCAGAACTAGTGCGATTCGATATCGATAAATTTTAATGTAATATATCGTATTTAATAAATATGCTGGGCATTCTTGATAAAAATTAAATTAAAATCATAAATAGGAATATATATCGATATTGATGAATACCAAACGAAAATCAGTTTCAGAATAGCAAAAATTTATCGATAAAGTTAAAATATGGTTTTTAATAAATATGCTGGACATTCTTGATAAAAATCAATTTAAAATCAAAATCAGGAATTTAATAATATTGTTTAAGTGAAAATCCCTCTAATTAAAAATGTATGGTCATCTATAAGTATGAGTTATGCCAGATAAATTATTCTTAAAAATATAAAAAATCAAATTATATCAAAATATAGCATATACAACTGATTCGAAAGTATTAATGATCACTTTAACCAGCTCCTTAATGTATTTTTTAATGATTTTTTTCATTTTTCTGATGAATGCAATTAAATCTTTTAAATGATTCTAAATTTCTCTTAACATAGTAAAATTGAAAACCAACGATCTAAGAACGATTAAAATGTATCTAAAAAGAATTCCTTTTAAAAAAAAAGTAATAGTATGATTTTTCCTTTACGAATATCCAAGCTCTGTAATATATAAACAATTAGCGTTATCTTTTTGATTCATTTGTTAATCTCCCATATTAAAGGTATTCCAAACTGTAGATAAGTTAAAATAATATCATCACACAAATATGTTTGCCAAAATATTGCTTTATAAATTTTTACAAAATAGATACTACTAAACATATATTAACACTTGTTAGCCTTTAATCGTGATGCGTTGTATAGCACTCTTTCGGTCAGCTTTTATAACTTGTTGAGTCTTCAACCGCATACAGGTAAAAGAAAGCAGTCCAAAGAATCCATAGACAATGGCAGATACATAACAACGCAGTGCTGCCTCCCGATAAGTTCGATCGGCATCAGCACGAAACTCTTCCAGAGTATCGTATTGATCCTTTAGCGGTAGACTCTCTATGAATGCCAGGGAATGCATCGAACATGATATGCCCATGATTAGCAATTGGAGTACACCCCAGATGCTAATGAATAAACAAAATATTGAAAACCTTTTATCGCACACACAACCCATTCTGTAGATCCAACCAAAAATTCTGAATAGTATGAGTTTTTCTGTATTTCTGTTAAAAATATCGATAGAGTGTGTATATCTGACGTTTAAAGCAAAACCACATTTAGAGAGACAGGTGCAAAAAAAGCCCACATGAAATGAAAAGTTAGTAGTTTTATTTTTTTTTTATTTTTTCATTTGTCGGTCGTACGATCGGGGTCTAACCTTGTGCGAATTTAATGACATTAGATCTCGGTGGCCAGATATTGAAGTTCATGTGCCTGGCACCGGCATCGAGTTGACTCTATAGAGGTAGTATATACATCAACTTTTTTTATTTTTTTATTATAGCACTCGCTTTCGGTTTTTGTGGTTGCGGTTTGTTTTGGGTTGTTCAACCCAGCAAAGACACTTGGGTATAAACTCGAAATGGATTTCCACTTTTATGGTACGTGGTTCAAACTGTGGATTGACAGCCAACTCTGAACAATTTTTTCAATAGTTTAGCTAAAGTTTAGATTTATTTTCTAGTTTTTGTTTATTTAAAAAAAAAAAAAACATATTTTTGGTTCTACATATAGTCAAAGTAAATTAGATTTTCTTTAGGAAAAATGTTTTTTGTAGGAATAACAACATTTTTGAGGTATAAAATCGATTTTCTGCAAATCGAATTTTTCAAAATTGTATTATATAATTATAATTGTATAATTCGAAAATGTGAACTTTTGAAAAATTATCTTTGAATTTGTTGTTTTATATTTTAGTATTAGAAAGTAGAAGCATTATGCTTTAAAGCAAACGCTTGTGAACATTTTTAAATACAAGGTAGGAATCTAAAAACATCTTTGTAGGCGTATTAAAGATTAGTTAACTTTAACAATCGTTGAATAAACAAATGCATAGGAAATTAATCTTAAAATTTGTCTTGAACAACAATTGAACTATTGGGATTAAAAATATTGTTCACTTGTAATTTTAAGTATTCGAAAATTTAGAAAGAATAATTAAAATACTCAGTCTATATCATATATTAATAATTGAATACTTTATTAAATAACGAAATAATATAGCTTAATGCCCATGCAATTTATTCTGTATTCAAGATCTATAATTTCCTTTTTTAAGGCTGATTTTTCGAAAATGAAAGTTTCTTAGACAAAATATAGATTTTAATTTAATTAAATATAATATTGTATCAAAGATATATGAAAGTCTCGTAACCCAATCTACATATTTATTTTGATATTTGAAGCTGCTTGATTTTTAGGTAATAATTTATATATATTCCTTCTTTAAACTATAGATTGTCAGTCTGGACTGAATCATCTGTCTACTCTGCAATTTCACACTCGAGTGATTTATTTATATATAGCTATAGTAAGATTCTTCAGTTTCTAATACTTCAAGTGTGATTCATTCAAAGGGCCTACGATATAATTTGGGGGAAGCACATGGCTCGATTAATCTTTAGTTATTTACATTTGACATACATTTTAGTGATATGTACATAATGTAGATAATACCTTTCTCTCTTTATTATAATTGGTAGCTAATTTAGTTAAAAATTTCAACTCACCTTTAATTTTTTTTTTCTTCAAGTAGCGCCTAGAATGAAACTTTGTTTGTACAAAGTATCTTGAAATTCCGTTATAAACATCAAGTTGTTGTGAAAATTCGTAAGTCGTTTTTGCAGTTGCAAAATCTTTTATTTTTTTTAGTTTTTTAATAGTTTTTCTAGTTGTATTTTTGTTTTCACCACGTTTTATAAAGCCGTTAGTTTTATGGGACAAAGAGCTTTATAATGTTTTCTTTGTTTTCTTTGTTGTGTTTACTTTATTGCCCTGAAAATTTGTATTAGCTTCAATTAGAAAAATCCATTAATTGATTACACTGAACCCTAATCGAATATTGCATGCAAAGAGTTTTGAAGATTTGTATATGAGCTTGGTCTTGGCTTTTTTACAAGGTTCATAAATGGACCGGAAAAAGCTTTTATTATTGCCAGACAAAAACACGAATACTCATTTAAAAGTTAGGCAATAATATAAGACTTTATTGGCTTTATTGAATAGTTTTGAGAATTATATATTTTATATCAAAAATAAATTCGATTGTACATAATTACTAATAGCATATTAAATACCATGCTGTAATACCAAAAAAAAAAAAAAAAATTTTAAATAAGGTCAAGTCCAGAAATTCAGAAATCCACCAGAAACCTTGACATAAGGGCGTTTGGTTTCGAACTTGTTTAATCGTTTTGAATTTCACATGACACGCAATCACAAATCAATCAAAGCTCAACTCAAGTAAATTCAATTTTTGGAGGACAGACCCCCCTTATAAGGTAATATTTTATAATGCAAATTCTTTTTGTTCATATTACACACACGCGTTTGTCATTATTGTATTATAATTAATATTATTGTTATGAGGATTGTGTAAATTTATATTTTATTGCAATTTTCCACAAAAGCTTTTTTTATCTATAAAGTTTCATTTTCACATTTATGTACATGTGCTGCAATTCTGACAAATAATTAAATTAATTATAATACACAAAAATGCTTCAATAAACACTTCTGTTTGTTTATTTTTGTTTTGATTTATTTGCTTTCAATGCAACTACAAATATGCAGAGTATGCATTTACAGTTATTTATATTTTATTTCTTTTTATTTATATATTTAGTATTGTTGTAATTTGTGATAAGAGCGCATTTTTGCTAATTACGCTTTCTTCTTGCTGTTGTTGTTTCTACTTTTTGTTTTTGTTTTTGTTATTGCTGCTGCTGCGTTTTCTTTTATTTGTTTGTTTCGCACTAAACACTTGTTGAAACGCTTACACACACACACACATTGATACACACATAGATAGAGAACGCGCACGTCTTTGCATTAGAGCTTGAGCTTGGCTTGGCATATGTATGTATGTATGTAGTTACCGTACAAAGCAAGCCTGGCTAAACAAAAGCCAAACAAGACACGAAACTAAAGCAGAAAAGCAAAATTGTTAACGAAAACGAAGCGCGCAACACAACCGACTTGCTCCACGTTCGCTGCTGAAATGAAACTAGCGAGCGCAAGACACGAGACAGTTGGCTCTCCGCTCTCAGCTCTCAGAGAGTAGCAGCAGCAGCAACAGCTTGACTTTACAGTGGCTCCCCACCGTAAGAAAATATTTTCAACTTTGAGAGACTATATCTTGCCAGTTATTAAAGACATTAAAGTAATTTAAATGCAGAATTGTTTATTATTAATTCTAGATTCCAATTAAATTAATATAATTTAGGGAAAATTCTTCCTCTTCATAAAAATCAAGTAACAGCCAAAAAGTACCATATAAAATCTCAGCTTATTTCATGCAGTCGCGCTTTTAAGTTCGCTAACAATCGCTAACAATACCTCACACCAGATAGAAAACTATAAATTAATCCAAAAATAAATTATTAACAATAATGTCCTTAGATGAATAGGATTTAAATTATTAAGATATCTCTAATGGCTTGCAAGATATAGCTTCTTAAAGTTGAACATTTTTTCGGCATGAAATAAGGTGGGAGCGATGTACATATTTATTCAACAAGTGTGCGCTGGCAGACACAAAGCTGACTGCTATGACGCTGTTGCTTTCAATATTAATAAAATGTTGAATAAAATTTAAGCATTTAAATTAGAAGCTTATAAGCAGCAGTAGTTTTTTGTAAAATAGTATAATGCTTAATAAATGTATTACAAAATATACTTATAGCATATTCAATCACTTGGTGCGGCATTTATAAATGTCAAAGTTGAAGGACAAAGGACTCGTACATCGTTTTTAAATGAAAATAACCAAATAGCTGCTGTAGCCATTTTGTCTCATTTTAATCAATATTCATGTAAACTGAATTTGCGGTGGGCGCAATTTGCCAAAGGGCAAAGGTCTACAATGAGCTGCAAATTTGATAGAATGATAAAAAGCTTTTAATGTTAACATTTAAATTATAATTAAATTAATGCAGCTATTCATTTATACTTTCAATAGATTTTGTCAATGATTTCCTGTTTGCCAAAAAAAATAAAAATAAAATAAAGTAGCCACCAATTAAAGCTCAACATTTATGGCAAATTAATCGGCAGTGCTTATAGTCTCTTTTGCCATCATTAAAAGCAGATCTATGTTCGCTAATTTGGCTAACAACAAGCAGCTTACCCGAAAACCCAACCATATAAACCAAGTGTGATCGAACAATGGAACGCAGTTACGCCCATGTCTGGTAAACTAACATCAATTTTTCTTATCGAAATTCTGACCATAATTAAACCTAATTTGACTCTCATTTGCCTATTACCATTTATAGTCAAATCATAAAGTCTACTACTGCTACAAAGCTAATAATGTAACTAATGATAGTAACGGAATATGAATATAAAAATGTTTTATTCATAGTTGTAATCATAATAAAAATATTGTACATATACTATATATACTTTGAAAAAATTATATACTAATTTTGTAAGACCTATCGAACTGACTTTACAAAGTATATGTCTTTCATATGTATATATTATTATAATCTAAATATTAAAATATAAAAAAAAAATTACCTCATATACTAGCTGATAAATATAAAAATACAAAATTTAAATATGTTTTATAAAAATAATAAATAAAAAATCATACAAATATTTAATACAATTTATATTATATAAAAATATCCATAATTAAAAAATCATACAAATATTTAATAAAATATACATTATATAAAAATAACAAATAAAATATACTATAATGTGCGTAATTTTTGCACATTTGTGTTTGTAATTCTCAAACACTTTTAGCAGACAACTTCTAAGTGAAGTTTTTCTATTTAGCATTTTTTTAAACTTTTGTATGTGATTTTAATTAGTTTTGTGTGTTGAAATCAAATAAATATATAAATGTGTTTAATAAAGCCCTAGGTACAATCAGCGATACGATTTATCATTAGAAATCTTTTTCCAAGATATTAAACCAGTTGATGTAGTATTATGATCTAAACAATCTGAACAATTTTTATTAAAATCGAAGAACTACACCATAAAGCTGTTAAAGGAACGATAGGTCGAAAATTAAAACTTTTTTAAATGGTATAAATTTTATTTTCTTGGAAACGTGAATTATGTTAGATACAATTTCAAACACTTAGAATTAAATAGTTTTTGAAATAAAAATTCAAAAAAGTTACTTAATTACAGTTAAATTAGGTATTAATTTTTATTTAATATTATAATCAAATAAATTGATAATTTGAATAACCCTTTGCATGCTTTTAAAAACTATCGATAGTACAATTTTGATGCTGTCAATTATAGACTATCGAATCTAACACATGCGATCACTATCGATAATTGAGCAGCTTTAAAAACGAGTATGTATGAATAGAAATAGTCTCCTTAAAAGGCCATCGAATGCTTTCGTCATGCTCTTGGCGGATTTCCGCTCCCAAGCTACTAGAATTTCCAGCCACCCAAAACCCAATGTGCTTGATTAGAGCCTCGAGTGGCGGTTGTCGTCTTAAACTTAAAGTTGGTCATTTGATACAGCCGCCAAGATGAGCAGGAGGAGAATTGGAGGAGGAATTGGAGACGGAGATGGAGATGTAGGAGAAGTATGAGCTCTCGAGCGATTAGCATGTTAAACAGCGGCTGCTTAAAGGCTATAATTAAGCGACATAAACTTGGGTATTAGGCGCTAAATACACACAAAAACACACACACTCGCACACACACATACACACAGTATAAAGCTTTAGCCAGGCGCTATAGAGGGGCATAGGGTTTGGGGGTATTGAGGGAGGGAACGGTTGCCTTTCATGATTTGCATAACTGTTTGGTTGGGGCACGCACTTGAAGTCTCGTTCTTCTGGGTGTGAGTCCGCTAAGTCTGTCTGGCCCATGGGCTTGGGTTGCATTCAAAAAAAACGGAGGCAAACAGATATACACACACACACACACACACAACACAAACACACACACACACAACACAAACACACACACACAGTGTAACACATTGACATGCACCTGTCCACATACGCGACACGTTGGGCTTTCATTTGCTGCCTAAGAAAGAGTAAACAGTCGACAAGTCACCGAGTTCTATTCATACACTACTCCAAAAGAAGATAATTGGAGCTTATGTAATATTTAATGTAGTTTGTAGATAAAATTTGAATTTTGAATAATATTTATTATTACCATAAAAATTATTATTATTTACCATAAAAATATATATTGTATTGGCTTGCAAGCTGTGCAAGTTCCTTAAAAACCTTTTAAAGCTGTCTTGAAAAGTATTTTAATAAAATAAATATTTTTTAGAAAAAAAACAAAAGATTATTTTAAAAATTACAGAAAATCTAATTTAATTCCCTTCTAAAACTTTGTGCTTTACTTTTTAATCAGATAAGTTTACTTGCTATTAATAAGCAAATCGAAATTTTGTCAAAAAATCTGATTAAAATCACTGATTAAATCCTTGATTTAAAACACATTTTTTGACTCTAAAAAAATATATGTATATAAAATTTTATACCTATTTTCAAAGACAGTAAAATATATTTTATATTCTCTGCTATTTTTAAATTTTCCATACTAAATCAGGACAAACAAAAAAAAGTCGGTAGAATAAAATTAAAGCTTACAACCATTGAACAATATATCATTAAAATACTGTAATTATTGCTTTTTTATAAAATTAGTTTTATAAAATTAGTTTTAAATAGTTTTAAATAATATTAAAAAAAAGTCGTTTTATATAGAAATCGGTAGAATAACATTAAAACTAATAACTTTTGAACGAAATCAAAATATCATTAAAATTATTGTAATTATTGCGTATTTATTAAATTAGTTTTTAATTTATTTAATCATATTAACTGCATGCAAAAAAGCATATATTTATTTATTAATACATATTCTTAGTATATTCTTAGAGTATTCACGCATTCTACATGAAAAACTCAACTTTCTTTTTATTTCTTATTGTTGTTTTTAACGTAACACACAAAAGAATTTCCATCAATAATGTCAATAGTACTGCAACAACAACTAAAATAACAACAACAAGAAATGCACGACACTCCTTTATATACCCTGTACGTATTTAAATGTAAATGGGTATGACATTATTGTGCAAATTTTGTGTAAGATGAAGAAGTTTTAAGATTCAATTTAAGTTAATAATTAAATATAATGATGATATTCTTTATTGTTTTTAGGATAAAAAGGTTGGTATATAATAATATACGTATTCAAAAAATTTAAATTAAAAGCCACAATAAAAAGGAACAGATTTAATGATTTATTTTTCTGTACTTCTACTTCTGACTTGACCATACAGGGTATCCCATAAGTCGACTACTTTTTGGTAAGGGCATTCAGACTTGTTGGCTTTTGGCTTTAGGGTTCTGTTTCTGTTTGGCTGCCATCGTCAACGTCATCGCCAGCTCGTCATCGTCATCGATTGAGGCAACACGGTGTTGGCCAAGACGAATTATGGCCATTAAAGCTTCTTGGGTTTTTAAGTTATTAGGCAACTTAAATTTCAAACTGCAGTCGACTGTGTGCATTCGTATTTTGTGTTTCTTCACTCTATTCCACAAGCAACAAATTAATTCTAATTTTAAAACAAAGCAAATCAATAGCCCACAATCCACAGTCCACAGTGAACCAGCTTCCCATCCTATCTATAATTATGAAAATTATGTCTATAAATGGATTTTAAGGTCAATGCGCATTTACACGTTGGGGTAGTTGGCAAAATGTCCCAGCAAAATACATATAACAGGGTCTATCACATTTTTAAATACTCACACGAGATGAAACATAAATTTTTATGTGCGGGTTTGTTGAACACTTCTGCGTCTTTGATCTAAATTTAAGTAGAAATTACGAAAAAAAAAAACTAGCAAAACAGATAAATGGGTTAAGTAAAACATTTAAATATTGAGAGATTTATTAAATATATATATTATTAAATCTGAATATGCTGTGCAAATTTCATAACGATCGAATAATAAATATCAAAGATATTGGGGAAAACAGTTTTTCATGCATACATTAGCAGTTGCAGCCACTTGAAATGCTAGCGTGGCCGTTGAACTGCTTGGCACTGCTTGATTTGAATGTAAATTACATAATTTCAGTACCTCAAACTAAGCAGACGTTGTCCGGTAGTCGAGTACGCGACTATTGTCTCTTTAAAAATTGTTTTATTGTTATTGGCGTTTATAATTCTCAACTGGCTGAAGCGGCAACTTGATGGCCTATCTGATTATAATTTACGACTGTTTCGACTTATAAGCCTTAGTAGATAATATAATCATAAAATAAAATTTAAATATAGTATTCGATATTAAGTTTAATTGTTAATAAAATAAAAAGAGGACTGAGATAAATATTATCAAAATATATATATATTTAATATCCCGAAACAGTTCTTCGATAATTACTTATTTAATTACTTTTTATTTAAATAAGCATGCAATTTTTTTTATAAACATTTTTTATTAAACTCTAAAGCAGTTAAAGTGCTAAAATTTTTTTTGCAAATATGTAGTTTATTATATATATCCATAAATAAAAAGAAAAGTTATAAAATTAATTTTTTTTCACTGCATTGTCTTTTTTTGGATATTTCAATATGCGATAATTACTTGATAATTTTCTTATATATTTTGTTAAAATTCGAAAACTTGTATATATTTATATTGACAATAGTATGTTTGGCACTTTTTCTATTAATTAAATTTGTTTTAAGAACAATTCGTCGGTTAATTCTATATTTTTTGTTTAGGAAAAAACGATTATGTATTTGTAGTTCTTAGCATGTTTGCACCGTTATAAGATGTAAAGTTCAAATTAATGTAATATTACATTTATTCAGCCCTTTGACCATGTCTGCGCCAAGATTTCTGGTTATGCTCGATAATTCCCAATATAAATGATTTTACACTTACCACTGTCTATTTTTAAAGAAAATTATTTGTTTTTTACTTTTATATTAATAGCTACAATTTCTCGTTTTTTGTTGAAAAATTAATACCATTTCAGCTATATATTTGTATAACAATGTTTTCTCAAAGATTCGTCATAATTAACAATTTTTGTTGTTTTGTACATATTGTATTCCGCAATTATTATTATTTCAATACATTATTGCTAGCATTTAGATTTGTTGCTTGGTTTTTCAACTCACTGACAAAAGCTGAGTGATACGTGCACTTGCACTAAACTCTAACCTACCTAGCCAAGTCGCACACCGGATCTCAGAATTCCGAATTCGAAATTACCTCTTAGTTTATAATAATGCCAAAACTATGCACTTATTAGGTTTGAAACCAAATAATTTGGCATACTTTTAGGCATTAAAATTAACATCTGTGTACGCTATTAAAATAAATGAAATTAATAAAATCAGAATTAATTTTTGCTTAAGTTAAATAGTTGACAGTTAGGTTTACATGGGATTAAGCTGTCTAAATATACATATCAAATGTGTAAGTTTATACAATTGTTTGCAGCAAATATGTAAACATTTGTACAAAAGGTATTAACAAACTTTTAATGATTTGATTTAATCAAAAAATGTACATTAAAGTCAATAATTATAATTATTTTATTAATTCCATATTGAACAAAATATTTATTTGAATGTGATTAAATTATAATTTGTAGATATATATATCCATAAAATTGAAATCTACTTCGAGTCAATGTAATTTTGTAATTTCTGTATAACATAAGCTTTAGTTATGATTCCTATTAAGTCACAGAAAAGTTTGAATCTTTATTTATATTTTTATATAGTGCTCCTCTATCAATAAAAATATGACTCAGTACTCTTGTTATTATTTTAATTTAATATCTAATACAACATTTAAATTGCATTTAATGATTATACTATCTACAACGGTATTCGAGTTGAGTTTATTCAATTTTTCGAAAATATTCAAACAGCCGTAAATTATAATTAGTTTGGACATATACTCAAATAAGGATATTATCCACTTTCAAATCTCTAGGTAAAGCCACCATTCGCTTATTTGCCATAATGCTACCCACAATCTGGCTAATCGACACTATTGACACACTTAATGCCAAATCAAGTCAAAAAATCAAAAAAAATAAAAAATAAACAAGAAAAGACCATCAACTGATGTTGGAAAATTATCACTCTGGGTCCAGTCTTCGATTGCCAAATGTAAACACTGCAAACTCAAGCTGCCGATTCAATTCGTCCAAGTCTTTGGCAATATTTTTGACTTTGACGCGTTTTTCATTTCTTGGCCAGCTGCCGTTAACCGTTAAGCTGTTAACTGTTTAACAGTTAACAGGCGGCAGCTCCATTTCATTGAGATTCATTCATTAATTCTTGCAGCCAGCGAACGTCATAAATGCCACACGAGTTTTATATTGCATGCATACCCTGTACTATATATAAAATATTGGCAGTATTTAAATGTTTAAAAAAATTGTCTGGCATTTTTTGTATTGAAATATTGATTTTTTCATGTCATTGGAAGAAGATAGGATTATAATAAAGAGCAAAGTACAACATTCGATATTTATTTCATCATTTTAAACTATTTTTTTAACATAATACTTCTTCATCTTAAACTGTATTTCATTTTTTAAATTGAAATATTTAATATTAAGATAATATTAAGCAGTTTCTATTAAATATTTTCGCACAATTTATATAAGACAGGTGAATCTCTTGACTTTAATTTTTGGCTTAGTTTGATTAAGAATTGTATATTAAATTCTTAATATCATTATTTATATTTATAGCTATTAAACGTAGGTTGTAACAGAAATTATCGACATATTTAAAATATTTAAAAAATATCAGTGCAACCTACATTCGACAATTGTCTTAAAAAAATGTAAGCTATAAATAATTATTTAAGTAATATAGGAAATATACACTTGTGTATATATTTAAGTCAGCTTATAGGACTTTTTATCCCCCGTTAGTTGTGGAATAAAATAAATTATGGAAAATCAATTTCAAACCAAATAAAGAGTTTAGAAAATATTTGATATTGGTTGTTTAACTCTGATCAAATGTTCTGTTAATTTTTATAATATAATATTACTTAATTCTACAAATCAAAAATCCTTTAAATACTTTTGCAAATGATGTAGAAACATATATTTTGCCATAGCTCTATCCAGGATACCATGCTGTTCAGCATTCTCCTATATATCCTTAACTAAATTTAGAGTTTTACGGTTTTTTTTATTTAATCAACTATGAGCTATGTTTTCGGGCATCGTCACTGCCAAAAGTTTTGCAATTCAAATGCAGTGTTTAATTAATTGAAAAACAAAACACAAAGCAACAAAAAAATAAAATACGCATACGCAGCGTGGAACATGCGCATTCGATGCATTCGCAGCAAAATGCGAAGCATTCACCGTCAAAAATTCTTTGCATTGGGCAATGACAAAACCAAAAAAAAAAGAAAAAAATACACAAAAAAAAATCAGAAACGTCATTTTCAGTTTTAGATCGTTAATTAGGCTCTCCGACTAAAATCAAAAAGCATTTTTGCACTAATTTGGAGCGTGCGCCGCCCGATTGCCAAATGCGTCATTTTGTTGCCACTAAATAAAGCAACTAGGAGGCGCCTTAACTGACTTAACCAATGGGCAATTTGGCATCGCAGTTTACAACCCTTCTCTGGCCAGTTGACCAAACCAGTTGACCATTTGAACAGTTGAACAGTTGACCACTTGGCATAAATTATAAATCAGCTGCAGTCGAGAAAATTGTTAACCACTTTTCGCAGGCGGCTGTTGAAAGCAATTTTCACGCTGTCCAAAACTGGGCCAGGCATAAAATCTTTTATTTATTTAGTTTATACGGATCATTGGATCATTGGTCACAGTTGTTTTGCTAAGTTGTGGCAGCAGCAGTCGCTTACAATTGTTAGACTATTGACTTAATATTTGCTAATAGATTTCACATAAATCACATTCTTCTGGCATGATTTATGCATGAACTGCGATCACAGGTGTTTGTCTCTCCGTCTGCTCTCTGTTACCTGTGCCCCACTCGAGAGGAGACTTTGCCATCACCTCGAGAGCTGCAGCAGAAAATTAATGCCACGTCACCATTACATTGGGGAGCTTAACACCTATGTGGTAACATGGGTTGATTTCGGACAGGACAGCTTTGACATATCTAAATCATTTTAACTTGAACCAAAACACAGACAAATTTCAACAAAAACTGTTTTTTTTCCTACAAAAAATATAATTTTAAAAAAAACTATTTAATTATAAAATTATATCCGCAATGAAGCAGATTTTATTTTGATAAAGTTATGTAAGTTGAAAGCTTAGAAAGATCATTTATGAAACATATAAAGAAATTGTTAGGTTTCTTAGATTTTGAACTCTCATAATTCCTTTAAAACTAAATAGCATTACATTCAGAATTATTTTCTTTTTGCGATCTCTCCTTGAATTGTAATTTAATTGAAGAAATCAAATTAATACTTGCCTTCATGCCTCTGTGGCTTCAATCTAACGAGATATCAACTATAAATATTAGTTTTAAAATTAAATTTATAGAAATTAAATTTTATTTTATTTGGAAGCTTACAACTTTAAAAATTTTTATTCAATGTTAGATAATGATTACAAAGAACCAATAAAACATTTAAATTCAAATTTGAGTAGTATGAGAATTGTAGGTGGTTTTAGAATGTTATCAAAACAATGAATAAAAGATTTCAATTCAGCAGATATAGGAATTCGGAATATGCCAACTGAAATGCAGTTTATATATCTAGAAGATAACATTTTCCTTGGTTGGAATTTTGAGGTGGGATTTTAAAAGTTTTGTTGGTTAACATACAATTGAAAATTTTCGAAATTAATTTATATTGCAAACTATTTCGCTGAGTGGTTCTGAGATCTTACAGATATTTAAGCCTCAAATTAATAATGCTGATTTTATTCATTTTATTAAAATTCATTATGTTTTATGGCCGCACACAAGTGTTAATTGCAGCTAGAAAATCCCACGAGCTGCCAAAATGCCTTGCTCTATACTTCATATGTATTTTTTATTATTATTATTTGTATTTTTTTTTTTTTTTTGCAGTCAATAGTGTTCGGCGTGGCTGGGCAACATTGTAAAATGCAATAATAACAAAAAGAGAAACAACAAATATCACAATTTTTAGCATTAAACATAACAAATATGGTCAAATGTGGCACGCAGCGGCATTTTGGTCTGTTCAGAGCATTGAGGATAGTTTAAAAATGTTATTTTTTATTTTTTTTTTGAATTTTCTGTTTTTATTATTATTATTTTTGTTTTTTGTATTTGTGATCATTATTTGGCAACAACGATAATTATGCAATTTTTGAGCGTGTTAAATTGTCGGCGTTTTTCAACAACGCCAGACTGAGAACAGCTGAGAACAATTAGACGACATTTTTGCCTGGATTCCAAACAGATGCCAGATGCCAACTAAAATCAGGCTAATTAAGTGGTTAAACACAAGGTTGCCCATAAAGCAAATAACCATTTTTGTTTGATATACAAACATACTGCTTTCTAATAAGAAATCCCGTGCGATTAGCGCTGATCCGGCTCCAAAATAAATAAATATATATATATAATATATATATTCTCCCAGGCAGGCCGCCTTTGACGACAAGTGGTCTGCCTTGCCGACCAATCGAAGTTGTTGTTGCATCATCATCATCAGCAGCAGCAGCAGCAGCAACAACAAGAATCTCAGTTGCATTCAGACTTCAATGTTGTTGTGGTTGTCGTTGTCGTTGTCTACTTCAAAGATACTTCACAAATTGGTGCTGTTTTGGCCCGCTTTGTTGACGCTGCACGTCGACATTAGAGTTGAGTGCGTGTTGTGCATTTTTGAGACGACTCAACGAGCTCAGTCTTGTCCATTTTGAAGCAGATTAACACAACTCGACACGACTGAACGCGACTGAAGAACTGTATGATATAGCTATCCGATTTTGATTTACTTATTACATTTATATTCCAATAGATTTATTCATCTTAATATAGTGCGCATAATAATAACACTTCGATCTGATCATCTCAGTTGATTTTGAAAAATAAACATAAATGTTTTTCATACTAAATCTTATTTTTTGATCGATTCCTATTACAGCTATATAATATAGTATTCCAAACAAATATGCCAATCTTTATAAAGATAGCTTAAAACTTTGGAAACTAGTTCATTATGTTCAAGAATATATATGGGCATATCCAGAGTGGCGTTACGTGACAACCGTACGCAGCAATGTGAAGAAAAGCTAGAAAAAAGTCAAATTTTTGAAAAGTTTTTTTTTATCTGAGTAGCAATTTAGCTGGACTATATTTAGTAAAAGAAATGAAAACATTCAGCCGTTCCGGTTAAAAGATATAAGCAAAAAACAGGTGTAGCGTTACGTGACAAGAATAGAAGTCGGTTTCTACTTAAAGTTGTAAAAGCGAAATGTGCAAGCCTTTTTGTATAAAACATTTTTTATGAATAATGTAAGTTAATTTTGCAGGCTATTTTATTAAAAAAGCTTCTCCTGCTTTTTTAGTATATATACTTTATTGGTTGGTTACGTTTCACATTTTGTGATAAATAGTTAGTATTATACATTTATACATTTCTTGCAAGCGAATTACTACTAGTAGGTAGAATAGATATATAGATATATATCATAGGTATATTATCTCTCTCAAAAAATACAATTCTTAGCTACCTAGTCGATGGCAATTATATGACTTGATATTCGATATTAATCGAATTTGACCAAAGTGCATAAAATCTGTTAAAGCTTTTAATTGGTAAGTTTGCCTTTAATATCTTCAAACATAAACAATAATCAAGGTCCGTAAATGTTATGAGGTATAAATAAAAAAGTCATTTTGAAGAGCTAATAATTCAATATTCTAGGACAGTTTAAAGACATATATTATATGTGAAACTAGAAACAGGAAAACTTCATCAGCTTTAACTCAACTCGTCATGCTAATTAACTTTATGTGCATTCGACAGGAATATTAATATATTGATTAATATTCTAAATATTTAAACAATTATTTTGAACATTATATCGTGTTGATAATATAACTTTATGTGCATCCGACAGAATTATTAATATATTGATTAATATTCTAAATTGTAATGAATTTCAACATAATATCGTGTTGAGAATAATACAACACGCGCCCATCTCTAATCGAGATTGAAATCGAAATCGTTGGCCTGGCCTGCTCTGGCCTAGCCAGGCTATCTATCTGTCCGCTGTCCTCTCTGTCCTCTGTCCAACAAGCTGCGTCGACAGCGCTGCTGCACTGCGTGTGTTGCACTATAAAAGTAACGCAATGCACGCAATTTATTTACAGTTGCAGTTCTCAGTCAACGCCGGCAATACTCAAAGACTAACTAAAACGCATTCAACAAGATGAAACTATTGGTGAGTTGGATGAATTAACAGTATGAATCGTTTGAATCCTTTATCAAGTGAAGCTTCTGACAGATTCTATGCACTCTGCTGGCCGCTGCAAATGCTGCACCCGGTTTGCTGGACTACGGATTGGGTCATACTGCGCCCGCAATTAGCTATGGACATGCAGAGCCTGCCATCAGCTACGCCCCAGCAGCACCTGCCATAAGCTACGCCCATGCGGCACCTTCCATTAGTTATGCCCATGCGGCACCAGCCATCAGCTATGCTGCAGCTGCTCCCGTGATTAAATCCTATGCACCCGCTATAAGCTATGCTGCACCCACTGTGGTCAAGTCATATGCACCTGCCATTAGCTATGCAGCGCCTGCTCCAGTGATTAAATCCTATGCTCCAGCCATCAGTTATGCGGCTCCCACGCTGGTCAAGTCATACGCAGCTCCTGTGGTTAAAGCTGTTGCTGCTCCGGCCACCAGCTACTCGCACTTTAGTTCGGTAAATATGAACCATATCGCCTAATTTGATTCGTTCCAAAAATAAGTTCGGTACATATGAATCAGTTCGTGTGTTTTAATTAAGTGAACTAAATGGACACAATCCCTTGCTAGAATTGTTTGAGTGAACTACTTTGACTACTTAATTTAGGATAAATCAAGAAGTCATCTTAAGTAAATTCTTTGGGAAGAGAGAGGACTAGTGTATCGTGTATTATTATAGTATGAGTAGTTATTTGCGTGTTAGTTCAAAAAATATAACTCAGTTCGTTTGATTAAATTAACTCTAATAGTTCGAAAACATATAAATCAATTTGAATGTCTAATTCATTTTAGTGAAAGAAGTAAATTGAATCCTTAAAGTGAACCAATGCATATCGTTTATCGCCCTTTAGTTCGATAAATACAAATCAGTTTATTTTGTAAAGTGAACAGTTTATATTTTATAAGTTTTATTTGCTTTGCTTACCAACGCAACTTTCTTGTTTATAATAACTTCATTAATTTAATAATTTAATTCTCTTCACAGGTCGTTTCCCACTCTACACCCATCATTAAATCGTATGCCGCTGCACCAATTGTCAAGTCCTATGCCGCACCAGCAATTAGCTACGCTGCCCCAACTGTGGTGAAGTCTTATGCAGCCCCAGCGATCAGTTATCAGCCCACTTTACTGAAATCGTATGCTGCACCAGCTCTGTCATATGGCGGATATGATGATCATTATGGTTATCACTAATCGTGTAGCGCATCCAACAGAGGGATGGCCAGAGTGAGGCATAGAGCCAAGCGAAAGAATCAAATAGAACAAAAGCGAGAGCGAAACAGAGAGAGAGAGAGAGAAAGAGGGGAAGTTGACAGCCGCACGTTTTCCAAAACAATTTCCAAGCATTTCAATATTTCGAACATATATTGTATTTATTTAAGGCTCTATCACTGCAAATAAAGAAAAATTAAATTTTTCAAATTATAGTGTTAATATTGATATGATAACGAAGAATCTGATAGCAATGAAAAGGCGAATAATTAGAAGATAGGACAATAGAAGACATAATTACATACAAGGGCTCTAATATTATAAAATTAAAGTTGTTAGGTATTTAAATGAAATTTTCGTAATATGCTCAAGGCAGTCTGTGTTGTTTTACAATAAAAAAAATACTAAATTAAGCTCTTATTTGCATATAACATTTGTTATTTTCTTATTAGTTACCCGAATAATCAGTAAGTGTTATAGATGATATACCATGTTCTCCCAAACTCAAAAATAAATACTAAATATCATATTTCCAGTGCTGCATAAGTTTGACACTTATCGAAATATATTTGAAGCATGTACGATAAACACTGCTTGCGTTTCGATAGCGATAACAAGCGCGTAGTTTTCAGTTGTCTTTGGGATTTATAACGAGCATACAGAGCGTTCCGGCAAACATGACAACACCCACAAAATGGCTTATCAGCGGCCTGCTATGTCTGGCTTTGTCACTACGTCCGGTCTTAGCTAAAAGTCGTTATAATATCAGCTTTAGCCAGTTGGATACATGCGACAGCTATGATATTGACGCAACTAGTGGATATGCGTACAAGGATTTCTTTATGGTGCATACCTTGGATAACAACAATATCTTGGCCAATGAGCGATTGCATTTAAAGTTTTATGTGCTGACCAGCATGGATGCGCATATTTTGCTATCGGTAACAAGTCGACCCCGCTCTACTGATCGCGTTTATGAAATCGGTAAGCCTGAATACCAGCCATATTAGTTATCTTGACTCAAAATTCCCACTCATAGTGCTAGGCGCAGGCGGAAATACATTCTCCGCCATACGGACCAGCATGGGCATGCGACGAGTGTCTACAAATCAAGATGCAAAACTTTTATCGCTGTATGAGCCAACGCCAATTGAAATTGTACAATCAAAGGGTGAGTGAAAAGTTAATAAATATATTTAGTTAACTATATTGAACAATTTATAAACATATATTCTTTACAGATGGTGATTTATTTGTTTATATACCCGGCTTAAAGAAGGAACCATTGTTGCATTTTCTAGACGCCTCTCCGCTTACTATCAACTACCTTAGCTTCAGTACATTTGGAAATAATCATGCACGTTGGTTTTACGACTGCTCCTTCGATGGATACAGTAAGGGCATTAATAATAAAACACGCTTTTGTATACTCAGTTTTCTTTTAATGAGAATAGAGTATGTAGCAGTCGGTAGCTTCCGTTCTTACTTGTTTTATAATTACAGTCAATGAAATGGAACAACAGCAACGAGAGCAATCATTCGAAGAGCAATTGGTTAACGCAATAATCTTCCAGGCACAAAATAGTAGCCTGCCCTCTAATCTCAGCGATATTCAATTCAATTTTCAAATGCGATCCTTGGCCTACGAACAGTCCAGTGCACTGCTGCGAACGCGTATGGAACTTATGATGCACTGGCATGACTCCAGACTTGTCTGGGACCCAGAAAACTATGGGCATATAAAGTCATTAGTACATCCTAAACTGCAAATATGGATACCTTATATTGTAGTTCTCAAGTGAGTAGCAGTTCAATGTTATTTTGTATTTCGTTATAAAACAAATGTGTTTTTAAACTGATACTTAACAAAAATTAATTCAAAATCTACTGACATTCAGTCAACATAAATTAAGCGAGATTATCAGCTTTAATTATAGTTGAGTTTTTGTATAGTGATTTTTTTATTTTACATAATTTACTTAAACTTATTAATAAGATTCCAATAAGGAACTTTCCCTTTAAAGATCAAAAATCTTATGAAAAGAGTTTAAATGCGCTATTAGAGTATTGCAAATTCTGAAATTTTCGAAATATTTATAGCATTATAATAAATTTTAAGACGAGAGCTTTGATTAGCTAAGATATGATCTGCGACCAAGCAAAGCGCAAATTATTCTGGTTGATTGGGAGATGCCGTATAATGGCTTTAATTTTTAAGTAAAATTTTTTTTTTTATTTATGCAGTCTTTTTGCATATATTTCTAAAATTATTTACATTTATTTGCAGTGCCGCCTTCGATTCGTTGAGCGACGCCCTTAACAACTATGAGGTGCGTGTTTATAGCAATGGTAATATCACACTTATGGCTAGCAATTGGGAGCTAATTACCTGGTGTGTGGACACGGCTCGTAATTGGCCCAATGAACGCATCGATTGCGATATTGAACTAGGCATTGAGCAGAATCAGGCAAGCATAGCTTTAAGCTATGATCGCCAACGTCGCCCGCTGGCTCCCAATGAGCATGTGAATACCCCATCCGGCTGGACATTTGTAGAGATTGCCGTTGCACAAGTAGAGAATGCCACTGCTATGCGCTATACGCCACAAGGTTTGCTTCAGACAATGTCCGGCGATGTTTCCATTGGATTTACATTGCAGCGAAACAGTGCCTTTTATAGGCATGTCTTTGTAATGCCTCTGGCTGGTATGTTTTATTGGATATCAGTAGTAACAAATATATAATCCCTTTGGCAGCCTGTCAAATCTTTATAGTGCTTTCGTTTTTGTTGCGTGGTTATCGTCGTGGCGCCCTTATACTCATCGTTGTATTGCTCACGGCTTGGGGTCTTATGTATCTAACGCGCCACGCCTCACCACACTATGTGCCACCCTTAAGTAAGTTTTATTAAATTATTAACTAGTTTAAATTTATTTTAAACCAAAATCTCTTTTATTTCCCATCTAGTGCTAGCTTATCAGCATATTATGCGTATTTCCATCTATTGTTATTTATTGCATATTGCTATCATGTGGTTGGAACGTTATCCACCACGCGCCAAGGCTCCTGCTTTCCTTCTGGTATTGATAAACTCATCGTTATTACGCTTGCTGCTGGGTTTGCGTTTTTCTGATGTAAGTTAGGAAAAAAACCAAAATCAATTTGCTTAAATTCTTATTTTCCATATCCTATAGGCTACGGAGTTCTGCGTTATACAGGAACAACCTTGGCGTCAATTATCCAAAATGTTGAACAATGCAAGTTTCATTGTTATCACAATTTTCTTTATAGCGCTTAATGTTATGGACCTATCCAACGTTTAAACACTAAAAGTGTATCTATATTTTAACCGTATATTACATGAACATGTACAGAGCTCTAAATATAATAAGTTTCATAAGCTTATATATATTTTTAAGTATTTTTATTTTTCAATTTATGTAGTAAATTATGATTAATGCATATTCGCTTAAAATCTTATGCTATATATTTTCTTTCTTCATATTTAGAAAATATAAAGAATTTTAACTGGCTGGTTACGATAATTTTTTTTTAGATATCTCTGTAAAGTTGCTTAGCATTTTCAAAACAATAGGCAATGTATTTAATAATAATGATTACAAAGGTTATGCACGCAAATAAACAGTCTAATAAAATATTAAAGTTATACATATGTATATATAAAACAATTATGAATAAATAATCTAGAAATTGTAATAGTAATCAGCCCTGTCTTTAATTTCAAATAAACAGCATACCGTCCCTACATCGATTGGCAAACGTCTTTCTGCACTCGATTATTATCGCTATCGATATATTCCAGCTGTTTTGCAGGTCTTATTTAATACACACGCTCACCAGCTGCATTTGAGTTCGAGTTGGAAATTGTTAATGAAAATGTTTCGCAAACAATTTGGAAATCTTTCGCGAGTCTCGACGCAACTTCAACGTAGTGCACTTGCATCATGTGCTGCCAGCCGAGCTGCAGAAATGTCCACAAATGTGGCACCAGCTGAAGCGGAAACTAAGGCGGCTACCATAAATGAGTTTCGCACAGCCGTAACAAATCCCGGTGAGCATTCAGAACTGCATGTGGCTAAATTCTATACCATACCTGTGGAACAAAAGAAGCAAATCTTTACCGGCGGCGGCTTGCCCAAACAATACGAGCTGCAGATCAAAACATTTACCGAATCCTGTCTAATGGTGCGCTCTCCCGCTCTGGAACTGCTGCAGTACATCAAGAATGCCGATCTGACAAAGCCTGCAGTGCGTTATGTGCTATATGGCGAAAATGGTGTGGGAAAAACATTGACAATGGCCCATGTGCTGCACTATGGCGCCTTGAATGACTTTCTATTGGTGCATGTGCCCTGGGCACCCAATTGGATGAAGCGGCCCAAGGAGGCAGCCAATTCGGCTAGCCAAGAGGGCTTCATTGATCTGCCATTCGATGCGGCTGCTTGGCTGGTGCATTTCAAGACGCAGAACACTAAGTTGCTACAACAGTTGCAGCTTAAGACGACCAAGGAGTATGTGTGGAGCAAACGTGAGAGCACACCAGCTGGCTCTCCACTGATAGAACTAGTAGAGCATGGCATTGCCCGCATTAAGTACGCCTCGGAAACGACAGCTGCGCTAATCGCGGAGCTGAAACAACTAGCCAATAGCGGCCAGTGTAAGATTATGGTTGCTATTGATGGATATAATGCATTCTTTCATCCCATAACGCGTATTTTCTCCGACAACAAGCAACGTGTCTCGCCAGATCGCATAACTCTGACTCAGCCCTTCCTGGACATAACCAACTACGACTGGACAAATGGTGTGTGTATTCTGTCTGTGGATAAAATCGCTATGACCGAGGGCTATATGGGATCCTATATGCCACGTTATCTGCTTGGCAAAACTGGCTTTGAGCATTTGGATCCGTTTGTGCCTGTCCATGTTGGCAATTATACTGACAAGGAGTTCTTGAGCTATATCAATTACTACTTGGATCGCCATTGGATCTCGAAGACGCCGCCTGGTTTTGAGAATCAATTAAAATTTATGAGCAATATGAATCCTTATACGCTCATGCAACTTGTGAGAGATCTGTAGTTCAGCTAAATTGATTATTTATCATCGATATTTGTTGTTAGTTTTTAAAAGTAAATAAAATTTATAAAAGAAGAACTTTTTATTCTATATAACTATTATTTTGTATACTATCAATGTTAGTTAGTTCTTACAATTTTTTGCAGTATTTAAGGTATGTTTGAAGAACTAAAGAATTTGCGGACAGCATCCCAAGTCCAAATACTTTTCAAAATAAAAAATATTGTAATTTCTATACGCTGCCCATTTTCGCAAAAAATATTAACTATCTTTGGGTTTATGTTTTTTAAGTCAGGGTCTGATTTATAGCGATTTAGTTTTGTTTAAATTTAAACAATATTTTAAATATTTGCTAATGCAAAGAATTTATTACTTTTGAATGTTTAATAGTTTCTGATATCTAAACAAACATGTGTTTCTTTAAAATTTCTTTAATCAGCTAAAAATTGAGTAAAAGTTCTAAATATCAAATTTCGTGTGTTATATATGGCTCAAAGATAAAACTCTTTAATCCCTATGAATCAAACGAGTTTATGAACAGTAAACAAAATAGGTTATAAATAATTTGATTACAACAGAAATTTTAATACAATTGCTTGATTCTTCTACAGAAAGCACATTAAAATATAATTAAGATTTTACCATTGTGTGTTATAGATTTCATAAGAACAAGCGATCTAATATTTGTCAAAAATAGTCCAGACAGCTACGACTCGATTGTATAAGATCTCAATACTGTACCTTACAAAGCATTTCTGATAGTTCCAGTGTTTTAATATTTAATATACTATGTATAGATATTATTTACACATGTATTTTCTATACTATGTATAGATATTATTTACACATGTATTTTCTACTTTATTGTGACAAATATCAGGCTATATGTAGGTATGAAAGAAAAAAAAAATGATTTGGATTTCAAGTTTATTCAACATATTCAATTCAAATTGGGAATTTATTTAACGATAATCAGCAATATATAATAATGCACTGTAAAATATAATGTGTATATGTAATATATGTATCAAATGAATAGAAATTATTTTCTGTTTTTGTTTGTTGCTTCAGAAGCTCGCAGTACACACAATTTCACATGCATAACAAATATATGTGTGTCTGTGTGTTGTTTTTTAAATAGTTTCTCAAAAGAAATGCATAAACAAAATCAAACTCCGATATCGCCTTATAACTAACATACTTATGCATATATAGTACACATAGTATGTGTCGTATCTTAGGTTTTATTTTTGGCGTACGGTCAAAAATCGAAAGTATGTATTTATGTTTCGTGTTCTTTCACAAAATAATAACTAAGCTGCAATTTAACATTGTCATCATATTTTCTTTTATGTATATTTGCATAATTCTATTACAATTTTAGTTGCTTTCAACAACAATAACAATTATGTGTGTGGGGTTTTGCATTCATTTCATTTTCATATTCATTAAATGTATTTTTGTTTTTTTTTTGCTTTTTATATTTTTTTTTCATGTTTTCTTGTATTTATTTTTTTGTAGTTTTATTTTTTTTTGTTTTCTTCTTGTATGATGTGATAATGCTAAGCTATTTTATTTCAATATTATCGTAGTCATAATCGCGCTTTCGCCGATATATGTGCAGATTCATGTTTGCATTATTTATTTATTACTTTTTTTTGGTTTATATTTATGTAAATATGTATTGTATGATTGATTATATGTAGGTATATGTATGTATTTATGTATGTGCCTCAGTGTTTGTGTGTGTGTATGTTTAACAACATATACAACTACTCAAAAAATAATAACTACAATCATTAGTAAATCCAATCATTCGTTATTCTTATTAATATTATGCAAAGTAACAAATAAAAAAGCCTCCTAATCGTTGGTAAATCCTTGTAACGATTCTAATGTTATAAGTGTAGCATTGGAGTGAGAAACAATAAAATTACAAATTTGTTGATTCGCAAAAAATATACTTAAATATATGTATATAAATATGAAATGATGTTTCAACGAACAAATGCGTCAATTATGCTTAATTAATGAAACAAAAAACAAAATAAAAATCAAGACAACTTGAATGATCGAAACACAATGAGATAATTGTTTACAAAATGCTCGCAGAGCCCCGAAAAAACACACAGTCAAAAAATTAAAACAAAAACAAAAAATTTTAGATTCAAATTATATAAAATATAAAGCATTAGGAAATGGCATCTAACGAATTTCCAATCAATCGAAAGTCCAATCATTGTCCTTATGTGTGTGAGTGTGTGTGTATGGTGTGTGTGTGTGTGTGTTCATTTGGAGCATTCGTCTACTTAGGCTAGTTTCTTAAACATAAATTTACTCATTTCGTTTTGGTTTTATTTTTTCCTCTGTTCATTTCCTCTTTCGAAATCTTGTTTAAGTCAATGCGTGAAAATGTTGTGTGTATTTATAATTATTACATCTACCTTTGGAGCAGTGTGTGTGTGTGTGTGTGTTTATGTGTATGTGTGTGTGTGTGTGTGTGATTTAGGCATCAAGCCCAAATCAAATGGCGGCGCATGCATATGCACTTTGCTAGGCGGGGCATGCATTTGGATGATTTGATGACAAAATGGTGAACAAATAGCGAGCGGCTGGCGGCGGCGCATTGCTTCTGTATTATTTCTTTACAAATGGATAGGGTGCGGCGGGACGATAGTGCCGTATGGGCTGCACACCACCACCAATGCCACCACCCGTTGCAGCTACCAAGTTGTTGGCCATTATGCCACCGCCGGCATTGCCCAGTCCAGCATTGCGACCATTAAAACTGGCCGCACTGACCACCATGCCGGGCGGCGAGGCGCGTACAATTGCCTGTGGTTGCATGGTTGTATGCATTGCATTGCCCCGCTGGGCAGCTGTAAGGAAAAAAAGACATTTATTAACATATGCCAAAAACTAGCTAAGCCTATGCGTTTGTGTAGTAAGCGAGCGATTTAAATAGCATAAATGCCTAAGCTTTATTTTTTTTATTTTAGAATATGTACGTCTTATAACACTTAGACACAGAGAAGACTAGATTACTGAGATGACAACCGACACTTGGAGCATTTGGACGACAACGAGATATAAAACTTAAAAAGTTAGTTGAAGCTGGGAAAGCAACGGAAACACTTCAACGCGAGAGTCAGATTGTTGTAATTTAAATAAAGAACTCTACATACATGTTGCAGAAATTATATAAATGGTTTATATAAGCTATATGCTATAATATTTATATGATATATACATATTTACATTTTTGTTTAGTTAGAACTCAATTATGTTTTCTTTTTTGTATACTCCAAATTTATATAACAAATTATGTTTAAGATTCAATTTAAAATTACATTTTCCCAACATTTTAACTCAAGAAACCCACAGTTTTGGTGGGTTTTTAACAGTTTCAAATTTAATTATAAACCAACACCAAAAGTGTTATTGATCAACGTGTTTGACGGTTAAAAAAATCACCATATCAAAGTAAATCTCTCCAAAGAAAACTATTATGATAGCGCGAAAAACTAAAGATGCTTTTCGATTTCTGACTTTTGAAATAGGGTTTTTTTTGTTCCGGTATATCTTTTTTCCCACATGAACTGGAAGTCCCAGCATTTATTCGTTTAATTGCCAGTGCTTTTGCAAATTTTGTTTGTCGTTAAGACGCTTTTCTTTTAATCGCTTGTAGCTCTGTATTTTGTCTCACAGTTGTTCAATGACTTATCGTTCAATTGCATATCTTTCAGTCTTTTGGCAATGAATTGATCAATCCAATGTATTCCAATCGCTCAATCATTTGTCGTTTTTTCAGCCCCAAGTTGTTCAGTCGGTTAGATTCTTATTTGTCAGCCGTTGAATAGCTTATCTAACAATCACAAGTTGTTCAATGAATCAGACAATTCGATCAATCTGCTGTTGTTCAATCGATTGAAGCCCAATTACTGATCAGCAAATTGTTTCATTTCAATCTATTTTCTGTTCAACTATTGTCGATCAATCGCTTGTTGTTTAGTGCGTGATTTTAGCCAAACTTCATTGCACTTACCTGGCACATAGGGCTTTGGCTGGTGGTAGGCATTGTTATGTGAACGGTAATAGACAGTCTCGTCGTTGTGATGATAGTGCGATTGATGCTGAAACTTTTGTCTGTAATACAGAAGCATGATATTAAATAATTTAATTGAATTTGATATTATGAAAGAAATGTTTTACCTGTAGTTGCCGCCAGAGCGATTGTTGCCATTACCGCTGCTGCCGGCAGCAGATGATTGCTGTTGCTGCTGTTGTTGTTGTTGCTGTTGTTGTTGCTGCTGTTGCTGTTGCAGCTGGCGCAGTGTCAACTTTTTGGCAGCCTCAGGATCCTCCATGAGTTCCCTGTACTGCTCCTGACGAATATCGTCATGCTTATCGGGTATTAGGTAACGCCTTATCTCGGCCAGCGCATAGGCAACACGAGCGTATGCCTCAGCTGGAGGCGCTATGGTGGACACTTCAACATGGAGCGGAAGATTTAGGTGGGCATATTTGGCGTCCGCTGAATTGCGTAACTCCTCCTCGCGAGCACGATCCTTCATTGAAAAGCGACCCAGTATGACAATTTTACACTGCGTCTCCTCCTGCAGCCGACGCAGCGAGTTGCCCTTGGGGCCAAGCAGTTTGCCAACATAATTAAATTTCTTATCCTTAATGGGGACATGCACCTTCTGCGACAATTTAATCGTGCGCTGCTGATACACATCGGCGTATTGGTCTCTCGTGGGTATGCGCCCATTCAGCTGCACTCGCTCCAAAGCTGCAAGATCATGATCATAATATACATAAGTGTCTAATAAAAATATGGATAATGAAGTCCCTTAATAATAGTTATATTTATAGTACTTATAATAATATAGACTAAGCTTGCACAAATGTTTAAAATAAAAGTGTATTTGTATGAGGTAACGACATAATCTCGTCGCCACAATCTCGCGCAGTACATTGTGTCGGCGAGATTATATCCATTTAATTATGTGTTATTTCATTTTCAAAAACTATATTAAATTGAGCATGATTGTGCCGATTTAAAACGACATGAATATCGCTATTTCCAAGTCGAGCTTATGTCCTTTTCCTACGACATTACATCGCGCGTAGACAACAGATTATGTTATTTAGATACATAGGAACTTATTAATTTTAATCAAAAAATTACAAGAATATGATAATATATATTAGATCACAAATAAAATTTAAGCGGACTCAGAGCAAAAAATTCCGATCTAAAATATCTGGTATATTTATTAAAGCAGCAAGGGATTTTCTAGCATTATATTAATGATTAGTATTTTATGGAAAATAAATTTGTTAATGAAACTTAACAATTAAATAAACAATAAACAAAAGAGAAAACCGCAGACTATGTATTAGTACCAAGTATAATCAATTTATTGTATTGATTGATATTTTTGTGTATCGGAATCAGAAATCAATGCATTTAGTAGATGAAATCATGTATCATATAACAAGTATCATTGATTAATCAAGATTCACTTCTGAATGCGCCGATTGATATCGGTATCAGAAATCAATGCATTGAACAGATTAAATGATCCAATATCAAGTATCAATGATCGTGATTTTCTTCTTAATGCGCTCACTATATTATCGAAAATGCATTCGATTGTTAAAAATATATATGTACATATGTACAATTCATGAAAAATATCAGAATTTACAATAAATGGAGTCGGTATAGAAAACACAATCCCGCTCGTGCTGTAAGATTTTTATTTATATTATATTATTATATTGGACTTTACGATTCCCGCCGAAATTCTGTATTCTGCTGATATTCTTAAAAGCAGCTGGATTCCACATCTGATCTCATCTGTAGTGTACGCTTGAATCGATTTCATACATACATACCTTCATCAATTAGTTTTACTGCCAATGGGAAATGATTCTCCATGCGTGATCGTTCGCTCATCAGTTCCTGTATATATTTCTGGGCCGATTCGTTTAGACGTGCCGGCTGAGACTTCTCGCTATCCGCAGCATTGTGTTCATTCTCGTGCTCTCCATTGCTAGTACCTGCAGTCGCTGCCGCCGATGACCCTGGGCCCACACGCATACCGTTTTCCGCCATTTGTCCTGATTTCCCTAACGGCGCCCGTTGTCAATTGATGTGGCGATTATTACCAAATCGAGTCGGCACAATGCGTGGCGCGTTTTATTTTAATGGCCTCGTCGCCGAGCAGTCGATTTTATTTGAATTTATCAAATATGTTTGCAACCTCTTTGTGGCCCTAATTTTTTCTCTCTTTTTCCATCAAGTGTGTACATATTTAGTGAATTGTGGTAAAAACGCGCTTTCAATCTGTCTGTATGCAGCCCTGACAAGCCCAAGAGCGTAATTTAAATATCTCTAGTTACTTGGGTACACATTGCTTATTTTGGTGAACAGGTTCATTTATTCGTTTAACCTGTTTCTTTGGTTACGAGTTTCAATTTATTTTGCTCTTTTTAACACTTGTTATGTTCATGCACCCGTAGCTTAACTTCTGAGTTGTTGCAAGGTACTTTTAAAAGCGCGCGTTTGCTTCAGATGACAGTATATATTTTAGTTTCTGTACAAATTATTATTAATGTAGTATTGTTAGATTATGGTGAGCACTCTTGCTTAAAATTTTTCACTTTATTAGGCGTTTACTGTAGTCTAAAGAAAATATGTACATTTTGGCGTTTAGACACAGTTGCATATAACACCATAATAGAAATAGTAAAGTCATGCGGTTGCTGCATTAAATTGGAACTAAAACGTACAACAATATAAACAATTGAAATTCTGAAAGCAATTGGATACAAACATGTTCGCTCATTTAGTTCAGTGAGCAACTCTTTTAGTTCACTCATCAATGAACAATCTAAACAAATCGCCAGACTTGCATATGTTTAGCAACAATGGCAGCGATAGTTTATGCAGCCAATCGTTTCTAATCGATAATAGTCTGACATCACTATTACCCCATACATAAAAGAAAAAATTTTTTCGGGGAAGAAAAAAAAAACAAATTATATTTGTACTTTGAGTATCGAGTTGGCTAAATTCATTGTGCAAGCGTTAATTAAGTGTACCATAAAGTTCTAATTAGAAGAAATTAAAATGCCGCGTGACTATGACAGAGATTACAATGAAGACACCGCTGCCGACTACAAGCGGAAGCGACGTGACGATGAGACAGCCGGCGCCGGCAGCGCTGCAGACGCACCCGAAGTGGATGGCGGCCATGGACACACAACTAGCCACGCCCCCCTGCACGATACGCCCCAACTGAATGAGAAAACCAACGCGTACCTGCAAGAGTGTCTAATGGAGAAAAAGACGCTCGAAAAGAAGAATATTATAACAAAACGTTTATTAGATGACGGTGTGTGCACTAAACTAAGGGACACGTAAGTCTAATTAAACACAGTACTAAACCATTTTTTATTCCTTGCAGAGGTTGAAAAAATTCTGGTCAGTGGTCGTATACCAAAGCCAGAAATATACGCCAATGTCTATAGCGAGAAGCCAATTAGGGTGGCCCAAAAAGTGCTATTTCCCATCAAAGAGTATCCGAAATTCAATTTCGTTGGCAAGATACTGGGACCCAAGGGAAATACACTGCGCCAGTTGCAAGAGGAAACAATGTGCAAAATGGTTGTCATGGGCCGCAATTCAATGCGCGATCATGGCAAGGAGGAGGAGCTGCGTAGCTCGGGTAATCCAAAATATGCACATTTAAGCAGAGATTTGCATGTGGAAATATCAACGGTGGCACCGCCAGCTGAGGCCTATCATCGCCTGGGATATGCTCTGTGCGAAATACGCAAATTTATGATACCTGACGCTAACGATGACATTCGTTTGGAGCAATTACGTGAAATGGACGGCAAGGAGCGCATGTATAAGAAATCTCATCATTACTCCAAGTCATATGGAGAGCACGGCGCTTACAGCACTCGGTAATTAAATACACATATTTTGATAGTGATATCTGATAGTCAATACTTTACATAAGCGATCGCTGATTCTCACATTATTATTTTATATAATTTGAGCCGTTTTTGTTCTTATCAAAAAAGCTGAATTTTCGACATTTTTTAAAAGTATCTTTAGATAGCTCTGAACATAGTTGAATTATATTAAATATGTTCACCATTTTGGTAAAGGCAAAAAGATAGATTTTAAACTTGTCATATAACATATTTAAATTAGATTATTCGATCAGAAGATTGAATATATATATTAACAACTAGTTTTTCTACAAAACTCTAATTTTTGTGTTCTTTCTCACAATTCGAAAATGTAGAACGGTTAGGGCATCCGAAGCAACTGTAGAATTGACTCTCAGATGTTTGGAATGTTAGAACTGTTTTCATTTCCAAAATTAAAAAGTATTTAGATAAAACAATAAGGCTCGAAATAATTTTTAAATGAAAATTAACGACCAATTAAATTAAAATACTTGATTTCATTTGTTTAAAAGTAAAAAATCTGATAATCAAATCGCAAATCTAAACTAATCCACAATCTTTCTAGAACTACAATATATCCCTAGTAATATATACTTTATTCAGAAACTTTGTGCGTATATTTTTGTTTAGTGAGATCCGCAATGTGTTTGCGTTTTAACCATTTAATTCAAACTTCAAGCTTGCTATAAATAATAATAACATCCTAAAAAGTTCATATACCCAAATCATAAAATAAACGCGAAATATTCGATGTTGTTTGTGATTCAATTGGAAAAAACGGACTATATATTTTAATTACTTTTTAAGCGACTTTCAAACACTATATAAGACATTTATTAAAGGTAAATCAGTTTTATAAAAATTGTTAGTTAAGATGCTGATTTAAATCGTTAAATATTTTATTTAAATACTAATTTTAATAAATAATTTTTTCATATTTATTTAAGAACACCACCACCAGCTACATCCAAGCCCAAGGTGTATTCAATTCTAGAAAAGGCGAGGTACGTAATGGACGATCCCAACTATGGTATCGTTAAGGCTCACAGGTATGTGCAAGGCATAAATAATATATCTATTTGCTTTTATAAATGAAATTAAATATCAATCAAATAATTTAGATCGCGCGATCATGAGTTGTATGATCATCATGGCGAATATGACAGATATGCAACTCCGCCGCCGCCGCAATCGTCGAAGCATTCAAGCCATCATGCCCAGTACGACAGTAGCTCGTATGAGCGTGATTATCGACGTGAGTATCACCCACACTCGTCTTCCTCGTCATATGCGGCGGCCTATACAGGTAAGAGCAATTGTATATATAGATAATTAAATGTCTTTCCCGCAGCAGGACTTTTTTCAAACGACTAATAAATAAACCGCGCGCAACTGTTGACAAAACCCAAACAATTTAACTGCAAACAAAAAAAAAGAGAGCATCTAAAAGTCGAAAAAAAAATACAAAAGAATCGAATGAAAAAAAAAAATTATATATATCAAAGTAAAATCGCGTTTAAACGGCAGCCTGTCCAACTTTATATTTAACAAGATTTTAAATGCACTATGCCTGACACAAAGGCATGACGAAAATCGAAATCGAATCACAAATTCAAAACTACTAACAGCATTTCAGCACACACATTCAAATCAAACTATACCAATATTCACACATCAAAGCAAAAATCCAATTTTTATCTACTTCAAACGAAACTGTGATAACACAACAAATCTGTAAATGCAATTTGATATATTTGTACGTAAAAACAAAAAAAAAAACTAATAAAATTTATATAATTTATTGGGGGTAGTGCATTCAAAACCGGTTAAAAATATTTTTTTTTTCAAGTATCTATTTTAAGTCCAATATAAAAAAAAAGATTTAACAAAAGCAAAAAACAAAACAAAAAAAACGAAATACAAAGCACAGAGACAAAACAATTGAAATCTAAACAACAAATAAAATTCTTTTCAAAATAGCAAAACCAAGCAATGGTCGTTCCTCATCGTCATATAGACCAACGACATCGGGCTCGGGATCACATTCATCGGCTCACTATGAAACTGGATCACGTTCTCGTGAAAGCGTGCGTTATCGCTCGGCTCCATATCCAAAAATGCGCTAATTTATTTTACTCACTATATAAACCAACATCAACAAAGTTAAGATGAGAGAGCGACAAAAATTCCAAGCAAAAAAATTACCAACCAACCAACAAATATCAAAATGTTTTCAAGTCTAATAAACCAACCAATAATATCATCAATTCTATTCATACACTTACTTATAAATCTAAATCTATGACCTAAAAACCAAAACAAAAATTTAAAAATATTAAACAAAAAAATGCAAATCCTATGTTTTAGTAATTGTTGTTTAAAATATTTAATTTGTGTTAAACCCAAACATATAAAGAAATATATATAAAAAAAAAAAGAAAACCCACAAACAAATTAATAATAATGCAACAAACTTAGCAAACAAAAAAAAAGCAGAAAATTTAACTTATATCAAACTTGAAAATATATGTAAAAATCGTAAAAATGCAATTCACATAATCAGTTTAAAAGCATAGAAAAAATGAGAGAACAAAACAGAACATTATACACATACCTACATTTATGCAAAACGAAACAACAAACCCATAATTATTCTAAACAATATGTTAGCGTAAGTTTTGGAATTATTTTTCAAATAAAAACAAAAAAGAAGAAAAACAAACAAAAAATTAATGCAAATATATGAGAAACGCCCAACGACAAAGTAAGTATGATGTAAACGGCTTCAATAAACAAAAAAGAAACACCTAAAAAAAAAAAAATACAAATTATTTCCGGCTACGTTATTGTTCAGAGCGTTCAACGTTGTATAAATAAATATGAAAACTCACAATTGTTTAATATACTACTAAATTATTATTTATAAATGTGCGCATTAAAAATAGTATGAATTACAAATTAAATATTTTAAAACTACTCTCTGTTCGACGAAGACTATCCCAAATAAATACCAATTATAATAGAACCAAACTTAATGTGTTTTCTTATAGATACTAACTAAAAATTGAATTTAAAGGTAATTTTTTTATCGTGATCATCAATATGAAGCATGATTCCATGAGCGTGATTTTCATGTATCGTGAATGGGCCGCATAAGTCTGAAAAGTGGTGTTGACTTTACAACAACATAAATCCTGCTCTTCGATAAACGATAACTGGTGAATAATATTTTAAAGAAATAGCTTTATTATCACAAAAAATTATTTACTTAGAGAGTATATTTCAGAAATTCATTGCGCCATCTAGAAACATAAGGCTATCCACTGCGGATATGGCCAGATCTACATCTCTTTTTTGTATGGTTTTCTTTTTAGCCTGTGCCGTATACGTGAAGGATTCGCGTGCCAAGGATTCAATGAACAATTCTACAGCTCTGGTAACAGCAAAAACAGCTTCATTTGAGGCAATTTGACAATCTGGATCCAATTTCATTATATTACGAATTCGAGCCATTGGCAATTGTGTTAATTTAGCATCGGGTTCATGATCAGGCGCCTTGTTGCCATTCGCAGCTAAAATGAATCAAAGTTCTTTATAAAGCCTACCCAAGGTATTTAATTGTAAACTTAACTGGTTTTGGTTTGATCACTGCTCGTGGTAGCCGATGCATTTGTTACTGTGTCATTTTCGCCAGCTGCTTGCTCATCAGCATCTTCCTCAGCTGTCTCCATATTCATTTCATTGTTTTTATGCAAGTCCTGTCCCAAGACTTCCTCCTCGGAGTAATCATTTTGAAACAAATCTTCGCTTGCCATTGTTTACAAAATTTATTTTCTGCTTATTGTGGCAATAGTAAAATAATAACACTGCGAGCCGCTTTATCGCCGCCAAAACTATCGATATACTGCTTTTGGCATCGAGTAATTAGGGCAAATATACATCGCATGTGACAGCCATCGACGATAACTTTTATATTTAATCGAAGAAAAAGAGTGCGTTGTGCAAACTATTATACACAATTTTCAAGTGAATTATAATTGAAGAAAAATCTAATATTATGGATAATTCAAGTAATGAATTCAACGAAAAGCCGGCTCCGCATGAGCATCAGCCACGTTTGAACGAGGTGGCACAAAAGTTTCTCGCCGATTTGGACGAGGAACGCCAGCGTCTGTCCGCCGAATTTCCGCTTTGCGCATTGTTAATTGATGAAGGTAAGACCATAATTTATTTAAATATACTTTCTATAAATGTAAACATATTGTTACTCATGTAATTTAAGCCGTTGATCGTGTTTACTGCACTGGGCGCATACCCGGACGCGAATTTTATGCAGACGTTTACAAACAGAAGCCAATGAAAATAACACAAAAGGTTTTTGTGCCTGTCAAGCAGTATCCAAAGGTAAAACGTTTAAAAGAGAGAGCAAGAACCCTTTTATTTATTTGACCATTTATAACATTTTTTAGTTCAATTTTACTGGCAAAATATTGGGACCCAAAGGCAATTCATTGCGTCGCTTGCAGGACGAAACACAATGCAAGATTGCGATCAAAGGACGCAGCTCCATACGTGATCGCAGCAAGGAAGAACAGTTGCGTAATTCTGGTGATCCACGCTATGCACATTTGCAAAAGGATCTCTTCCTTGAAGTTAGCACAGTGGCTACACCGGCCGAATGCTATGCTCGCATTGCTTACGCCCTAGCCGAGATCCGTAAGTATCTAATTCCAGATAAAAACGATGAAGTCTCACACGAACAATTGCGCGAACTAATGGAAATGGATCCGGAATCTGCCAAGAACATACATGGACCAAATTTAGAGGCATACAGGTAAGTGGTGTCAGCTGTTATTTTCTGTAGTGTATACAAGAGTTTTACATTTAATGGGAATTTAAATAATTCTTCAGGTTCATTTTTTATTGAACCCCTACGCATATTAAAATATGTAAATACCTATTCGATTAAAAAATCGACATGTATATTTGAATTCCAGATCCGTGTTCGACAAAAAATTCGGCGGCAGTAGCGGTGCACCAAAGTACTTGAATCTAATCAAACGCACAGCGGAAAATCCGCCCGAGTAAGTTACTTGTAAAGTATAATTTTAAATAAATTCTCAGTAAGCGTTAAACTAAACAACAACGAAATTAGACAACGATCAAACGAAGCAGAGTGTACAATATTAGAGCTTTTTAAATTATTGACAGCTTTCAATTATCCTTTATTTAATACAATTATTTCTAGAGCTGAGGAGGCTGAGGAGGTGGCTTACGAGTACGATCATCGCATTCCCAAGCGTGGTGCTCCTTCGGGATATGAATATACCAAACGTAAGTTGAGCATTTCAGGTGCGATTTGTAGTTGATCTTTCTCTCTTCTAAAAACATAACTATAAATAAAAACTTCAATACGGGGGCTTTTGTTGGGCTTTGGGCTAAATAAAAAATAAACAGACACACACATAAATAATGTTGAATGCATAAATGATGCAATTGTTTAAATATTAAAAATGCATTTAGAATGATGACTAATTTTTAATATAACAAATTTTCTATTTATAACCTACATATATACTCACTCAACTTTGATACGCATAACATATTAAAAATGAATAAATTTTATAGCACGTCCATCAATAATACCAACAAACGCAGCTGCATATAAACGGCCTCAGCCATACCAAACTGACATGAAACGTATGCGCGAACCACCCATCAAGTCCTATAAACCCAATACGTATACCATTTTGAAAAAGTATAAATGAATGAAATGCAAATAATTTCAGACAAAATAAGTTGAAACTACATACTTATAAAAATAAAGAAAAAGAAAAATGAACAAGAAAAAGGACAAGTAAAGACGATGTAATATTTAAAAAAAAAAACCTCTAAGCATAATATTACTTAATAATATCAAGAAAACGTTTCAATTTGTTTTGGCCTTGGGTGGAAACAGATTTGAAAATTATCCACGTCCAATGCTAAATAAATATTAAAAATAATAAATACATAAATGAAAATACATACGTATAAACCCATTTTTAATTTAAATCAATTATAATAATGTTCACGCAATATCAATAAGTATTCGAATAATTATCTTTCTGAAATTTTTTATTTATAACTAAGTAATATGAAATACAAATAAAAATTTAAATCAAAATAAAAGCAGCTTATAAATAGATACTTAAATAACTTTCCCAACTTGAGTTTGTCACTAGCAATAGAGTATATAAACCGAAAAAAACAATTATCTAATAAAACAATGGAATCATGATTTACATGAATTATATGAATTACAAATACATACTTTGTTTATAAACCAACAAATTTGAATCAAATTGACATATTTTTAAAACAATCAATGAAAAGTTAAAGTTTATCAAAAAATATGCGCATATTACAATAAGATAATAAAAATTAAATTATATAAAATTTATAAATTTATTAATTTTGAATGAATAAATAATATATGCTCAGCACAATAATAACAAATAATTATTTTATGTATATAAATATTTAATGTAAATTTTGAAACAATAAAATAACTTTACAGCCAGCTAAGAGCAATATAAAATAATATTTAAAACTGTTTTCATATTTAATTTTGATTAAATAATTCGTACTTTTTAGCTGTTCTGAGTTCCGTATTCGGTTTAAAACGATTTATTTAAACTGAAGTGTAATGAAAACTATTAATATATAAACTTAAAAAGCAAATACAGCTAATAATAAGAAAATCGAAATTGATTCGGAATGGATAAAGGTTTGATTATATTGCTACGTATAATATTACGACATATACCATTAATTTACTGCAGTAAATCTCGAAAGGTATGTAAATAAATTATATTATTTTATTTAAACTGAAATATTTAAATAAATTCAATATTAAAAAACAATAAGTTGTATTCTTATTTATTACGAAGCAAATGTAAAATGGATTTGAATACAATTTTGCACAGATGCGTGGTTTTGTTGTAGGTAATTTATATGTTTGAATCAGGCCGATCGCACCACTGGTAATACCAGATAGATAGATATATAGATGTCATATAAAATATCGGAGACATCTAATTTTCATGAAAAGTGCTTGTATGAAAATCCAAACTTGGCATATCGATGTATATTTACGATTTGTACAATCAGACCAAGTTTGACCACTATATCTTATAGCTCCCATTGGAACAATCGCATTAAAACTCAGCACCTCGGTATACTGTAATAATTTGTTCAATCTAACCGAGTTTAATTAAAAATCAATGGGTCTAAAATGTGTTGTTTGAATCACTTTTTGTTTTTAGAAATAATTCAATCAAACTTAGCAATTTTTAATTTACATTACGCTCTAAATTTGATATAATGCCCATAGGATCAAGCGGTCAAAAATGTAAATTGTTTTAAAAGAGTATATAGTGTCTTCGGCATGCCAAGGATAACCTTTAATTTCTTGTTTAATATTTGAAGTAGACAAAATTAAAATGAATAGAAGTGTTTGCTAATGTAGTTTGGAATGTATTATATACGCAGTACTGCTTTATCATTCAGATACCTCTATAATTATGAATTGTGGACTTCTAATTATAAATAAATATTTTGTGTTCGTATAAATTTACAATGCTTGGAGATTACGATTTTACGTCTATCAAAACGATGTTGAAATATAGTTATATATGAATTTTTGACAAATGAGAATTATATTTGTTTTCCAAGAAAAGAATAAATGAACACTTATTAACTCGGGAAATAAATAATTCTGTTTATTTCACTTTTATATTGCTTTCGTTCTTTAAACATACTTAATTTAATCTTATTCCACGGTATAATATAATGACTTGAAATTTGATTTTAACTTTGTTATATATATTTTTATCTAATCTTAAACGAGCTATGCGCGATAATATAAATTGGCTCCTGTAAAGGTAGCAATCCACATTTGTTTTAAAGTTTCCTCGCGATGATTTGATGTATCCTGTTGATAAGGCTGCCTCTGCATGCGCTCCAGCAATCTATTGTAAACATACGCAGCTGTCTGAAGATTATTACAACGACTCTCTTCGCAAAAGTCCTTGTCCTCAAAGCTCTCCTGAGCTGTGGCAATTTGCTCCATTTTTGGTAACATCTAAAGTAAAAATGTAGAAGAATCCGTTTTTATAAACTGTTATAGTATAAGTTTAAAATGTTATGCCACCTTAAATTTTGATTTATTTTCTTGACTAGAAATGTGTGTCGTCTGGCCGCGTTGCAGTTGTCGACTGTCGCCTGCAGGAAACTAAACATGTTTGGAGCCGCGCTTGGTTTGTTTTCGTTTCCACCCACCCCTGAGTGGCCTATTGTGCTTGCCTCTTGTCCTGCTGCCATATGGCCTACATGTCCTGCGCACATTTGCGGAATTTCTATCCACAAGCTGCAGCTGGCTGGCATCCTTGCTGTGGGTGTGAGAGAGAGCGCGAGTCTTGTCTTGTTTTTTGTCTCTGTCGCCTGGCGGGTGTTTTCTTCCTTACCCGCCCCTATATGCTCCCGTATGCATCGAAGAAAACGTGCACTATGGTATCCTATACCATACCATATATAAGGGTGGATTTCAACTGTAGAAACACATTAAGAAAGTCTGAAATTTAAGTTTTGAATATTTGCTGCATTTTTATGCCTTTCTGCAATGCATGAAATTGAAAGTTTAATAAATTTAAAATATAGTTTTTTGTTCTTTTTTTTGAAGCTCAAGTTTATTTTACATGCTCTGAGATTTTCAAAATATTTATTTAAAGTTTGCATTTCATTCGGCTTAAGACACTTGTTTGTCGTACATTATATGCATTTGTTCATTTTTACGAGTATTATGTTCTAAATATCGCTCAACAAAATATCAATTTATCATCAAAAAAATATTTATAATGTTAACATAAATTTTAAAAAGATATATGATTATATTAATTTGCTCTAAATTCAGTAATTTTCTCAATATCTCTTAACAAAATATATATTAAATTAGGATCTTTATGTGAGACTTGATTTACTAAGTTTTCGATAAATAAACGAATTATAAACTATAGGTTTTCTAAAATGATTTGGATGTTAAATATAAAGTAAAAAATATCTATTGCTTTGTATAATTCGGAACTGTTATTGATATATATAATTTTTTAGCAACACTCTTTAAAGCCTAAATTGGTAATAATTACAAGAAGAACGGATTTATATTTGAATTCTAAATTTACTCGCTTTTATAGTATTTATGATTTATTTTTTATAATAGTGCGATTCAATTTTTAATAAATTGTGCACCGATTAAAGCATCTGTTCAATATTTAGGCATATACACTGATATTTGTTCTATGTCTAGAGCTATTTATTAAGAATTTATCTGGCAATTTGGATTCTAAAAAAAAAACAAAAGTATAATAAACTCAAAGCTTATATATTGTTAATAAAATTAATTGTCAATCATATGCTAAAATAGCTTCAACATTGTTCCATTGAACATAAACGCATAGACTTATATATACACTCGAACAATCTAAAATACATATATATAATTTCTTATATCTATACTACAATAATAATAAGCAACACCTAATATAACTTTGCAAGCAATATATATATATACTGAATATATAGATGGAACAAAGGATACTCTAGTTCAAGCTAATCCTTGAGTATTTGCGCAGTTCCAATAATTACATTACATCATTGTTAAACTAATTCTTTTGAAAGATATTTCAAGTGCCGGTGGTGCATTAAGTGTAGTGTCCAGGACATTTAGGACATTTAAAAACGAGATGTTCTTTGTACTGCTTGTTGAATAAGCCAAACTATGCTCAATATGGACCAGGATAAACTTGTAAAGATTGAAGCTGAGCTGGGCTCAGCTGTTGTTGGGGTTGTGAGTGGAGGTGGTGCTCCTATCTTGATGGTTATCTGTTGACGCACATCTGCCGGCATAATGCGACATTCAAAGTTATGTCCAGTGGCATTGGCCAACGGTGCGGTCAATCCAAAATGTTTATCCAGACTATATATGTTATTGATGGGCTGAATGCCATTGGCAATAAGTTTGTCATCCCGATACCAAAGTATTGCATGAACTTCAGCTAAAAGCATATAACAGTTAATGTAAGTTTTTATTTTAAGTTTCAATTCCTTTAACATACGCATATAGTTCTTTACAGGACAATCCAACTTTACACTGCTCGCATTTGACTGTACATAGATAATCCTCTTATCCTGTTCAAAGTATGGCATTATGGCAGTTGCTGTCGACTTGGCCAAATTTCCTGGTGATCGTGATGCATCATCGTCATCATAAACATTGTCATAGTCAACGCCCGTATCACCAGCATGCGCTGTGGAGAGTAAGTTAGAAAACATAATATTTTTGTTTAAATTTTATGTAAATAAAATTGAATATAATAAGAGAACTCATTTATCGATCGGTCGTTCCTATTGCAGATATATGATAAGTATAGTGCGGAAGTTAATAAAATTTGGTCACATTCAGATTCGTGTAATCTGGAGAGTTTTGTTTTTTAATTAAAAACTCATTTTTGACCGATTTTCTCTATTGCATTGTATTCTGATTAAATTTGGTTTAATTGATCAGAATACACTAATGAAACTTAGAATTGAAAGGTTTAATTTGAAAATCTCGAAAAATAAGAAAGTTTTATCACCAGAGAATTTATTTTTGGTGTGATCCGTCATTCCAGTGACTAAATCTTAGATCCAATATGCACTCAATCTGCAGTTATTATGTTCCCCTTAACACTAATGTTTTCAATTTATTAAGATAAATTAATAATGTTTAATCAAAAAAACAAAAAAATTTTTTTAATAGTTTCTATATCAGCTTATTGCAATAATATTGAGTAAATTTATTAAAATCATTATTTGTAATTACTATTTATACTTGTTGAGAATTACAGGCACACATATATACAAAAAACTACGCCCATAAGCTTATACCACTTTTAATACAATTTCAATTCAATTTTATTCAATTAAATGTTATAATTAGGATTTACAAGTGCGGTAATAATAATAATAAATATAAATATATATATATAAATAATACATAAAGAGTACGGTCGAATTAGCATTTTCTACTATTCTATTATTAAATACAATTTAAGACAAATAGTTAATAGTACAATATAAAATTTCAGAGCGGAGAATATTTAACAAAAAAACCATAAAGCTATGGTCCCAATACCATTTCAGTTGCATATTATAAATTTCTTAATATGGTTAAAATGGGACCTAAATTAAATCGTGAACCTGATTTATATATTTATATTTTAATAAATTATATATTAAAATTATATATTTATATATCGTTGATAATTTAGGGTCTAATATATATCTATCTAACAAAATTATAGTTATTTACAATATAATGAAAAATCAATCTTTCGTTCGTTTTATAATGTAATTTTCCCCTCACTGTATTGCCTGCAATCTAAAAGCGTATTTTTTTTTATCGATATATTATCAGAAACATAGACGCACATGATTATATTGCTTTATTACGTTACGCACTTCTTGATAAAAATTAAATACTCCTTGCATTTGAATTAAAAGAATTCACATATAAAATTAATTTTTGAACAATTGTTGCTATGATAAAAATAGAATTTCTATATAGTATAGAATACGTAAACTGATTATAAATAATTTAAATAAATAAAATTAGAACAAAATTTGAATATTAAAGAAAATATTGTTGAAAAAATAGCTCATTTTAAAATGGACATATTTTTATGCGAAATCAGTTCTAAACAAATAATATGTTATAAAAATGTTAAATGACAGGTTGACAGGGTATTCAATTACCTTTTCATTATAATAATATGTTCGTAGGTATTTAGATTATTTTTTGAAAAGTCAAAAATCTAGTTTTTTTATTTGATTATCTGAAAAAAAAATTTTTTTTTTCTTCTGAAAAACGGTCATGGCAACCTATTAAAACTATTTTTTTTTTCAGAATCAGCGACATATAAATTAGCTCTCAAGATATTTGGGATACAAAATACAGTTGCATAATGTTATTATAAATCGTTTTAATTAAAAATCAAATATACTTAATTACTTAAAAATCATAAGAATCAAACACACAAAATGATTTTCATAAATATTACTCATAACTGTTGCAAAACATATGTATATATATGAATATATATGATATTGGCTGAATTCTAAACTTGATTATGGATGAGCGTGTGCTGGGCAAGGCAGGGCAAGGTCAACAACACACCTGGCACCTGGCTAGGGTAATTAAGGCCCAATTATGCATTGAAAACCACTCTACATTCCAACATACTCCTACAGATTTTCGTGCTGAGCGATAATCGAGCTTATCCGGACATTGAATAGGCCTAAGTTTAGGTTTCTCCCTATCCCCTAACTCAGCGGAGAGTGGGAGAGAGGGAGAGACCCGTCATGCGACGACAACTTAAAACCATTAGGAAAAGGGCGCAGCCCCAAAGTGGAATCAGCGTGTCAACGCCCATTTGGATGACGAGCACATGGCACATGGCACATGGCACATGGAACATACGTATACGGTTTACGTATTCCCGTATTGTATTCCCGTGTCTCTGTTTCACATGCCATGTCCAGCTCATCGTCGAGGTCATTATTAGTTTATGGAATAGCAGCTTCAGCACTTGGCAACATTTTCGGGATTTGGACACGGTAAACTATGTCCGTGTGTCTATTTATTTATGTCAAGGATTCTCAGCTACACAAGCAATTCGAATGCTTGCGTCATTTTGCACTTTTAGTCCATCGTTTATGGGTCCTGAATTTTCACCAAGGATATTCTAACTTCTATATATACATATACGGCGTACAGTGTGTTGTTATTAGTTCTATTTATTAAACACACACGGAATATCGAACATTTGTGTGGCACTTTGATAACATTTGGGTCAAAAGCTAAGCTAAAATTAAACATTATTCACTTCGCAATATATAAATGTTCTTATATTATTTGTATAAATATATTGAAGCTGTTTTTGGCTGTGTGTGAAATCTGTACATAAATAATTTCAAATTACAAAATAATTTAAAATTAGAGTACAAATCATGTTTTCTAGAAGCTATATTATTTGCTTTGTGAACTTTACTCTTCAATACTTTTCTTTGAAATCTCTGATTAATTTTTCCAAAAATGTTGAACGAATTAAAAGATTATTAAAGATCTCACAAATAGATTTTTTAAATATATTAAATATATAATACTTTACGGGAACTTAAATCGCATTAGAAAGTGTACACTCAAAAAAAAGTGTACATCCAATTGTGGAAAACTGACGTCAGTGGTTGGAAAAATAGGATAGAAATAGCACCATAAAAATTTTTTTATGCCCTGTAGATTTAATTATCACAAAGTGAAGAAAATGTTGTAACTCTGGCAGATACAATTTTCTGTTTTATTTATTTTATTTAATTATTTCGATAGCTCGAGGAAACTTTTTCTACAAAACACGGAAAAATCTATAATTTTATGTCCATAATAAAAAATATCCGTTATTTTTTTAAATTTGAATAAAAAAATTACTTTACTTTGGTTAAAGAAATAAGTCAACATATTTTGTAAAAATTTATATTGAGCATAGAATATTTTCTGCAGGTTAATGAATTTTATATTCATTTCATAGAACACCTGGATTTCATATTGTAGAAAATCCATACTTCCGATTATAAACCCATAATTTTTTTCGTTTATTCATATCATAGAAAATATATTCGTACTGTGGAAATTTTCACTTCTTTGTAGAGATATATACTCTGTTTGTAGAATTTTATTTTATTTTTTTTATCGAAAGTGTTTCTATACTTAAAAAAATTTCTTTCTATCTACATATGAATCTGTGCTATCAATAAGTGTCCTTGCAAGGTTCTAAATACTTAAAGTATTTTTAAAATATATCAAATATAACAAGATAACGATAAAGTAAACAGAAATCTTTAAACATCTTAAAACAGTTTTCTAGTATTAATTTTCCCAAATCATTGCGATCTTCACACTTAGTTGAAATCGTCACAAAAAAGCTGAAAATAAAAACAAATTGAAGATAACAAAAAAAAAACTATTTCAAAAATCGAATTTTCCACTCTTTTATTAACTATATTATTAACAGCTGGAAAAATAATGCAAAATAAATTTATTTAGCTTTTCAAAGTTAACATAAATTGCCGGAAAAATAATTCCTTTCTATATCAATAAAATCAACTACACTTCTTCGAATTCTTCGCATAACTAAAAATATGTTCAATTTTTTCATATTAGCTCTATTTGTTTGTATAACTAGGACAAGTTCAAAAGTCAACTGAATTCAAGAAGTGTTATTCCAAAACATAAACTTGAGCATACATAAGTGCAACAATTTACCAATTATTCCTACTTTCTTTATACAAAACATTTACTTCATTAGTTATTATTATATAAATAATAATTAACATGTTGGATAACCCTGCGGTATGTGTCATTTAAACATGTTAGTGTAATTTTCCTCAAATGTGTATTCATTTAACAGCTCCACACATCTCCCAGTAGCTCTTAATTATTCAAAGCCACTTTAATCATGTTGTTGATATTTTTAACAATGAGCAATGAGCAATGTGCACCATTCCATGGATGAGTCTGTTGTCATGGCACTAATTTGTCTATTTGTGACCAACCATATATGGTATATAAATATATGTAAGTTTGTCTATATATCATGCTCAACAAGTGTGTGCACCGAATTTCATAAAAATAATTATCATTTCGGTTGCCAAGACGCGTTTTTCCCACTACTGTGTTTTTGTCTTGGCTTTTGTGGGGAAAGTCTTCTAGGTATTATTTTAATGAGCTATAACCATAATTTATGGTCTTATAGCCATAAATTTTGGCAAATATATTGCTATATATGCCTACATAATTATTTTCTTTATATTTATATTCATAAGTAGAAGATACTTAAATCAATTGCTATTAAATGTTTAATGATATTGAAAAAAAGACACCAATTGAATATTAAAATTTTATTATTCAAATAAGCATAATTAGGTATAAGAAAATATTGTGTACTCAGATTAAACTTTACCTACGATCTTTTCTATTGAAACTTATGAATCTTCCTTTAACCAAAGATCCTTTAAAACCAAAGATCATATATTCCCAAGTATTTATAAGATAGTTTTTAAAACGATCTATAAAACTCTATTTCTAATGCAAAGTGTGAAGGTAATAAATTGAAATTTTATTGATTTTTAAATGGAAAAAATTCGAGGTCATCTATAGCCATAAAAACCCAAGCTGTTATACATAAACTGTTTTATATTTATTCTCAGTTTTACTTTCAATAAAATTGTGCGGAAGTAAAGTTTCCTTAAAGGTTTAAATTTTCTTTTTTCCTCTGGCTTTATTTCATTTATAGCTAATAAATAAATAAAATAAAGAGATTTTATTTGACTTTCAAAATATATGATGGATGAATATGGTAATACAAAACCCACAAAAAAGTCAGCCAAAATTTGTTTTATTTATGAGGAAGTATGAATGCAATTGAAAAGAAAGTTGGCAACGAAATCAGGGTCTATAGCAAGGTCACGACACAAGTCTAGGGAAAGTGCCGGAAAAGCCTATTTCATTTATATTCAGAATCAATATTAGATACAATAAAATGTTTAAATTACTTTTGATTTAAGTATAGTTCACAATATGAAAGTATTTATATAGTAAAATAGTTTAAAAGTTTCTTTAAAATATTTTTCAATGATAGAAACCTAATTTTGTGGCGTTGAATCTTTGAGAATATAAGCTTTATAGAACTACGAATTATTTTGATTAAATTTTAGAATGTTATAGATTTATTTAGTATATGAAATAATCAGCAGTATTAAATTATAATATTTTTAAAAGCAAGTTTTCTAAGTAAGTATTTATGTTTATATTAAAACTCTTTACAAGAAAGAAGATTTATAAATATATATTAAAAATTTCTGACGGGGTTTAAAATAATAAAGAACTAGCTCCCAAAACTTAAAGTTCCTGTTTTTGATTCTTAGTGAAAAGGAACCAAATTAGATTTAAAATTAAATGAATTAATCAATTAATAGACATGCATTATTCTAGCTTTAAGGTACATTCCCAGTTATCTCCTAAAGATTTAATTGTTCAATCTTTAACTTTGTGTGTTTTTTCAATATTTATGTGAAATAATATATTTTAAGCTAAACCACTTTCTTATTGAAAAAAAAACTCAGGCTTTTTGTTTTATGTAAACAAGCAAAGGATAAAATTAAAGTGCACTTGATTTTTTTACTGAGCCTTAAAGGAGAGTGCAATGCCCTTGGGATGCAACTCGGAATAGAGGCCTGGGGGTTAATCCATCGATTTCTTGAGCGTTGCACAGTCAGCGCATATTTTGTTTTATATTTTTTTATAGTATACTACATTTGGCTTATACATAAACCGAGGGCACTTTATTTAAGGACTCTTTTTACTGTACTGTTGAGCTGTAATCTTGGGTTTTATATAATCTGAAGGATTGTACATATGTATAGTACACACATTTCTCATTGTTTATTGTGATATATGACAAAGTGGAAACTAATCTCAACTTTTACATAATAAAGCTGCAAAAGCACTGAAAATAGTTGCAATAGAGGTAGTTGAAATTATCTAGAATGTTGTTTTTATAGAGGTAGTTGGAACTATCTAGATTATAGAATATTGTTATACTGTTATACCCTTGCAAAAGGGTATTATAATTTTGTCTCGAAATATGTAAGGCATAGAAGGAGACGTTTCCAACTCCATAAAGTATATATACTCTTGGTCAGGACGACGAGCTGAGTCGGTATAGTCATGTCCGTCTGTCTGTCTGTTTCTATGCAAAGCTTTTGGCTTTATCTTTGAGCTATCTTAATGAAACTTGGCACAGATGTAGTTCAATATTGTATGTAGTTTGTGTGTCAAAATCAGCCCGAATGGACCACTATATCATATATGTAGCTATGGAGGAAAAATCGAAGCCAAAGTTGGCATATCGATGTACAATCAGACTAAATTTAAATAAAATGGAACCACTATATCATATAGCTGCCATAGGAACAATTGTGTCAAAATGAGTTATTCTATTCTATTCAACATTTTCATAGAAGACCATTGCAAGGGTATATAGCTTCGGCGTGCCAAAGAGAGCCGTTTCTATCTTGTTTGATTGAAAATTAGTTTATTTAGAATAGTTATACTTTTGGCTTTACAATGGATTTCTAAGGATGAATAGAGTAATCAAAAAAAACTAACATTATGTATTATTAAAAATTAATTTCAAATCCATCTTCCCATCTTTGATATTTAAATACACTAAGGAAAAAAATGAAATTTCACAATTAAAAACAATTGATCTTCTTTAATTACATTTTATTCTAAATTATTTGTTTTCAAAAAGTTTCAATTTAACCATAAAAAGATATTATATAAGCCAGTGAAAGATAAGATGAGTGATGTATACTTATGGGAACAGCCTTTTTTACATACGACTGTAATTCCCAACAAGTTTTAACTGTCAGATTAAAAGGTCTTTGTGTGTTTTTCTATATTAATATATTTTATAAAACAATATTTCAATTAATTTATTGATTTGCAGTCAAGAAATTGCAAAGAATCACATCGATTATAATACGCAATGTCGAATAAATTATACAGAATAATCTTGGATTAAGATAAAAAAAAATATATATATTTTTATTTTATTTTATATTTAATATTTATAAAACCGTTGATGAAATATTAATACCATTCTTGAAATAAAAAAAAGCATTACAGAATATTGTCAATTCGGTAATTTTAGAATGATTATTTTTCTCAGTGTATAATTAAGAAATTTCTTCATAAAAAATAGGGAAAAAAATATTAAGTTACACTTTATTGATTTATTGTAAAACACATATTCCAATTGTTCGAACTGTCAACATGACACTTGATTGATAAACTAAAAAAATAAAAATGTTTTAATTCAATTTTGCTGGCATGTTAATTAATAAATTGTTAATCAAAAGAACAGACAAACAAAGATAAGACCCGCATTGCCATAGATCTTAAAAGAGACAATGCTAATGGATCAACAAATTGTACAAAGATTTTGTTTTTGAAATTTGTGAATGATTTTAAATGCCTGTCTATATAAATTAGAGGCACAGATGTGCCTTAGATGATGATCTATGTACATAGTATTGCGAAAAATATGAATGCCAAACCATAAGGCGGCTATAAATAAAATATGAGTGAGTAAAAGATTTTTAAAATAAGAACTCAAAACTGATGGCCACAAGTTCATAAACATTAAACAGATTTTAATAAGATGCAAACAGAATTTTCAAATATTAATCATCTAATACTGCCATATAGTAGTAGTTAGGATTTAATGTACCTGGCATATGTAGAAGTCCAATGATAAATAACGTCAGAAAAAGATGCGTCATTGTTGGCATTTTGTTTGTTGACAATGTAATTATGTTAATCTCTTTTAAATTCCAACAGTTCGAACTGAATCCTTTTCGTTCTTCTTCACTGTATACGAATTAATTTTAATTTTTATTTTATCTGTTATGTTTCTTTTTTTCTTTTCCTTTTTTTGTGTGTGCGAAAATAAGAAATCCGTTCACACTGAGCGACACTGAGAAACTGAAACTGAACTTTTGCGTGGGCTGTGTGTTCGCCTGTTGTCGCTTTCAGAGCAAACAGAGAAAACGCCACGAACCGCGTAGGATTGTTTGGCGAATGCCAAGTGAACCCGAGGAGCAGCATAAAAAAACAAGTAAGCAACATGCTAAATTCTATATACCCACTGTGGTATACTCTGCACATATTTTACATTTTTATTAAATCTAAATTATGAATAACACAAAATAAAAAAGGTAAAAATCTTTATGATAATAAAAATCGAAACACTTCAAATCGATTTGTGTTAATTTGTTAAGCTTATCATAAATATTTGTAGATCAATCTGTTAAGCTGATTTGATATAGTCGTAATGTCAATTTTAATAACCCCTAAAGCTTCGGAGAATCTAAGATGAGTTCTGAAATGAATACCTGAAGTTATCTTTAAGATTATCTGTACTACTCATACCAGTTTCAGAGAATATAAGATGAGTTCTGAAATGTGGGGAATACTTGAAGTTTAAGATTTATTTAATTAACTATCTGTATTACTCATACCAAATTTGGTGACTCAAACAATTAAATTATTGGTCTAATATTTAAATTAGTGATGGGCTATAGTCCTAATGTCAATTTTAATAACCCCTAAAGTTTCATAAGTTTAAGATATATTTAATTATCCTATAACAAATTTGGTACCTCAGACAAATAAATTATTGGTCTAATATTTAAATCAGTGATGAGCACAAAAAATCAGCTCGTGAGTCACAACATCATCCAAAAAAATTCTCGTGTGCGTTTGGAAAAACCCATCAATGGATTTTGTTTTTGTGAGCTCGCTTGAGATGAGGACTTATGCGCCCGACCCCGAGCTTGGGTTTAAATCATAATAAATAAATAAATTAGATAATATTAAAAAGCAAAAAAAAAAAAAATAAAATATTTTTATAATCATAATAAATGAATAAATTAGATTATTTTAAGAAGCAAAACAAAATAAATAAAATATATTTTTTTTAAACCTCAGCAAGTTTTTGGGTCTTTTCCTATATAATTGTAGCAGTTATAGTTTTTTGATAAATAAAAGGACATCTTTTAGACAACTTTATATCTTATAAGGTTCTATTTCCCATGCCAAAATTAGCTAACTTCACTTATATTTATATTGCAGTTATCAAGAAATGGGTGTGAAATTTTAATCTTAACATTTTATGACTAGCGAATATTAAAAAAAGTATATACATTTTTTTAAGATCCAGATTTACTACTGTTAACATATACTAAACTGCATTTCAACAAACTGACTTACATTGCACAAACCTGGTATACTCCATCTGATACCTCTACCGAACGCAGTATAAAAAGGAAATAAACGAAAACTATGCGAATGTTGATGAGGATGACTCACATCGACATCGACATCGACATAGCGTTCGCAGACATGCTCCCCAATTGGAAATTGGCGCAAACTCTGACTATTAAAAATAATATACGAGGATATTGACAAGTCTTTAAACTGTGAGTCCCTCTCTCTCTCTCTCTCTCTCTCTCTCTCTCTCTATCTGTGTGGATAAACTTCAACTTCATTTCCAATTGGTATTCTGTGCATTGCCATGCGCAAAAAAGAAAGAAAAAATAAAAAAGAAACCACAAAATGAAGTTACGACTCCAGCTAACTTCAGAATATAGCAGTCCATGGCCCAAATGTCGTAAAACTTGCGACTTATGGAGGGTGTTTATACCAGAGTACAGTACGATGCCTAGGTCAGTAAGACATACATTTTTGTATTCTACACTGAAATAAAAAAAACATTTTAATTCGAAAATATACTTGTTGAAAATGTATAAATTAAAGTTTTATTATTAAGAGATGACTTTACGTTCCTGTTAGATGAGTTTTTTTTTTATAAGAGTATAAACTTATTTCATAGAACTCGTATCAAAAGTGGTTTGTTTGCTTGCCACATTTTTCTGTGCAAGTTGCACGAATTAGTGTCACAGCAAATTGGTGTATAATGAAAATTGCTCGAGAAGCGTGCAAGAAATAATGCAACGTCTAATAAGCAATTTAAGAATTTTAACTTTAGAAGTGTTTGTTTATGTGTTTACTGTTGATTTTTAGTAAAAACTCAAATTGAACTTGTTTAAATTAAAGTTCCTGGTTCTGTTTACGATTATGTTAAGTTTGAATTTTTATTTAATAATAGTTTTGTTCTAGATTTAGGTTGTGTATTCATAATTGATTATTTTAATTAACTGCTTTGTTCTTTTTAGATTAAAAAAATTAAATTAAATTTTTATGACAAAATGAATTAAATTCAAACAATAATAAACGGGTTTTAGAACAGAGAAATTTGAGTGTTTATGTATAAGAAAATTGGCTTATAAAAGAGATATAACATATTTCGAACATATTTGTTTAAATAAACTTAATTAATATATAATTAATTTAATAATGGCATCATAAAGACGAAAAGTGTAGTAAAAAAATATCAAATTTAATTACTTTAAAAAAGTTTTGTTAAATATCAATATTGCTTAAAATTATAAGAAATTTATTCAGCCATTGTAAAGTTTAACTTTTTGCAAAGTAATATTTTTTTTTTGCACTTAAAAGATGAAAATTAAGTTAAATTTATGTGGTATAAAAAGTTTTGTATAAATTTTTAGATTAATTTCTTAAATTTTACTAGCAAAATTTGCTTTATAGTAGTAGTGTAATATATGTCTAAATTGTGTTTCAATATGATTTTTTAAATTTTATATAATCGAGATATTTTTTAACGTGTAAGATAGTCTGATGATATTTTAGATGGGATGATTAAAATACAAAGTTGGCATTTTTTAAGTGCATGTTTCTATACATATGCATACATATGTATACATCATATACATACATAAATATATATTTTACATTTGCAGATTGTGAAATTGTTTTGCACATTTTGCTGACACTTTCAATTCCACAACAATTATTTCAATAGCTGTCGTTGTTTTTGTTCCCAAGAATTTTTCTCTCTCCTGTTTCATTCATTCAACGGCAACTGCAACGAGATGAATGCTCTTTTAACACGAACACGAACAAAAGAGAGCAAAACACCCACATGTAAGAGAATGACACGCGTTGCCAACTGTATTGAATATTGCCGGCATATACAAATTCTAATGCGTTCTCTTAAATGTGCGCCGACTCTCTGACTGGTGCACTATTGGAATGGGGAATTATACCTATTTTATGGAATAAATTTTATTTATTAATAATGATAATATAAAACTATAACTAACAGTCAAAATATATAGCATTGGCTTCAGAGACCTTCAGCTAATATGGTATAAATTAATTATAATAACAATAATAGCGAGCTATTGGACTATTATTTTTTTCGACCAATTTTTGGTCTTGACTTCCCTTGTTGATATTTAATACACTGTGGCTATGTAGCAAAAATTATATTGTGCATAAAATACAAAAAAAATGCAGCTTCTGTTAATTATTGCCAATTTAGAATTGATGACTCTACAATATGCATATAGTCTTATTGCTAAGAAGTTTGTTTTAATAACTTTATCCAAAGATAACATTTTTTGAAAGAAATTTATTTTTGGAACAAGTTTTTATATAACAAAATCAAGCAACATATACTTACAATCTTAACAACATAAAACTACCAATATAAAGTCCAAGCCACACTGATTAATATCCATTACACATTTTTTTGGCAAATGATTTTTTGTTAAAAAATCCGAGTCCCTTTACCTTAAGCAAATTAAATTTGTTAACAGCAACACGTGCTTCTTGTTTTAACAGCGGCTAACTTAACAGTGGGCTTAATTTTAAAACTTCTTGTTATGTAATATTAAAGTTTGATAAATTCATAACGAAATACCATCAAAAGTTTGTTTGATTTTATCAACTTGAAAAAGGTTATTTATGCCAGAAAATAGGTATAATTCCTTATAGTAATGGAGTCTGCGCGACCACGAAGCTGCAAGGCAGGTTCATACATACATACATACATACACACATACATATTTACAGATCTCTTAAGAGAATTTTTATGCTGACACTGACAGCTTTTAACACACACACACAAGTGCAAATGCAAATATATACACACATACAGTCACAAATTGTCGCCTTTTGTTGTTGTTTGTTTGATTAATTTGTTTTCAAAGTTTGTAAAGAAAATTCTGGGAAATTTTGGATAAATGCCGCCGCCGTCGTCGTCGTCGCCGTCACCGCCTACCAACAATATGTGTGCGTTGTCTACGTGTAAATATAAATATAAATATTTGATTAATATCCTCGCATTGCTTTAGCTGCAGGCGCGAACATGTGCAGCGATGCTGCCACAAATCTTAAATCTCAGAGTCATCACAAATGCTGCATTCGTTCCTCCCCGCTCCCCGCTTCACACAAAAATCTGCATTTGCGGATGTTTACAAACTTGGCACCCAGGCAGGCAGTCAGCCCCCCAAACAGAAGACAACACAAACAACAAGATGAATGTGCATGCATACATATAAATATATAAATACATACATACATAAATACATACATACATATATTCATCATGCATTATGCAGCATTAAGAGATACTCACTTCACATACAATACGCACTTTGTTTTATGGTCGTAGATTAATTTTAATTGTTTGTTTGTCTCGCTTCAACTTGTAACATATCAGCAAATGTTGCATTGAAATGCATTGCACATTACATGTGTCCACATGAGCACAAATATTACCCTGTTATATGGCCTGACATTGTGCCTGACAGTGGTCGTCATATCTTGCCGCATAACGGCATAACTGCATCCGTGGGTTGCAAATACAAACATACGATCCCTAAATGCCAGAGTTGCATCGCCATGTTCACTGAAACTGAACGAAGGACTCAGTATGCTAAATGAATGAGCCAAGTTCGTTTGAGTGAATTACTAAACTGAACGAACGAACTGTGGTATCAGTTCGATAGAACGCTGAACGAACCAACTGAAATAACTAGCTCTTTAATTCTTTTTGTTGGTTTGTTTTGGTGTTTTAAGTAGTTGTTTTTGTGTGCCTAATGAGGTTCTCCTAAATTTATTCAAGATTTTTGTTGACAATTAAATGAATCACATTTGTTATAACCAAAATTTGTCATTGCAATATTGAAATATGTGCAAAAGAATGATGAATTGTTAAAATGACATTTAATAATCACGACTGTTTGCATTTAACATGAGTAAACAAGTTCCGTGCTTAAAGGTTAAATCATCCTTGAGTAATTTCAGCTTAAAACATTTTATATTCATTATTCGAGTAGATTATCATTAGTTTTGGTCGGTTGAGTTCAATAATAATGAACTAATTATAGTTTGTTCGGCTTATCAAAGTACCATTTATGTGATACTTTAATTGTTGCCCATTTTAGAGCACTTTTTTATTCTAAATTGACTTGATTGGTATTTCCGTTTGAGATTGAAATATAAATAAAATATGTAATTGATTTTGAATGATTTAATCGGAATAAAAATTGAGAATTGGTCTGATACATTTATTGAAATATGACGAATGTTTACTTGTTTTGAACAAGCTTGCACGCAGTTTTGAATTTAAAAATTTTAATGTAAAGGTCAAACTTGGATAGAAACTATCTATAGCTAATGTAAGTATTTATAATCATGATGTAAGTATTTATATACATGTCGTTTTTAATTTAAGTAATAAATGTTAATCAAAATCTATGTAAACTAACAAGAATAAGCAGTGAGGCATTAATTTGAACCAACCGCAATTGAACAGTCTTGCTTTTTTGAATTAGCCAAACAAGCAAAAATATTACTTAAGGAAACAAAACAAGCGAACACAATGACCTAATAAACGAACTAAACTTATATTTTTTTTTTTTTTTTTGTATTTGTTTATCTATATTTACATCTGCCCATGGGGCATTAAATTAAATATTATGATACAATAGCATGGAATATAATACATGGGTATTAGCAATGATCAATAATTTTAACACGAATCAAACATCCGAACTAGTTCCTTTGAATTTAACTACAATGTTCATCTCTACTAAGTGGTACATCAGCAGCCACAGGCAGACCGCTGCTGTGGTCTCTCTAGTTGAAGCTGGAGCAGTAAGTAAATCACAGGCAATCAACTGGCTTCCCATACAAAATGCTGGGAAAGTCGCGATTTCATTAAGCAAATAAAACTTAAACATCAACTTCAATTGCAAACAGAAAACAGAAAACTGCAAATTGTGTCTCGATCTATAACTCAGGCTACAGTACTGGGAATTTAGTTGTAAGAGGAGCATCTGCAGCATCCGAACATGAGGATACCATATTATAAATGGAAAACAAGCAGCATAATGCTGTACAATATGTAAAATAAACTACAAGGAATTTAGCACAAGAATGCCCTTAATAAGATAAAAATGATATAATTGCATATTTTATGCATTTTGTGAGCTGAATTCCAAATTAATTGGTTACCGATTGCCTTAAGTTTAACCTACATATGTTTTTTTATTTTTTAAATGTGTGTGTTTATAGCGCATGAATTATTCAGTGCTCCAATTTTCAATTGCATTTAGAGATTCAGATTTTTTAAAATACATATATACTTTATATGCACATGATATGTACTTCTAATATAAAAGTGAAATTGAATTTATTATTGAAAACCTAATTTTCTACCTGATTTATTTCTGTAATATTACATTGGTTAGTTATATACATTTATTTTAAAGGCTATATATTTTAAAATATTAAACATTTAACTTAATACATTTTAAAGCTTGATCTAAAAGATATGAATTAAATGGAGACTTCGCTTGTAATAGATGTAGAAAATAATAATGCATAATTTACAATAGTTTTCTGATTAGATCTCACATATTATAGTTTAAGACGTTACTACTAGAAGAAATTCGTTTCAAAAATAATCTCCATCAAGAATTACTTAACGAATAACTTATTCCTTGAAAATCAATTCTTATTGGAATAATGCACTTTCCCAATTGGTTCAGGATTTTTGGGATTATTACTAAGCATATTTTTGTATGAGTCTCATGCGAATTTATAAATGATTTTAGCAATATTATAATCATTTTAAAATATTTTGAAATGATTTGGTTGATCAGATAGCTACAATGAAATTGAAAAAAGTAAAATTTACTCAAGTTAACAATTAACAGTATTCACTAATTTTTTTTTAAATATATATTTAAATTGTAATATATTTTTTATGTGAATTAAATAAAAATTGATCATTAGGCAGTTATGCATTCAAAGTGCTTCTATTTATCTAGAATCTAGATGAAATTAAATAAAAAATTATATGTAAATGCTGAACAATAACTTAAATATTTCAAGTGTCCTATAAATAAGACATTTTAATATGCTTTATATGCATATTTTAAATTCTTTTGCAAACAAAAAAAACCATAACAAAACCGCGACGAAGGCATTTCAACCTAGAATTAGTTTCTCTTAGTTTCTTGTCTCTCTTTCAAATTCTCTCTTCTTACACTCCCTCTCGCGTAAACAACACCGGGTCGAGTTAGCGGACGACGTCATTTGTTTCCGTGCTCTTGTGGCGACCGGTCCGAATACTCAGTGTGCGGCAAAGCCGAATCAAACCGAAACCGAAACGAAAACCCGACGAATCCGAAACCGAAACTAGCCGAGTGATTGGAAAAGCTATTTCATAAATTCGCGGCCCAAAAACAGATACAACAGAGACTCGTTGGGGTATTCAAGTTTTGTGCGGAGATCGTGGTGCTTCGATTTGAAATTGTTATCGGTCAGAAAATAATTGAAACTCTTTTCACTGGAATTTTGTTGAACTGCAGTTAGTTTGGCTTGTTTATCTGTGGTTTTATAAGTGCATTGTGTAAAGAGTCAGGAAATTAAAATACAAAAATACAAATACAAATTATTAATCCCTCGACAAAAAAGTGCTGAATATGTAGGCTGAAAATTGGAACGCTGAACTCTTCGAAATTGAAATAACAAAAACAAACAAATTAATTACTCGGCAATAATTTTTTGAAAAATCACAAGAATAATAAACAAGCGTTGGAACAAGTTCAACCAAAAAAATAAAAAATACAATACGCAAGCAAAGACGTGTGACACAGTTTTTTTGAACGACAATCGGAGAATAATTTCCAATACATTATCATATTACTTTCGAGCGTTAAACAGTTAAGAACGAACACAAAAATGGTATCAAACAAAGCGGTCAATAAAATTCTTCTAACTGGAGCGGTGCTAATCGCAGGATGTTGTCTGGGTAAGTTAAATCGTCTGATCTATCATCATATAATGTTCTATATAATATAAGTGCAACGGAAATTCAGTTTAGTCCACTTGGTCACAATCTAATCTCTGTGATTATTGGAAGACCCTTTGATCTGACTTAATCACACACACATCTAATTCACATGCATCGCCACCGAATTGAAATGCGTTTTTTTTCGAGCGTCTAAATAAAAATGATTGTGTGTGTGTGCCTGTGGAATGTATAGAACTGAATTTTTGACCTACATATGTCCAATGAGTATTTAAAAAAAATCGAAAAACACATTGAATTTTTGAGCATTGACAAAAAAGTATTTCCAAGAATTCCAAGTGATTCACATTCATTCCAGAGGATTAATCAGTGCAGCCAAAAATAGAAAGTAAGCTATCCTGATTCATTTTATTGAGTACAAATCACATAATGATCGAAATCATTATTTAAATCTTATATATATTTTATAAATATATATATATATATTATATTCATCAAATACCTCTACGATTCTGAATCATGAATAGGTTGAGTAAATTTTTGTGTGCCTAATGAATTTATTCAACATTTTTGTAGAGAGTTAAATGAATCACATTTGGTATAACCAAAATTTGTCATTGCAACATTGAAAGAGGTGCGAAGAATGACGAATTGTTGAATTGTTAAAATGACATTTAATCATCTCGACCTTTGGCATTTAACATCACTAAACAAATTCCGTGTTCAAAGGTTAAATCATCCTTGACTGATTTGCGCCTCAATCATTTTATATACATTATTCGAATAGATATTATTGCTACCTGTTTTGTGAAAAATTTACAATCATTTGATATGAACGCGGCGTTGCACTTTTTTTCAAACCGTTAAATTGTTAATTTATAGGCGAAAGCTGTCACATTAATGCAGTTATTTATCATGATCAATAAACTGAATGCAGCTTGCAGCACTCCCTCAGTCAATAGGAAGTGAATATGCCAATTTTTAATGAATAAATGAATGAATGAATGAATGAATAGCGACGCCAGCTCGACGGGGTGTGCAATTCATTCGCATATCGGTTACGCTGTTAATTATTCCATAGGTGCCTAATAGGCGACAACAACAATACATAGAAAACAACAACAATTACAAAGGAAGTGAACAACCAAAGCAAAAACAACAACAATAACCAGGTATACCAGGTATATATATATATAGAGATTCGAGTGCGAAATCTCAACACACCACAGCTACTTGGTTCGATTTCGGTTAGGGAAGCGTGTCGAAGGATCGTGAGAATGTGTGTTTTTGCAAAAACATCCGCAGGGGGCACCAGCTACCTAAGGACCCTAAACACCCTAAGTTCCATTCCTAACCTTTATAAGGTATTCTTCTTTTTTGCTGCAAGTCTAACCCTTTTTTTTTTGGCCATAAACAATGCGATTGCAATCGGCTTGATTGGTTTGCAGATGTTGCCCCAAGTGAATGGAATTATGTAGAATTTATCATAGCAGATATTTGATTTTGAAATGGCCATCACATATGGTATTAATATTATAAGTCTATTCTTAATGCCTTGACATGGGGTAGATATGTTAAAAAGAACAGCATCAGCATTATCTTTAGTCTGCCTTTTCTTGGAATTTTTACTCCAAGTTAGGGCGTTACATTTTATTCTCCTGAATACAAGAAACATGTTTTTCATATTCTCAATTTTTCCAACACTGTAAGAATTATTGCTATGGTGTTTAAATTATTCGCACAGCTGACAATCTTTTTAATATTCAATATATGTAATCTTTTTCGATCCTAATCGATGATAGTTTGAATAGCATCACACTATGCACAAAAGAATAATTATGTTTGTTTTTTTTACTATAGTAGATCATCATGGTGTTTTACTTTCTCATGGGTAAATAGGTTGAATGATCATCAACAGCAGAAACCTTATTTATGAGCTTGTTTGTCTACCTTTCTGTGGATTTTGCCTTTTTATTCAGTTGGCATTAAATTTCACGGTCGCGAATCTGAGACAAACAACCTTTTCCAGTCATAAAGGATTCGGTTTCTCAAACTGTCAGTTTACTGTTATGTATTTTTTTCGATATACCAAAGCAGGTTCATCAAATTTGTTGGCATACCAAATTATAATCTTTCTTCCTTGATTACTATACCAAGGGTGCCGCATTTTGGTGCAGAATAAATTAAAGATCAATTTATCATAGCATACGAGTATCTTCAAAGTGTTTTACTTTCTCATAAGCTAAATGATCATCAGAGGCACAAAATCTTATCTATATTTCTTTTGAATCTTCTTCCTTTTAGGTAGGGCATTAAATTTCATGATCGCGAATACAAGAAATCTCCAGACATCTTTTTTTTTTGCTCTTTCAGTCACGAGGGGCTCCGTTTGTGTATTTTGCATAATTCTTTGGCATTTGCATATAGTATATATATATATATATGTTTATTTTGAAATCTCTGACTCATAGCAGATATAATAGATGTGATCTTGTAGTTGTTGTCGTTGTTGGAATTCGTGAGATACGAATGCAAGATACAAGTTTGGTTGCAAACGTTGTTGCGCTTTATTGTACATTGTACAAGCCGCCCGATTCATTCGCATTCTCTTCTCATTCTCATTCGGAATCTTGTTTTGCCGCATGTCGGGTGCATAATATGGGGGCACTGTGGTATGGGATCCAGGGGCATGCCGCCAAGCACAGGGGCAAAGCGAGTTACACAAAACTCGTAACCAATTCTCAACAATTAAAGAATCAATTTACTTAACTAAGCTGGCGAATTGCCGACTCCGCATCTCTGGTGCGGGTGCCCCATCCCTGACAGGGTTAGGTTTCCAGCTCGATCTCAATCGTCGTCTCGGAGTGTGCACACTCAAGTGGGGCAGCAGCAACAGCAGCAGCAGTCAAAGGCGGGTATTATTATACGAGCATGCCACATGGTGTCTACTATGTACTATACAGTATATATATACCATATATACATTGTGCCACATTAAAACATAAAAATTAATCGTGTTGATCACCATAATAATGAATAAGAACTTTTGATATTGATGATTCAGCTGCTGCAGCAGCAAAAGTCATTGTATCATTGGAAAAATAAATTTATGTTCAATATGATAATATTCAATATATAAAAGAGTTAAACTGCAACATAGACAAAGTATTTCTGCTCTATTGTTTGGTCAATTGACATATATTGATCGATTTATGTCTGATTTTTTTGATTGTTATACTCAATTTTGATTGTGTTTTCTTTTCTTTATATTGTATATTGATTAAATCAATAGGCATTATTGGGTTTGCAATGAATAGACATATCTAAAATTTCTTAATTGATAAATTGGAATATTATTATTAATACTAATACTATGACACAATTATTAAATATTTGAATATATATTTTTCTTGTAATATTAAAATTTTGGAAATTTTTTATTGATTGGAAATGATTTTTTTATCATCTATAAAGTGATCAAATTTTGTTGACCAATCTAATTAATATAGAATAATCCTGCGTGATTTTCCAGATTGTTCCAAATTTTCCTAATTCGTAGAGTCCTAAGTAAAATGAAAGCTCATCGATATATGATGAATCATTGATGATTCTTCAGAATTTCCTTATTCCAGTGGCAATTTCATATCGGACTCCATTGATTAAATTTTTGTATTTTTTTTTTGGACATCGCACCAATTATGTATAGCTATATAAGTAAACTTTATTATAAATTGTATACACCAAACATGAAAGAGAATAGCCGAAACATAAGCAATAAATAACATAAGAGAATAGAATAAAAAATTAAAAAATTAAAAAAAAAAGCAATATGATAGAAATGCTTTGCCTTTTGCGCTAAATAGTTGGCGGTGCTGGAAAAGGAGTGCCGCATATTAATTACATGCCACAACCACTTGAATGGAACACGAGCCCTGGGCCAAGCCCTGCCCCCAAGTTCCCCAAAGTCTCCTCTCTCCCAAGCACCCAGTTCTTCAATCCCAGCCTGGAATTGGAATGAAGAACTCTTTAATATGCGCTATGCGTAGACTCTTGGACTCTATAAGTTTCGGTCTATAGGAGAATGTTATGTGCCCATTGTTGACCTATTGGATTTGTTGTTGGGTGGAGGGATCTATGTACATAAATAAGTATACACAAATAAAATAAGTAGGGAATAATTTAGTAGAGAGTGCTTGACTGGGAAATACTCTGTAGTAAAGCTAAAAGTTGTTTGAAAAATTGGTTTTCTACTAATGTCATAATAATATATATATTTAGTTAAATTTACGTATATTGCTACTAAAGGGTGTTTTTTTAAAGGTATAGAATTTCAAATTGAAATAAAACACAAGAAAATCTGGAAAGTTAATTTTATGCCATAATGGATATATATGATTTCTGATTTTATTTTAGTTAATTAAATAATTAAATTTAGGTATATAGTTACTATTTTATTAAATTAAATAATGTGATATTAAATGGACGAATGCATTATAAATATATCTCTTGAACTTACTGAAGGTTTTGGTAGCTCTAGTCTTACATATAAAATGAAAGGATTAAAAATTAATCGAATATTTCAAAATATATATACATATAGTACATATATGTATCTAAACAAAAAAAATAAAAAAAATATTTTTACATTTTTTTTCCAATGTTATTTGAGAATCTGTGACAGCCTTTAATTGAATTTTGCTAACAGTATTCAGTTTAGATTTCAAAATATTTTTAATGAATTTTATCTTTATTTTATTACATTTCATTTTACATTTCTTTTAAAGTAAAAATATTTTCAGATTTTTAAAAATTTTAAAATAATAAAATTAAATAAAATTAAAAATTATAATATAGCATAACTTCCATCATTATTTAAATTGTTTTTTTTTTATTACTGGTACATTTCAAATTAAATGCTGTATATGATAAACTATCGTGATAATCATAATATAATTGATCGTAGCCGAAAATAATAGACTATATTTAGGGGTATAATTTTTTTTAGCTCTACTAGTACTTGATTAAATAAAACCATATAAAATCCCTTAAGTTTGAAATACTAGATCTCTTTTATTATTTGTTTTATTTATTTGCTTATAAATTTTATTAATTCTCTGAGATTTCGGCTCAAACTTAGATCAAAGCTTTTGTTAATAATCTGGAATATTTCGACACTATGGAGTCGGAATTTGAATTCTGCTTATGATACCCTTTCTAATCCACTACAGGGTAACTATATAGATATATTCAAGTAGCTGCTGTAGTTTTTATTTTGGCTATGTGCCCGCATCTAAAGCACTTGCCACAGGCCGCAGCTCGTCTCCTAAGTGCCGACACGTGCATTTTTGGGCAACGGGAAACATTGTCCATATATCTCCGGGGCCTCTGGGCCACTCTGGGTCTCTCTCTATCTCTATCTCTCTCTGGGTCTCTCCCTCCTTCATTGTTGTGTGCCAGAAATTTAAAGGCGCTGGCTGGCGCTGATCATAATGCTGACGGGGCACGCACCATAAGAAATCAATGGAACTTGGGTGAAATCAATGTTCTGGTAATGTATTTGTACACTACTCATACTTCCATATATGGTTTCTGGATTCAATCGATTGAATATGTAAGTGCTTATGCATGTATGTAGTTTTTTTTTTTTTTTTGTAATTTATTATACTTTCATTTGCATTTCATAAAGCACTTGATCGCTTAGGATTTTCAATATTAATTTGCATTTTCAATTTTCAATTGAACAGCTTTCAATAATTGCCAACAAATTTTCTATAAACGAACAGCTGGCGAATTTTCATTTTTGCCAATAATAAAATCCCCCTATCAAGGCTCAGGACACGCGTCCTTTTCTAATTGAATGCGAATATTTTGCTGTGAGTGTGCAATTGTGTGGGTTATATATATTTGTCAATCTGGAATCCGTTTTGCTGCACATCTGCCTCGGGTTCGGGTTTGGAGTGCTGTGCGTAGGTAGACCTGGTTTATGGCCTATCCCTTGGGCCGAGCGTAACCTGATCGCATTCAAAGAACCAGAATGCCATTATCATTATCCGCTTCGTTTCATGTCTCTATCTGCCACCACGCCACACAAACAGCATAATTTTCGGCTTGTTGTCAGTTAGTTGGCCAGACAGTCAGACAGACAGACAGACAGTCAGGAGATCAAAGATCAGAGCTGCAGTGCGTTGCTTTTAGGCCATGGCTTATCAGGTAGTAAAAATAAAAATGCTGCACTTGGTTGATTCCAGACTCTGACAGTGACTGGTCAAAAAAAATAATGCTGGACAGGCCCAATGGTCAGCATCAAAGTCAACGTCATCGTCATCCGCGCTCAGTTTTGGGTTCAACTTTAGGGGGTTATTAGCTTAAATAAAATTTTCAGAATCATTGTGCTTATGATAAATTGTTTTTGGCCTAATTCTGAGTACCAATTAAAACAGGAATAACAGAAACAAACACAAGATCAGCTACAATTTTTATCTTAAGCATTGAAAACATGACATGAATTCATGCTCCCATGGGAATACATTTTTTTGGGAGCTAAATAGAGAGCATTATATTTGAAATACAATAAGGAAAATCTTTTCCCTTTAATTTCTGTTTTTGAATTTAATATGGTTTATAATTTGCGGATTGAATGATAAAATGCAGTTTTGGAAACTTAATATCACGAAAAAGATTTGCAAAATATATAATATTGGTATTATGCATTCTAAAAGTATTTATGGAGTGCACTCGAAAAAGTTTGAACAATTTTTCTTTAGATATTCATTTTTAACATAAGGATAGAAACTATATTATTAGATAATGTTACATTTTACCAAACTTTTTCTAGCTAAAGATGTTTTTTTTTATTGTTATTTTAATAAAAAATTCACTTTAAATTATTCTACGCTTGACCAAAATGTAAACAAACATTTACTTGGGGTTTATTGCTCTCGGTTCACTGCATGATGTGAAATATATATATTAGTTAAAAGACCCTTTAAGTCATTTCATAATATTTATATGTACATATCTGCTGTGTTGTATTCCTGGTTCATTGGCATTTTCTCGGAAGTATTGTTATTTCTTCAATTTTATGGTCCAAGTTTTACGACAAAGAGAAGTCAGTGATGGGGTCAGTGCGTGTGTATATATTGTATGAGTATGTATGTGTATTTTTTTTGTTTGTGGAAGTGTATCCGGAGGAGTTATGTACAAAAGGAATTCATTTCAAAAATTATTTTGAATTCATTTAAAGAGGAATTCGCCCTGCATGTGTTCTTGTGGTTCTTCCTACGCAAAGTAAAGCCAATTGTGGATTCGAAGTTCACTCACCCACATTCTAGCACATGTCTGTGTTCGTATCCGCAATGCATTAACTGCTGAAATTTAAGTCCACTGAATGTATATACCCTGTTTTATGTTTAGAATAGGTATTGTAGATTCAGCTAGACTGTAGGTATGCATAGATTAATTTTTTGTGATTTATATATAATATAAAATGTTCGATTTTGAATGTTTTATTACCTCTTTAAGCCAAATTATGAAAATACCGTAGTCACTTTTCTTTTTGTACGAATTCTAGTTCATTTACAGGAGTTTCGTCAAAAAGTTCCAGTTCGCCTCGCTCAACTCACACTGCACGCTCTATTTCGTTAAGTTTGCTCTCAGTAGCTGTGGTAATCGATAGTAATAAATATGTAGGATCATAAATGTTATCGATATCTTAAATATTTTGCTTGGCGCATATTAGCATCCCACAAGTAGATCTTATTACTACACAGGGTATACATATAGTCCAGCAGACATAAAGTTTGTAGTTTTTTGTGAGATGTTTGTTATTGTGCAGAGTGGTCGAACTCTATGCCGGAGTTAAAATTTCAGCACGCAACGCTGAGCAGCAACGGCGACAAAAGTGGCTATAATAAAGGAGCGTAAGTGCCTTAGTGTGTGTGTGTGTGCGCGGCAAAGAATAATACAATAAAAACAATAACAACAACAATAACACATGCAGTAGCTGCAACAAATACTAACATACATATGTATATAAAGGGGACGCGAAGAGAAATGGCAGCAGCGCAAAACAAATGTAAATTTAAACTTTTTCACAATCGTCAAACGCAGATCGTCGCATTTTCCCCTGTCTCTCCTTCATGTCTGACACTTTGTCTGCTATGGGCAGCGAGGGTGTGATGTGCGTGTGCGTGCGCTTGTGTGAGTGTGTGTGTCTGTGCAGTGCAGTTGCCATGTTGAAAATGGACATTGTTGTGAAATGTTTTTTCGATTTTGTGTCCACTGTTGACACCACTAAAACAACGCAGCGCAAAGTGACGCCGACGCCGACGGCGACGCTGACGTCGACGCCAGTAGTGGCAGCTACTGCAAGTAGTAGTATGTTGGCCGCATTAACCTCCCTTTCCCCCTTCAAAACGAACGCGAACCTAAAACCAAACGCATGCACATGTGGGTGCGGCGATCGGCCGAGCGACACGGGTTGGGGTTGGGTAGGTGGAGGGCGGGGGAAGTGTGTTGCCGCGCAGTGTTTTCTCTTTCCATTCGCTTATTTTAATTTTTTTTTTTTTTTTGTGTATATTTTTCGTATGCCCCGTGCACCCAATTTTCGTGTGACCCCATTTTCCTGAAATGTTTTCATTCCACATTGACAAAATGTGTTTATGCTCGTGTGTGTGTGTGCGTGTGTGCGTGCGATATAAGTAAATGAAGGAAACGTTAAATGTATGAAAAAATGCGAAGCAGCAGGAAAGCAACATGCGAATTGCTTTAACCCCACAATGCATATGGTGTCATATGTGCCCATTTATCTGCATCGGATGTGAATTGTGTGATATATGAGATCTGCAAACTGTTTAACAAACATCAACAACAACAGCAACAACAGTACGCTCTAATGCATTGCTAAAAACAAAATTGTGCCGGATTTAATTTCAATTTAATTCATATACAAGTGATTAAAACCAGCAGGAAATGTGGGTCATTATGCCACACACACACCCCAGGCAGGCAGTAATACCATAATTATAAACAATACCGTTCGTTGTTGCCTATTTTTTTTTATTAGCTTATTGTTTTACCAACAAAAACTTTGGATGTTCAGATCATAAAACAATTTTATATTCAAGGTTACACAACAACGCCCACAATTTTTATTTGATTTTACTTTAAGCAGGTCAATTCCCTTGACAGTCGTAATAAAATATTTTTTTGATTTATTTTTTTAATATCAGCATAAACAATGGGCTTATCAAATTTTGTAATAACACAAAAAACAGCAACATTTTTGTTTTCATTCAAATTTAGATAAAATAGTTTGTTAAGTTCCAAAAATACCATTAAAATATCAAAAAATCTTTGTATGAGCTTTTCGTAAAAATGTTTGTTTATTTTGAAATATTTTAAAAGCTTTTGCTAGCTTAAATTATTAATTAATTTATTTTTAAATTTTGGAGCATTTCTGAATTATAAAAAAATATGCTGATTAAACTACTTTTCTTTACAGATCCTATAGATTTGAATATTTAAATAAAATATTTGCTAATTAGTTTATTTTTTTGTTTATTTATATTTTATTTTTTTTATATTTTATTTTTTTTATATTTTTTTCCTGTTCAGATTCTAACAATTAATAGACCTACAATACTCAATACTTCATGTATTATAAAATAAAGAGAACAATGTATAAAAGATTATTTCTATTTCTGTTACCAAATCATTCGGAATCAAATTTGTTAACAGTTTCTTTATTCCGAAAAAATATATCTATTTAGTTGTCTAATAAAATATTGGGTTCCTTAGATTTAGTATATAAAAAAATTTTGTAATATATTGAAATCAAAAGTAATTTGATTTAACAGAAATTTTCATATAATTCTTCTAACGTTTTATATAAAAAATCTACTAAGAAACAAAAATACTTTAATACTTTTTGTTTTTCAGTTAACAAAACTTAATAAAATAAAAAATAAATTACAAAATTTAACTTGCAGGCTTTTCTCTTAATTACAATCGTCAATTTGTAAAACAAATTTATAATTTAAATATTATGTTTGTTAAACTAAACTTGAATTTTATTACACTATGCAACAGAATTTTGTAAACCGGCCTTTTTAAAGTCGAAAAATATGTAAAATGGATCACTAATTCCGGGAAAAAATTTAAAAAAAAAATAGGTGTCCGGCAACGTTTTTGAGATAATAAAAAAAATAAAGATTTTCGAATTTTAAAAAAAATTAGCTTCGATAAAGTGACAATAACTCCGAACAAAGTTTATTGATATTAAAAAGGAAAGGGAATAAAATGGCCTATAAACCTGTCATATAACATTTTTTAATTTGATAATTCGTTATTCGTTTAGGATTGAAGTAAAAATTTTACCTAAAAATAAAACCATTTAAAAAAAAAATATTTTTTTGTGCAATTTTTTTCGAAAACTAGAATTTTAGTTTTTTGTATCACTCTTTGTATATTATGTAGGCTTACTAAATTTTAAATAAATTATAATAATAATAATAAATAATAATAATTATAAATGATAAAAATTCTCTATTTACAGTATTTTCCTATCCGTCAACAAAGGACGATGAGGAGTTGATGATGGCTGATGACTACGATTATGAGGCCGATGACCAAAGCAATCCCAGCCAACAGACGAAGCCATCAAGTATTGCCAAAGCTCCCAATCCGCAACATAATCGAAGTGTAACTGTGAGAGGAATTTTGGGCGAAGATGTTAAAATAAAGTGCGATGCAACGCTTGTGAAAAGTAACTAAATCTATAAAATTGATTATTATTATAACAAGATCTAATAATTTGTGTTTATTTTTTAGCAAATGTCATACTCTGGCACCAGGGAGACAAGCTAATCACAAATGGCAATAATGTTGTGCTGCCCAATTTCAAACTGGATCCGGAAACCTTCGATCTGACCATACTTAAGTCGAGTCCTCAAAGTGCCGGTGATTATTTCTGTGAAATTGTACCCCTGAATGTTCATCTGCATACAAAAGTCGTCCTGGGTGATCATTCGATGGATGTCATTGTGCCCGAGAGCTCAAAATCCGGCCAAAGCAGTTTGCATCGGCTTACACTGATTTCGCTGCTGACTGTGGGTCTGTTGTTGGGTCTACAGCAGTACAAGCATTAGTTTTAGTTTAGTATTACAAAATGATTTATATAAAAACAAATGTCCCTTGGATGTGCATATATAGAATATACTGATATTCTGTATTTCTGTCTCCCCACTTTTGTCTCCAAAAGCTATATAAGCATTTTTTAAGTCTTGTTGATCGTGAATTTTTCATTTTGTAAAGACAAACGATTTAATTTATTAAAAAAACCAAAGTATAACAAATATGGTTTTTATTTAAATTTATTTGTTATTTGCAAGTGAGTAAAATATTAGTTTTTAAAGAGAGATATAAACATAAGTCGGAAACTGAAAAATTTAATTTTTGAATTATTGAATTTAATTGTAAATCGTGTAGCCTACTTTGTGGAGCGGGATAAAATTAGAAACTTTAATTTTTTGGCATATGCATTTGAATTTAGAGCGATTTTAAGAGAACACTATACATAATTTTATGAAATGGATTTAAAAATAAATTTTAATTGAAATAAGCCTGATATACTGAAATTCAGATACAAGATATCAAGATAAAAAAGTTGCTGGAAAACTTAAAAATGTAAAATTGAAGTATAAATGTCAATTAGTATTTATTATGACTGCAGACCTAGGTATTTTGTAGTTCATCAATTCCAACTAGAACAATCTTACTTGACTTAACTAAAAAATCTTTATAATTGATGTTTAAATTCTTGAACTCTGCAAGAAACTGCAAAACAGCGCTTAAATATTAGAAATGCAAAATTGAACAGGTTTTTATTTAATTAATAATAATGAAAATTCTTTGCAAAAATTTAATCCCAAACAGACCAGATAGTTAAAATTATTTTTTATCAACGTATAAAGCTTCAGAAGTCAAAATCGCATAAGATATCTAAATCCTATTGATATCAGATAAACAACTCTTGAAATTTAAATTAAATATTACACAAAATATGACAATTAATAAATTTGCTTTATTTATATCGGTATGTATATATTCTTAATGTCGCATTAACTAAGATTAAAAATGAAAAACAAATTACAATATTTATTTAAGACACTGGCTTTCAATATCTATTTATATTATTTATTTATAATTTTCTTTTTTAAATTATTTTTTTTATGTATGTTAACAGGTCGGCATTCGAAATCAGGTTATGCAATTGCAAAATTCATATATGGAACATTTAGTATTTTTAACAATCATTTTTTTGCATTGATTGCTTTCAATTGGCACGTTTTATTTGATTTTTTTATATCAATACTAATATTTTTTTGATTCTTAAATAAAATATAAGTATACAAAATATATATATTCTTATATTCATGTTTTGATTGTAATTATGTATGTTCAATCTTTTACATATATACCAATATGTTTATTATATGGCCATTGGCAATTTCAGGTTTATGTAGCAAACAAATTTCAATCGAAGCCAAACACAAATGAAGCGACTCTTTTCTATCCTTACCTGATTATAGATATATATTGAATATCCTTACAAATACATAGGTATTTATTAACACGCCGTTTTGTTCAATCTCTCTTAACTCTTAAGTAAGTACTATATATCCTTTGATTTCCTTAACATCCAAAAAATATTCCCATTCTTATATTTTGTTTGTTTAGAATTGTGCAACGTACACGTAAAAAATAGTACATATGTATGTGTTTAGGTACATATGTCTAAGCTTTGGTCTAGTTATCGTTATATATTTCCAGTGTGTTCTCGTAATTCGAATATTTATTAAATAAAATAAAATTTGCGTTTTCTTAATTTTCCATATATCGTATATACGTTCATACACCCGATTCTCATTTATCCATTTGTTTCCTTTTGAACTTATTTACATTCGTATCTGTATCTTTAACTTCAGCTTTAAACTGTTTCATTTTATTTTTTATCTGTTCAGATAATCGGAAAAGTCTCGTTCTTTAGGATTCTTCTACAATATAAATCGTTTTCTGTTAACTACACACGTATTAGGCTTTTATATAAACAAATAAATATTATATGCTAGGTTTTGGGCGGTTTTTAACCGATCGTCGCAGTTATTTCATCATCATCATCATTTTAACTTTAATTTTAACTAAACTAGGCTACACATATTTCGTACAATTCGCATAAACCTTCCTTATTTTCTGTTCTATTTTTTGTTGGCACAAATGTTTCAATAAAATTTGCATTATGCGTGATTTGATTTTTGATATTTAACATTAACATTGACCCCATGCAATGGGGATTTCTTTCAGGCGCATTAGCATTTGCTTGTATAATTAGAATACTTGGGTATCATTATTTTCTTCTTTTTTAGTTTTTTTTTTTTTTTGCAATGGCATTTCTTATAAATAGGCCGCTACCACTGTCCGGGTGCCGGGTTCAAGGCATACAGCACAAGCAAAGAATATCTAACTCGAAATACGTATGTACAGTTCCCATGGCCCTGTTGCTCATTTCCCCAAACATCCTCCTTAGAGTTGTCGCAATAATAAGCTGAGTGCTCCAATCATTAGGACAGGTAAGATTCCAATTGCACACGTCGCACTGTTTCCCGATTTACTGCCCAGTCCACCACCAAAACCAGCACGCACTAAATCATCTGGCGGCAAGGCTCCTTCATCAATTTCAATGGGATCTGAAAGTTCTAAAAAGAATGTAATTTATAAATTATATGAATTTAAATATGTTTGTATTTAAAGGCAACAAAATTTTCTCTCAGATATGAGTACGATTTCGAATTAAATATGTTGTAGTACTATCTGGTTAAAGTATCTGTAAAGACTAAATTCTCTCACTGTTATGCTCATAAAACTACTTGGAAGTTAGCTATACAATAAAAATGTTTATATAAATTTCAATTCTCAATCGATCGTGCCTATGGTAGCTACAAGATTATATTTATATAAAACTAGTGTACCCGGCGTGCGATGCTACGCCCTAACTCTAACAAAAATTAAAACACAAAAAAAACTAGTCATATTCTGTATATATTCTATTGTCTATATTTATTCTATATATTCTAGTTTATCCGGCAAACGGTATTCCACCATATAAATTATTTCTAGTTATGCTAAGTTCACTACGTTTAAATAATATAACCTAATTCGTATTCATTTCAAAAATACTGCCTACTGTGACTTTCGTATAACATTTAAAAATAATGCCTACTGTGAATGTTGTAACAGAACTGCATACATTAACAGTGCTGTATACGTTAACATTGAGTACGTCTGTTAAGATTCTAACGACATTTCCGTAAATTTTCCCCAAAATTTTCTTTTTTAAAAACCTTTGCCTGGCAATTACAAACAACTGAAAAAAAAATTGAGACAGCCGTTCTCTATTAATGAATAGCCATATATTTTTTGCACTATGTTTATATATTTATATGAAATTCGGAGAACCTACGTAGTGTAAAAGCAGTTGCTTGCTTTGGTATTTTAGAAGATAAGCAATTTTTCTACTAATTCTTCCTCTATCAGTTTGGTTGAGATATCTTAAAAAAAATGATCTTGTATCTACTTCCGATTGCTGCTATGTCATTTATTCTATGTAGTGATCTGATCTGGTTTCAATATATGTAAATACAGCCTACAGTCGAGTAGAAACATCTGTGCTTAATTTCACACAAAATGTCTGAATACTGGATGATATATATGTAGATATGTATATATCTGGGATCAGACATGCCTCTTGTAACACATTACATATTATGTGACATTATTATAATTAAATAATTTTGTTGCCTTATTAAAATATTAAAGTTTAATTATTACCTTCTGGATCTTTAACGAGAAAGTCATGATCTGGTGAGAAATTGGACCAGCCCTTTGTGTTCTTCGTCTTGACATGGACATGCCACAGACCGGGCGACAATTCTATTTGATGTGTAATCTTCCAGATGCCACTGTCCTTATCATGACGTTGAGTCTGTATTATCGAAACGGTGCTCCACGTATATGCCTATAAATTATGAAAATATATTTAAATTAGATAATAATGTTTATTTAAAGAATAAATAAATATGATTTGATAAGTTGTGAGTATAAATTATAATTAAGAAGTTATGTGTAATGTGATAAGTTATAAAGCAATATATAAGTTAGCATTTTATTCCGAACTCCAAAAGGAAACTTAAGATTTGCAATACAATCCTGCTCAGAAAAGTATGCAACATAATTTTAGGTGAAATTGATTTAAAGATTAAATTTGGAATGGACCTTTTTAATCTTAGTGTTTTCTTTAAATAACTTTGCAATAAATAAATATTAATAATTTATTAACAATATAGATGTTTATAAGTAAAAGCTGAAAAGTTTGTTAGTAAAGTTAGTACACGTTATATATTTTAAAAATATCTATAATCTCAATTCCACATAGTATCAGATAGGAATTACAACAAATACATCTAACTAACTGAAGCTTTGTGGAATTGAAGCAAGTCTTTGGGTTAATATATAGGACAATATAATACATATTTATATATTTAAATCTAAAAGTAAACTTACTCCCGACAATTTGTAATCCAACATGGCCTCTGAGAGAGGCTGCAAACTGCGAACCAACCAATGCATGGTAACAATGTGTCCATCAATGGAGCTACTCTCAAATTGAGGCGTCTCTGGGTAATAACTGAGCTGAATTCGAACCTCATCGGAACCAATGGAGTTCTCCACATGACACAGATATTCGCCCAGATCGCTGTCCTCTACATGCTTAATAATGAGAGTGGTGCGATTATGTTCCTTGTGTAAAGAGTTACGGATGGAATATTTATCGGATAGCGCCAAGGTCTTGCCATCCTTAATAAAGAAGCTAATGGCAATGGGACTGGCACGATAATCACAATAGAGCTCAGCGCTGCCATCGTTCTGAGTATTAACATGATGACGATGCGTGGAAACTTTGGGTGAATACTGTACATCGATGGTCACCATGCCATGTGGAGGATCAGAGCTGCCATCATCACCCAGACATTGATAAACACCCGAGTTCTCCTCATCCACATTCTCCAACATAACGATGCCATTGGCGGCATCACTTGGAGATGTTTGCAGTCTTTGACCCTGCGTGAAAGAAAAATTAAAGAGCAACATTAAAGGGTATTAAGGATATTAAAGTTGAGTATTTAATTAAATTCCAAGTGCTAAATCACCACCTACATTAAAGGACCATTTAATGTCTGTCTTGGTGGGCAGATACGTGCGGCAGACGAGCTTGTGATGGTCACCCTGCTTGAACGTCTGCGAACGATCCGTAACATCGCGATCGTCGCAGAGGATCGAAAGCCGAGCGCCCACCCTCAATGTTGTATGCTGCGTCACGTTCTGTGGCAACACCACACAGTAATATTCATCCCCATCCTCCGGCGTCACACTGCTGATCTTCAGAGAGTTATTTTTCATGACCTGCAGCTGATTGTTAATTGCAGTTTGTCCAGTTGCCAAAATCATGCGATTCTTATACCACATGGCAACATTATTGACTGTTGAATGTATAAAATAAGTCAATTATAATTAGGATATATGGTGTAGAGTAGAGTATTAGAGCTGGTAAGGCAATCGATGAATATTATCAGTAGTATCAATGGTTTGTTATCGATTTATTATGGAGAATATTCCACAATTGTTTTATTGCTATATCGATAAATTGTTAGATCGATAAGCTGTCTTGATTTAACAGAACTAGTAAGGTTTTTTTATAATGGAATGTATAAAGTTGCATTCCTATTGGATGTCCTATTAAATAATAAGTATAATATCAAATTTTATTAATTTATTTACTTTTGCTATTTATGTATTTTCTTGAGTCTATCGATATAATCGTTTGTTTTAATGGTTGAGCTACAATCAAGCTTTAAAGTAAGTTCGATACTATCGATTTACATAAACTCAAACTCTCTGAACCAATTGGAAACCTTACAACAATAGCTTACAAGAAAAAAGAGCTGCAATATTATAAATTTTTCTGGATGTAGTTTATAGCGGTGATTTCGATAATACAAACAATTTATTTTTTAAAGACTTGTTTTTGACAAAACCGCAAATCAACTTGTGTTTTTTTTTAGCACTATTTTGACTTATTTGTTCATATCTACATCAGATCTTATGGGATCATAATAATAATTGCATATTTCAAAAGATTGTTGTATGCTATTTTTATCGATTAATGCCGATCGAACTAGATTTAAAAGAATTCCATGATATATAATTAAAACAAATTCCTGTTTTCTTTTTAATTTTTTTAAAAATTTCTAAGCTAGATTTTAAGGAATTACATAATTTAAAAAAAAAAATTTATTTTTTTTTAAATTTTCCTAAAAATTGCTAAGCTTTGCTTGCTCTTTCTAATTCCAAAAAATTGTTTAAATACTTTTAGAGATTTTATAGAGTCGGAGAGACAGTTGACACATCTAGGTGTACCAAAAAGAGCTTATTTAATTATAATTAAAATTAGATAATTTCCAATATTTTATCGAGTTATCGATACTATGCTGACAACACTATCATAGCCTTTCCAACTCCAAATTAATTAGTAATCGATACATACTCTCAAAGTTGCGTGCATCACAATTAATGATCACATCATCGCCAGGCCTAGCTTCTATAACAATATCTGTCTGCTCAAAGTAGGGTGGCGATATGGGAACATCCTCCTTAATTGCAACTGGTGGTAGTTCGGAAGTTCCAGAATCATCGTCGCCATAATCATAATCATCGCCCTGATAATCAACATTTTCTTCGACGCTGCCCGCTGGTGACGCATGGCATAGATCTGAAAGCAGAGCATTGTGGCAAAGTAAGTTAAATAATTTAGTAACCTGGTGCTAGAAATCTACAAAAAAATAAAAAAAATGAGTCATATATTAGTACGCCTAAGTGAACAACATGTTTGCACACTTTTTCTGTTTACATGGTTCGCGGAACTGTTAATTGGAATTGATAAGAATCTATGTATACCCCATCATCCCATTAAATGGGGAATGCTAAAAAAAAAAAAAACAAATACTTCATATGAACTTTACAAAATTTTCGGAAATGGACTTTTTAAGACCGGATATGAGAGGGTGTGCGATAAATTGTGCAGCCAAAAATATTGCATTTTAAAGGGGAAGTGCAGTAAAATAAATAAAATAAAAAAATTTTAAAATAAATATATTGCTAGTTAAATAATTTTTTAAGAAATCATAGAGCCAATCTATTAATTTCGATAGTACAAATTACCTAATAATTTATAATATTTATATATATAAATTTATAATCAAAAAGTAGCTTAAATTCAATTTATAAAAAATGCCTTTTCTTTGGTAAGTTTTTCTTTTATTTTTCAAAAATTTTTCAATAAAATAGCTGTTCTTTAATATGTTACTTAAATAATGTTATGCGCATTTAATTTTTTTCTTTTTATAATAACACACTTTTTAAACCACATCATCAGATAATCTTATAATTATATTACGATTAAATTAAAGCATATGTCAAAATCATTAAACCTTAAATAGTCAGCTTATTTTTCAGTTTTTTTGTAATTTCCTATCAATAAAGTTCAATGAAAAATGATCTGATAATTTTGCTGGAATTAAAAATATGTTTATGGTATACAACCTGAGATTTTAATCTTATGTTTAATTTTATAAACTAAATAGACTGATCTAAGATTATTTATGGACCTAAGAAAATAGAAATAGATAAATAGATTATGACAAATTTTTTTCTTTATTTCCTACGTTGCTGAAATTATCTGTACATTTTTATAAAATAAAGTTATAAGTTTTTAAACTAAATAGACTGAAAATATGATAAAAAACTATCAAAATATAAATAAATAAATAGATAACGTCAAACTTCTTTCTATATTTCCAACTAAAATTAACAGTACATTTTTGAAAAATAAGGGAATGTAAACTATAAAATTCTAAAAAAAAAACATATTTATTTTAGGTCCAACGACTGCATTCTCCTTTTTTTTTATCGACATTATCGTTTAATCTATCGAAGTATGTAATTAATTTTATTGTTTAAAAAAATGCCATCTTAAAAGCAATTTTGCAATTTTCTGCTTGCATTTCGAAATGTTAAAAACTTGTTTTATAAAGTTATAAACCAAACTTTATAGAAACTTGTAGCTTTTGCTAACTTTATAACCAAAGAATAGCAAACAGTTTTAGATGAATATCTAATCTGCATGACGTATAACAATAATTAAAAAAAAAGAGACATATAAAATTTTGAATTGGAAACAAGTTTTTCAGTTTTGGGCGCTTAATTACCAGCCATAAACGCGTTGTCTTCTATATGGTACTTAACACAATAAAAGTTATAAATTTAATGTTGGTTTTTTTTGAAATTACATGCACGTAATCAAAGTGACGATCATAATATGTAAATCAAATGAGTAATCTCTGGTTGTCATTAACAATAACAATTTGCATGCCAAATACGTATAGAAAATTTATTATTATTATTGACAAATTTCATTGGTGACATCTAACGGCAAATTCCAATCTTACGATTCAGTGCCCACGTTTGATGAGTCATCATCATTCGCATTATAAATAACATTCTGCCTGATTTGGATATGGATGATAATGAAAGACATTACGCAAGCCACAAGCCACATTCAAGGCTCTTCAATTAGTTTATTATTTTTTATATTTTTTTTTGTATCTCGTTATCAAGCGTCGATAAAAGCGTTTACCTTAAAGAGTTGGCAATCAAGTGAGACACGGAGAGACAGAGACCCCATCCAGAGCCAAGTTATCTTATCCAATAAACCCCTCTACAACATCCGCACTCAGACAGACGCCCCTTTTATGGCAATTGGCTCTGAAAACCAAAAAGTGCTTTTATAGCACTCTCAAAGAGCATCGAAACTGAGACTAAAACTGAGACAGAGAGACAGACAAAGAGACTGAGAGACTGAGACTGAGACATAGACCGAGACCTTCACCGGACTCATTGAAAAACAACGAATTGCAATCGTCGTTGGTCGTTGAATTTTTGTCGCCAGAGTCAAGGTTATGGGGAGTCTATTGCCCAGTTCAGCTTCCACTTTAATACTTATATAGTGCCAATAATACACTGAAAAAAATATAAGTACAAAATGTGTGCATCAGTTTCTTAAGTCGAATTATTAAGATATTACTTAAAAAATATTGTTCTACCTACAAATGTTAAGGACAATTTAGAAAATTTTTCAAAAATTTTAATATCATTTATATGTATTAAAATAAATATAATTAATTTTCTTGTAGAAAATTTTTCAAAAATATTAATCTATCTATATTCATTTATATGCATTAAGATAAATAAAATTAATTTTTTTGTAGGTATAGTTTTGTAAATTATTTTTTTAATTTCAACAATCCATTTGCTATTCGAATATTTAGAAAATTGATAAAACGCAGGCAATATTAAGTACTATTTGGACTATATTTAAATAGTGCTCAATATTATATTAAATATATTTTATATCATTTTAAATAGTAGCTAAAAATATATTAAATATGTGTTAAAAAATATACGAATGATTTTATGACATTCCTACTGATTATGACTATAATTTAAAATATTAACTAAATATTTTTCATATCATTTTATATAGCTAAAAATATATTAATAATATATTTGATATATTCAAATGGTTCTTTAATATTCCTTCAGAGTCAGAATATAATTTAAAATATTAACTCAAGTCCATAATAGTACAATTTTTAAAAATTTGCAACAGCAAATTTTGAGTCTCATTCGGTAAAAATTCTTCAATTTGTTGAACGTTTTGAAATTTTTTTAAATAGCTTTCATATTAATATAAAAAATTCTAAACTTTACAATGCAAATTTGCAATTTAATATAGGAGATAAAATCAGCTAAGAACATTGATCAGGAACCTAAAATCGCAATAAGCACAGGCATTTAATTTGATTTTTTTTTATAAATTACTAGGTCATCCCGGTGTGCGTTGCTACGCTCCGCTCCCACATAAAAAAATTAAAGTAGGAAAAAGAAAACAATCTAATCATATTAACAATTTGACTATTATTGTAGCCTACTGCGCCACCTCATATGCTCCAGCTGAGATTTTCATAAAATTTTCAAATGCATTTTCCACCAATTTTCCGATATAGTTTTAATAGAATTTTTGCAGAGTGTCAATCTAGGATATATACGGAAGCTTTAGTATTTTGACTTATTAACAAGGTATCTTTAGTTAAAAGATTCCGAACATAGTTTAATAATAAGAAAGTATTTAACCTTTGTAAAATGTTAATAATTATAATCTATCAACCCAAAATACAACATATTTGAATAAGATTAATCGTCTAGAAGTTACTAGAGATTGAAATGAAAATTTTGCATAAGAATTTGCCAATATTAGAAAGCGCTCAATTTTCAAAAAATATATTCAATTTTTTTTGTTTTCCAAAATACAGATATATTACTTTTCCTGCTGATATAATTTTTAAACTCTCTTTTTCTCCAAGTGTACATAAATTTCGTCTATTGGCATTCGCGTAAGCAACGCGTAAGTGGGTCAGCTCAAGAGGCGCCACAACAGCAGCAGCAGCAACAGAGGCAACAACAGCACAGGACAAGGCTTTCCACATGCGTCAGCTGCTACACTGCTGCCGGTACACTCCACCTCCACTTCAGGCAATCCATGGCCACATTGTCCTTGGATCGATGTCTGGGCAGAGGGGTTGCAAAAAAGCACACACAAAAAACTCGGAAAGCGCCAGCGAGTCAATAGTTACCATATGGATGCTCCAACTTCCACTGCAATTCTCAAATGGCGTCAGGACATTGTGGCGCCACAGCCAGAATCCTTGCTCCCTTCAGCGGTTGCTGTTTGAGTTTAATGTCGTAATGGCTTTGGCCTTTGATGGTTTGTTGCTTAAGCACGCATTGGGACTCAATTGGCGACATCTGGCAACTGGGACTGTGGACTGGCGACAGCAAATGGAATTTTTAGATCCTGAATTCCTTGAGTTTACTGTGCCAAGGCTTGCAATGCAATTTGTCATGCCATTTCGGCAAAAGTATATTTATTATCATGCCAGAACCGAGAAGTCAAAGTCATTTTAAGTTATTCTATTGAAACCGTGATATCTTCACAAAGTCCTCAAAAATATATATTCTTTTTATTATTTCAAGTACTTTCTCTTGTCAGTTGCAAGTATCTTTAAGAACTTTATAAATATTTGTTGAAGTTTTTTACGAGTCTCTCTTTCTCTTTTTATCTGATTCTTAGTTATTGCTTTTTGTGGTAGAACTTAGGCAGGAACGATGCATCTCAAAGATATATTTTTATTCGTTGAAAGGCAAATATTTTGCTTGGTTAAAAATATTTGAAAACAATTTTACATTTATTGCAATTAAAATTTATGAAGTTAAGAAAATAGCCTACCAACTTTCTGTACAATATTTTAAATTAAATTATTTATTTAGAAGTTAGTGGGAATTGAAATGAAATCTTTGCATCAAAATTGATTTTATTTTAGCGATTTTTCTCTCCGAATTTTGTATTCTTGTTTCACTATTTTGATCTATATTTTCTAGTTGTAAAATAAACAAAAGATTTCTTTTTGAAAATCGTTCAAAAAATATTAATGTATTTGCATGATGTTGTTATTTAAATTTGAAAATATAATTTTATCTAATGTATGTTATATTGCAAATTGCATCTTATATTTTCATCTAGAGCACATTTGTTATGTATATAAAAAAATCAGAATTATTATAATAAATAGTAAACACAAATTACATCATGCTGTCTGTTGCCAAAGATTACAATTTGCATTAAATTAAAATACAATTTTGCATCAGATTAATTTATTATTGTGATTCCCATTTTCCAATAATAGATACAATTTTCCATTAGATTAATTTATCTATTATTGAAAAATGTGAATCACAAAGATTATAAATTGAACTGTGAATTTTTCTAAACATAAATGCATTTTTAACTGATTAAATACTAAAACTGTAACATCATAAATGAAACATATTTTCATATAATTTATATAATAAAAAAGAAGACGATTTGTAGAGGACTTTGCTGAAATTAAGTAATTTACAATTTGTGAGCAGAAATTTTTATAATTAAATCAAATTAATTGAAACTTTAATATGCAGATATACGTAAAAAAATTTCTTTATAAATATGCTTAAATAAGATTGCCAAGAAAAAACAGTTATAGATTATTAATTGAATGTACAATAAAATAATATATTTATCCGCAAGATAAATGTTGCATTTATAAGAATATATTGCAGATATTAACTAGTTTATCATTACCTGCATAAATCTTATTTCCATATTATATAAATACCATTTAAAAGTGACTTTTTTTTGAGATTGCAGATATCAGTAAGGTCAGTCTGGAAATTGTCGGCTCTGAATGATAAGAAGCTCGAATGCACATTGATTGTTTCATTCAATTCAAGATTTAGTTCAAGATGATTGCTATGAACACGTATATAAGTATATATATAAGTGCGTGTTTTTTTGTTTTTGATTCATTATCGTCATGGATGATGCGGCTGCCCACCTCTTGACCACAGAGAGAGATGCAATGTATTGCAACCAATATTTTATTTTGTGTCCTACATATGTTGTCCATATATAGTCGAATGAGATACCGTCAAGTTATGAGGTCAACTCGTAAACAAATAAAACTGAAATATATAAATAAATATTGACTGGCTCTCGCTAGTTGCCAATCCAAATGTACAAATTTGGATTTTTTTTCGATTATAAACCGCAAAATCCGCTATAGAAAATCTTGGAATCGCCTTGCTGTCGTGGGGGTCATAAAAGTGCCAAAAAAAAAATATATATATATATATAAAATCGAGGCAAGTCTAATGTTATTCGGCTGACCAAATGTTCCAAACAGACGGCATAAATTTCTCAATGTACATAATACGATTCCATGAATTTGCATAGAAAATAAAACCGAAAATTCAATTGAATTCAATTGATCGAGCTTCCATATAAATATATATAACATACATATATATATATTTATATACTCGTGACAGACAACTAAAGGAATTTATTTTTAGCCCATGGATCATATATATATAGGGCGTGCCGTTGTTTTAGGGAATCATACAAAATGTTTGATTGATCAAATGATTTATTATGCGATTTTTTTTTTTCGCATACTCTGAGTTCATTTTGGGGCACGGCTACATAAATTATGCCTGTAATTTGATCAGTTTTTGAATACAAAACTGAAATTCTTAAGCATACAGTTATGTTAAATATGCAGGAAATGCGATTAGCTAATGGTTTTTTAAATAATTTTGAGAAATTTCCAAACATTTGATGGAGTTTTTATGGAATGTTCATTGACCTACGTGCCTGGAATTCGTTTAGAATTTTTTTTGTTTTCCAAGGCTGGGGTTTTAATTTAAAGTTGTATTTCCTTGTTTAAAAAAGAAAAACTTTTTTTAATTACTGAAAATTATATATTTATAAATTATTTATATATTATTTTTTATATTTAATATGTGACGCTCGCAAACAATTAAAAGTAGTATATTTAAAAAATATTGTAAAAAAACTGAAATCTATTAAAATGTATTAAACTCAAATATCAAATTAATCTAGAACATACTGTGCATATTATATGCTAATAATATTTATAAATTATTTAATTTAAGTTGTTGAAAAATAACAGTAAGATTAAAAGATAAAAAAAAAAAAAAAAAAAATTTATTTATATTTTTATATATAAGATTAAGGATATTTTTAACAAATATGTATAGTTAGTATATTAAAATAAAACGTTTTCCATTTAGTCCTTTTTCTTATTAATTTATTTCTACATAAATTAAGTTCAAGATTATTTTGATAATGGGCAAAAATAAAACGCAACAAAATCCAATTTCATAGAACAAAAATATTCAAAAAAATTTTGGATTAAAAAGAATATGTAAGAAATTCAAATTTGCATTTTAGAAATTATATAAAAATTTTGAATATAATTAATAAAGCGAATGTTTAATTTGAAGACCAATATTTTGGGTGTTCTAATAAGCTCTTAAAATATTTCTGATAAGAAGTGAAATAGTATTTTATATATGTGTTGAAAGTTGCAATTAATTTATTAAATTTTATTATCTTATAAATTTCGGCAGCATGAAAGAAATATAAAAAAAAAGAAATTCATATTCATTCATAACTTTTATGGGCACTAAAATTTAATTAACATTTTTTTTGATGAATTCCAAAAATGTGTCAAGCTTGACTTGAATATAAATTGAAGCTTGAGCAAATAAAACTTATATTTTTTATATATATAACCATGTTTTAATGCAGGGTATTCTAGTGTCTAGCTACTAAAGTAAACTCTTTTGACTATCTTTTTTTACATATGTCGCAACTATGAATTAACAAACATAAATTTGTAAATTCATACAGCTGCTTATTATATCAACATCCGTCAAAGTTCTTTCAAAATTATTGATGCAACAAACGAAATTTCAAAATATTTACATAAAAACCATAAATATGCTTTGAACTTTGTTGTAGCTACAAAACAATTTTACAATTTTTTTAAAAAATGCTTTTTGATGTATTTATGTAGTGCAAAGTTTTAGCTGTAAACTATAATGTACATATATACAGACGAGAGACCTTATCGCATAACTAAAATTGGAAAAACGCACATTTAATTAAAAAAAAACGAAAAATAAGAAAATGTTTTCATTCTTGCCAGGCAAATACCCCACATTGTGACCACCAGTTTCCTGAAATTAGAACTGAAAAACTGGAGGGAAAACAGAGATCTTTGGTATATATAGAGTCGTATGGGGGGGCCATCAGGCTTTGGCTGCGTGTCTGGCATCAGCAAATATTTCTAACATCAAACTGCCATTCTTTGCAGAATAAATATTTGCTCTTCCCATTGGACTTGTTGTATTCCAGAGATAAACCAGAGCACATGGCTCCGCACAGCCTCAAATAATATATATATGTAATACATAAGGCTCCAGTTGGGTTGCCTCTGTCTTCATACTAAATAAAACATAGTAGAATGCCCATAGTATCTGAGTGGAATGTTTAAACGTTATCAACATTATTTGCGCCATAATTCTTAACGCGTATGAAATTTAACTTTCAACAATAGATAAGCATTCCCCAACCGATAAGATATGCTCAACGCTCACCTCAGTTAACATTTTGAATTTTCTGTGCTTTCGGCTTTATGTCGTCGCTTCATTAAAGGTAAATGTAGCCCACGTGGGTACACTCTGAAATGGAGGCACAGAGATACAATTGCCTACTCACACATACTCACACACCCTCACACATAATCACACATTCTCACACACACAAAGTACATATTTGAACGTACATTAAACACTTTAGAAAATTGGGATAATGTTTTCTACAATAATAAATAAAATATAGTTAAAATCCGTCTTTAAAAAGTCATTGCAATTGTATAATAATACAAAAATTTTAGTTTTCGGATTGAATCAAAGAGTTTATAGTCTATGTTGAAGTTTATTATATATATTTATAATAGTATTAATTTTTTAGTGACCATAGATTGATAAGAGATGAGCGGACTAAACTCATCTCCTATATTTATAATATTTATTATACACACCATAAATCTAAAAATGAAGCAGGAAGTAATTTAAAATAGAAACTCCATGCTGACACTTTTCTTATAATTTTTCAAAAATGCTAATTTTTAGGAATACTCGATAATTTCTAATTATAAATAAGTAATTTTTATAATTTTTATTATAATGATAATTTATACATATAGTTTAAAAAATATTAGTGAATTCTTAATTATTTAATATGCTTTCAAAACTTAAATTGCACACAGTACGACTCTAAATTAAAAAAAAAATAAATAAATAACACTCAAAATTTTTGGTTAATTTACTTTCATCTCGAATAATTCGTTTTTTTAATTCCATCTTGTATTTTTAAATATAAAGTATTTATTTTCCCTAATAGCAAGTAATCGCACAATCTGAATTTTAAATACAATTTTAAGCTATAAAGTATTTTGCGAAGAAAATAACACTTTTAATATAGAATACTGTATGTATATCTATAATCTTTTTAATTTTTAATTTAATTTTTTGTTTTTCAAGTAATGAACAGTAGATTTGCTTTTCTATGAATACTTTAAAAAAATACAGAAAGTTTTATTTTTCTTTTTTAACTATATAAAACGCTTTATATATTTCCAACTTGAAGAATAACTTTCATTTGATTTTAAAATTTTTTTTTTAATTTCTTAAATTTCAACTTTCTTCCATAAAAAATAAAAAAATTCATCTTATTCTAGAACTCAATTTTTTTTTAGTATAGAAAATTATTAATATCGTGTTTAAATTTTTTTTTTCTATATAAAGCCCTTGAAGAATAAAATTCATTAGATTTTAAAATTTTATTTTTTTTTTTTTAATTTTAGCATTCTTTCATAAAAAATAAAAAATTGCATCATATTCATGGAACTCAAGTTTTTATTTAGTATAAAAAATTTTTAAATTCGTATTTCTGTTTTTCCTTTTCATGAGAAAAATCGATTCCTTAAAAACTTTTAAAAACTTCTCCCTTAATAAAGAGAAAATGAACCCACATCCGTATCAATCAAAAGTCTTCTAATATTATTAGATAGTTAATAATTTTCTAAGTAAACCATCTTTAAACTGCATATTTGAGTTAATATTAAACAAACTTTCTTTTAAAAAATATTCCTTTTACTCACTTTTATGTTTAATCTATAATTTTCTCCCAGTGTATAGCTATTTTATACAATCATCAATATGATATGTGGGTCGGGGCATTGCTCATGCCTATTAATATGACATACGCAACTTATGGGTAATTCATAATTTTGACACTTACGTTAGAAACTTACGTAGAAACTCATTAAAACGCCCACAATTATGAATACATTTGATAAGTTTATGCATTTAAGCAGAGGGAAGTATTATTCAAAGAAAGTTTAACCAGTTTGTTTTCTAACTAATAATTTAATTGAATTTTGATATTTATGGGAATTTCTCTATAGCACTTCTTAAGTAAAGAAACATAAACGAAACGTGTTTGTATTAATTCGAATTTGAATTAAAATATTATTATTAGCATGGTTGATAAAATAACTTAAATATAATTTAATTTTTTGGAAATTGAATAATAATTTTTTTAAGAATTTTGATTGTAGTAAAAGCTATCAAACTATCAAAACTTTAGTTCTACAGTTTTTCTAAAATATTTATTTAGAAGAAATTGTGTTTAAATTACAATATTAACATATATTTCCATTGTGTATTATTGTTTAAATTAATCACTTATTTTTCTGATTTAAGGGGCGTATCCTTTCATATACAACATTTATCGAATTTAAAAAAACAAACTTCAACAACAATTGTCTATTGGGAGCTTAAAGTGCCAATTAAATTTTATCAGCTCTGCATATCAAATGTATTTCCACAGTTTGAGCCCAAATTCCAATTCCAAGGCAAACAAATAGGTTTATATCTATTTGTACTAGGGTTTCTTGAGGACTTACCACCATAAAATTGTCCAATTAGCAGACAAATGAGCAACAGCCTCGTCGTTGTAGCTCTCATTTTTATCGCTCTCAGTTGTGTTTATTTATTTATTTATTTTTTATTTTTTATTTGACAGCACGCACTTTGAAATTTTTGTTTTTTATTTTGAATTTATTGCGCTATCGGAGGTAGATTGTTAAGTGTAATTAATTTGTTTGTTTGAAAGTCGATTTAATTAATTTGCCGCCTAATTGCAAACCCAATTTGTAGTTGCAAAACCAAAAAAAATATTTTTTTGTTTTTGATTTTATTTTATTTATTTTTTTTTTGTATGCGATACGCGTCACACGCAACCGGAAACTTAAAATTAGCCAAGCAAAAACCAAAAAAAAAAACAGAAATCAAAGAAAACCGCGCACATATTTCAATTATTGAATTCGAAAACAGTTTTCAAAGCACTTAACTAAGTTTGATACCAAAAAAAATAAAAATAAATAAAAAAAATATAGAGTTGAGATCATTTCGGTTTGCTGAAATTTTCATACTCTTGTAAGGCTGTGCATAAAATCGAAATCTTGTTAAATATAGAAATCAAAATTTTAAATTTTGAATTTTTCCTATAATAACAATAAGATACAGTTATACGATTTATCTTGAACTTGGTTGAAAATTGATTTATAACTTTGTTGGAAATTTGTTAAGAATTTAATTAGATTTTCATATTGCGACTGAACTTTTAATCGATTGTACCTATGACAGCTATAAGATATAGTCTTTCGATTTGTAACAAATTTAATCAGCTTAAAATTTAAAATTTAAAATTTAGCTTTACTAGGAGACAATTTGTTCAACTTTTAAACAGCGCAAAAGGAGTTTGAATTTCTTTTGATAAGACAACAAAAAGGTTACTTATTTTATTGTTATACAATTGAAATTTTGACCGATATATCCCATTCTTCCCGGCGTGCGTTGCTACGCCCCGCTCCCACTCAAAAAATAAATAAAATAAAATAAGAAAAAAAACTAATTATATTATACATAGTAACTATTATTGTAACCTACTGCAGTCACCTAATAAGCTTCAGCTGAGATTTTCATACAATTTTCAAATGAATTTCCCACCAATTTTTTGATATATTTTTAATAGAATTTTTGCAGAGTGTCAATCAAGGATATAATAGGAATCTTCAGTAAAATTTGCAGATTTATAGCTTCTTCCGTTTGGAATGTTCGTGAGTCGTCAATCAGTCAGTCGGGTTTAACAGTTTGATATATATAGATTGAGCTATAAGTTTTATTTTATTATTTATTAAATAATAAAAAAATAAATAAATAAAAGATAATCAAAGAAGTTTTGAATTTCTGTCATCATTCTCTATGTTAGAGTAATATGATATTAATAAATTTCTTATTTCTTAAATAAGTTCTAACAAATAAGAACTTCTCATACAACACCTAAATTTTTATTTTAATAACACAATGAGATATCTTGAAAATCAAAAAAGATTTTTAAACAATATTTAATTTTTCTTAAAATTATATATTTAAAATTTCTAGCTATCGATATGATGACATATAGTATATAGTCATCCGATTCAACCTTTTTTCGACATATGTATGAATCGCCTGCTTTAGAAAAAATCATCTGTATCAAGTTTCATCCAGATAGACATGGCTATAATGACTTTTATTGACATTCTTATGACTTTACACATTGATAAATGGCTAACACCCTTACCACAAAAAGGGTATATTAAGCAAAATCCAAGCTGTAGCTAATATTCGCAGCTGTGCGCTAGAAATCACAGCTTCCAAGTGGACAAATTTTCGCTGATTGGCAGCTAAATGGTAAACATGGCTTTTAGTATACAGATACATATATACATATATATATATATATATATATATATTTGTATGTCTGTATTGATTATGCAAGATACTTTTAAAGTTGTAGCTATAGTATCTCAATGATATTATGATCTCAGTGCGAAAAATGCAATTTGTTGTTGTTACGCTCTGTTCGCTAATATGTGCCCCCCTCCTCCCTTCACTCCACCAAGCACTCCCCTGCCTCCTTCGACATATCTGTGGTTCGCCTCAATGCCAAAGCGTTTGGCCGGCTGCAAAGTGGGTCGTGTCGGGTCACTGGGGGGGTTAGCGGGTGTAGGGGTATAAGCGGGGAGATCGGTGCAGAGCAATAGATGGGGCGGGGTAAGGCCATGGGTGTGCCAAGTCGAAAAAACCCAAGCAAATACTATGTATTGCATAGAAATAAATAAATAAATGTGCAAATGCACAAAAACAAAAAAAACCAAAAAATGCAAAAAAAAAAAGAAAAAACATTAAGTAACAAAACAAAACAGAAAATATAATGCTGCACAACGATATAAAGATACCCTTTTTATATATAACACATTAAATAATATATAAAAAATAAATGCAATATAATACTATTAAATAATATATAAAAAATAAATGCAACATTATTTAATATGTTGCAAAGAGTATTTTTATTTCGTTGTAAAGCATAATATTAATTTTTCTCTTAATTAGATCTTATTCAAGATATTGCATTTATTTTTTATATATTGTGAATAAAATCTAATTAAGAGAAAAAACACAAACTATTATAAGAAGATTTTAATTAAAATCTTAAAATTTTTTTTTTGGATATTTTTAAGAAAACCTTTTAAAGTGTATCAGGTAAATATATCAGGTAAATATTTTAGATAAATATATTAAATTTTAAAATAAAATAAACAAAAAAATTAAATAATTTATATATAAATAAAAATTTTAAAGAAATTACTACAAATACTTTTTTGCGATTATTTTTTAGTAATAAATATTGTGACAAAGATGGATATTTGTGGTTCGAAACTCGTCAGAGAATTTATTCTTTATTAATGAAAGATTGTCATTAATTTAGAATTACGAAGAGTTTCTGCATTTTGTAAAGATTTTCTAGAAAGCAAAAGCTTATTAACAATTCTCTCTTAAAAACACAAATTTTTAGAGCTATTGATGTTTAAGACTTGAACTTATATAACCTAAGTATAGGCTGACAGATCTTTTAATTGGCAAATCTATATAACTGATAGATCAAATCATCATTATATTATATATATACGCTGACAATTTTTCCAACACATTGATGACAGTGTATTAAAAATGTAAATATCTAAATGTACAGACAAATTATAGTATATAAGTATGTCTGGCATATGTTTACACATGATTTATTTAGCTAATTTTCTATGTGTTCTACTTAAAAAAGAGAGAGGAAAAAAAGCTGAAATTTAAATGAACAATGCTTTGCTATCATTTTAAGCTAAAACGACGGAAACCTATACTAAATATATTTACATTTGTATATTGTATTTACTTTTCACTAAAACGAACAAAGATTGAGCGCGAATTTTAACACTTAACACTCTCCGCAAATATATACTTTTTTTAGACTCTGTCTAAACTCTATTTTTTTAGTTAGTTAACTGAAATATATTGCAGTTATAATAGCTTAAACTCATGCCATAAAAGTTTTGCGGTTATCACAGGAAAAATGTTTTTTAAATTTCTTTTATCAATGAGCGCAAGGTGCAAACGTGACATTAACTGGACTTTTACGTAGATATTTTTAATATTAAATCAAACGAGGGCTCTTCAAAACATTGTCAAAAGGTACTTGATTAATTGGTTATTTAATTAAACTTTAAACTCAATATTTTAGGAATTCCTATATAAGTTCAATACAAAATCGTATATATTGGTTTGCTAGTGTATTAAATAGAAATTCATGTTTTTGTGACCAAATATAAAATATTTATAAATTTTTTTAATATTCAGCCGAATTTAAATTTACCTAACATTTGTCAATTAAAAAATTAATTGGTAATAATACTGCAACAAATTAAGTTTAATTGCAGAAAAAAAAATATTAAATTTAATGCAAAAAAAAAATATTAAATTTAATGCAATATTGTCGTTATTTATAGTTCGAAATGCACATAAAGAAATAATTCGTTAAGAATATGATGTTTAAGAGATTGTTTTTATGGTTTTTTGAGAATATTAATTGTTTTTAAAAATAATTTTAAATACAACAATTCTAAACTAAATATATATATTTATATTTAGCTGGATTTTTTTTTTCGTATGCCAAACAAGTGGGTTCTATAAGAAATTATTCAGGAGAAAGATAGTAAAAAATCTGATAAGAAATATTATATAAAATATAAATAAAATATGTCAAAGAATTTAAAATATATTTTATGAGCTTAAAATTTTTTTTTTTAAATTTCGAGAAGCTTTAAATTGGAAAAACATGAAGATTCTTCAACTCTCTTTTTGCTTAGGATATAAAGGGATTTATATTAATATTATCTGTTTGTATTATAGAAAGCTATTTAATTATATTTTTATTTTATTTATTTAATGAAATAAAAAATAGTTTAGTAGAAAAAGGATTATCCTTAAATTTAATTAGGCTCTGTACATGTACAAATCTTTTCTTTCTTTAGGCAAGTTTTCAAATATTGAGATTCTTTGTATCTCTCTTAGTTGAGGATATATATGATAACATATTATGTGTTTATAAATTTTACTTCATTCATTAATCCAAGAAGAAGTTTATTTTATAAGGAATTAAATGTTTATTAAATTCTTGTATTTCTTCCCAGAATATTTCAATTCCAAATGTAGAAAAAAATTCTTGGAAACTAGTAATTTGGAATATATACACTATATCGCTTATTTTTGGAATATATACACTATATCGCTTATTTTTTGTATTAAATAATTTTCATTATTTATAAGAAATTATATAATAAGCATTCTAATATCAAAGATGTCAACTTTTAAGTTCACATCAAATTTTTTTTCCTTCTTTTGCGAAGTTTTCAATTTCCAAAAACACAGAGATTCTTCGAACCTCTCTCTCTCTCTCTCTCTCTCTCGCTCTATCTTGGTTTGCCAGCTCTCCATACATACTATCGTACTATATCTTCGTCTTTGGGGTCTTAACAATCGCTGCTTGTTCACTTGCTTGTCTTGTCTTGGTCTTTGATTTGTTATTTTGTTTTTTTTTCTTTTTTTTTAGGCTTTTCTTGTTTTTTGGTCTTGTTGGCGTTTGTTTATTTACATTGCGTTGCAAGTTTACACACACACACACAAGTGCAGATGCAGCCCAGAATATTTGTGTGTGTGTGTGTGTGAGGCAGCTGCAGCTGGGCTCAGTTTGCTATTACAACGATTTTGTTTTTGATTTTTTTATTTTTTGGAATGGGTCTGAAAATTGAACTGAAAACTTTTTTTTTTGATTTTGTTATTTAACTGTAAATAAGAGCAAATGTTGTTTTCCTGTCGTTTGTGTCTTTTGTGCGTTTATTTTGAGTTGTCTTTAGCTTTTGCTGCTGCGTCCATCTGCTGCCTGTTGTTCCTGCTGCCCTACAACAGCCGCGGCCGCCATTCCATTTCATTCTGCCATTCCCCCATTTCCCAGTCTCCCATTCACCCATTCCCTCAACTCATTCCCATTTCCTTTTTCGACCAACATTTCGTGCAGTCATTTCGCTTTCGTTTTACATTTTTTAACAAGTTGAAATCGCCGGCAAAGGCAACACAGACAGACACACACACACACAGACACAGAGTGCAACTGCATGTTTTTGTATTTTACATATTGCACACATAGATATGTATGTACATAAATACATATTTATAGAATGCAATGCCAAATGCATTTGCATATTGTACAACAGCAAATTTATTGTTGTTGTTGTTTGTTATTTGTGTTTTTTTTATTTTTCGCTTCTTTTTGCTGTTTGTTGCTGTTTCTAATTGCAAATGCAGCGAGTGCCAAATTTGAAATTCGCTTGTGGCAAGATCTCTGGCTATTATGAATCACTTGTATATGTGTGCGTCTGTCTGTGTGTGTGGGGCAGCTGCAGCCACTGCCGCCACCGCCACCACCGCCGCCATCGCCACCGCCAGGGCCAGATAAAGAATGGTTAAAGTGAAGTGCCTGTGCCATTTATACGGAGGAATAAACTGGTTTTGCGTTTGCTAGCGATGCGAAGGTGAGAGAGATGAAAAGATGGGTTCAGCTGGGAGAAGAGTTAAAGAGAAGCAAGAGAGTCGCAACAACAACAATAACACGGCAACAACAAACACACTGTATACAATTTAAAGCGTTACAAAAGGCAACCAACTGGCAGCGACGACATATTGTACGAGCTGTTTTGATTTACGAGCAGGTAAACGTAGAAAGATGCTCATTCAGCTGGTAACACTTGCACTTGCAACGCTTTCGCTCAATTTGATGAACTCTCCACCCCCTAGCCTACATTTTAAATGCATTTGTTTTAGATAAAGCTTTTGCTCGGCCAACAGTATGGGTAAACAGTATAGGTGTGTGTATATAGCGCGCACAAAACAAATTAAAGTTTTTCAAGTACTTAATGATAGGCAGTATTTTTTGTTGTGTTTTTTATTTTTTTTGTTTTTAATTTCTTGTGCGCTACGCGCTCTTTGCGTACCCGTCGCGATGCTTTTCAAACGAGAACTGAAAGTAAGTGTAGCGCGTGCTTGGCTGCCAATTGGGAGTTAAAAAGCGCGCTGCAACGAATGGGAATGGAACACGAAATGCCAATGCCTCTCAGCGCGCCACAGTTGTTGTTGTTGCTGCCGCTGCTGCTGCTTGGGGCTGCTTTCTGCTGCTTTTTGCTGCTGCTGCTGCTGTTGTTGCTTTTGCTGCAGGTAAACAATTGTTTGTCGCTCACTTCGTTTCCGCGTTCCTCGTGTGGCGCCAAATTTATCTGAGTGAGAGAGATAATCAGAGACAATGTATGATGGGGCACAAAAGATGCTCACAATGTCACTGTCAATTGTTGTTTTTGTTGTTGTTGTTGGTTTTGCTCTTATTGGAAGCCCTATACCGAATGAAATACCCTTCAAACACTGAGTGGGGCATTTGTGTTAAGTAAAAGATACATACATAATGGAAATTTAAAAACAATATCTAATTAAAGATGATATAGCGAGCTAAGTAGGTAAAATATTGTCATTTTTACCCATATTAGAGGCGATATATTGTATACATCAAAGAATAATAAAAATTTGATTTTCCAATATTGATACAGTCTGAGATCCGCAAATTTTAAATAGAATCGGTTTTTTGTACAGCATAATAGAACATAAGAAAAACATAACTTAAAAATTGTGGCCACAAATCTATTATATAGTTTAGGGGGGTTGAGGGGAAACTATTGAAAAGTTAAAAAAAATTGATCTACGTGTTATATAGGAATACAAATCCTAAATTTGATCTTTCTACCATATATATTCTATGAAAATCAGCGACCAAAGAACCAGACAGCTGTTCAGAAGAATCTCTCTAAGAAGAAGAAGTATTCCAAATAAAATGGGTTTTCAAAAAAAAAAGGAACATTCTGAAAAGGAACTCTAGAAAAATAAAGATGTACCATTAAATTGAAAAGAATTCTCAATTCAATAAGAATCTTGTTTGTGTTTTTAATAATAATATAATAAAACTTATAAAAATAATTATTAAAAAAATTAATTTCTGATAAAAATTAGTTTTTTAAATCTTTGCATACTTACCTTGGAACTCTTTACTCTGCACATCGTGTAACAAAAATAAATTCCAGAGAGACAATACGCTTAATATAAATTTAAATTATATTTTTTTTTTATAATGAAAGCATTGGTTTTTAGATTCTCTTCAAATCATAAAAATTTATATAAAATCCAGATAAGTACATCAAATTATTTACTATTTACCTCTTTACTCGAAAAACATAAAGTTATTTTTATTATTTTTAAGATTCGGATATTAAGTACTAAGACATTACTTAAGCCATAAAATAGGTTTTTAATTGGACGACTTCTGGGTTAACTAGTATATCAAATATTTGAACAATTCACCACGTACTTTACGTAATTAAATTTCCAGCTTTATGTGCTATAATTGGAGCATATCGATTGAAGTTGTGTTAAAAATTTATTTTATTTGCCGCCATTAGAATACAAATATATGCATAATAAAAAATATCTGTAAAATTGGCAAAATATTTACAAGCAATGACAAGTATTTAAATTAAAGATACCCTGTACCTTGAAAACATTGTTGGTTTTTCTGAATATTGAATAAATAGGTTTTTAACCGAGAGTTATATAATTGTACAACCTGTTATGTATATTAATATAAATAGTATATGCACAAAAAAATTGTATCATTATTTAAAAAATTACGATTATTTATAGTATATATTTTGAGAATCAGATACAGTTAAGAGCTGAATAAGCCAACTTCGTCAGACTTATTTATTTTATTATTATCTAGAGCTTTTGGTTGATCTTATCAAAATTTTGATATCTCTAATTTTCCGGAAATAAGAAAGTCTCATCTACTTGATTCATTCATTCGTCATTTAATATGATGCAGTCAACGTGACTAACTTGATTAAATAACCTTATAAATTTAGCAATGAAAGTTTTTACTGACATATTTCAATAGATCTTGCTTAAAAATAATTATTTTTATGTATATTGTTATATAAAATAAACTTGAAAGGTACAATTCCCATTTTTACTCTTTCTGTTTTATATTTGTGTACTATAAGGCTTAAAAATTGTAATTTATAATGATAGTATATAAACATATTCCTTAATGCTGCATCAGATATATAATTTTCTTTTTATTTAACTTGTTTAAACTATATTTTGTTTTAACGATAAAATAATTGAATTGCAGTAAGTTAATATTAACGGAAAAATTTTAATTTTCAAATGTACAAATATCGATATGTCGATAGACAATTTGCAATTAGCGAATATTTCGCAGCTCAGGCACTGTGCAGCACTGATACTTTTCAACACTGAACTGACTGTGCGAATCTTTGTTTACAAACAAAATAATGGAATAAAAATAATGGAAGTGCCTTTATCGGAATTTAATTCATTGGACTTGAAACGCGAACTTTATGCACGTGTAAAGGGCACAGATGGCTCCAAAAAGGATTGCTATGAGCGCCTATTGACAGCTCGCCGGGAAGCGGCACAGGCGCCTTGGCGACCAAAAAGACCGAAATTCGCAAAGTTTGAAGCAAGCGTGCAGCTGGAGGACTTTAATGATATTCAAGCATATAATAAGGCTGAGTGGGATATTTTAGCTAGTAAATTGCAGTGGAGATTAGAGAACGTGCGCAAAACAGAGGATGGCGAGGGATTGGAATACTTTCATCCTGATGTGTTGGGTCGCATTAAAAGTGGCAATACCTATATTTTAAATATGGATGAAATTTTGGTGCGACAAGAGCCATATGTGCATAAGGTAAAATCAAAATGTTGTAGAAACGATATATATTGAATAATATGTGAATATTATTAACAGATCTTTGCAATTTTTGTATCGCGCACCAATGGTCTGGAGCACAAACTTTGCTATGCCAGAAGTTTGGCCAAGCAGCGCACCTGGAATAAAACAACAGAACTATTTGACAATCCGGTTGGTAAACTATTTAATTAATATGTATGATTTATTTTCCCTAAGCCACTGAATTTTATTTTTATTTTCTTTAGCTCATAGCAAGTGAAAACATTTCCAGTGAAGCTATGGATGCGGACATACTACAAGTAACCGTAAGTTTTGCATTTTGCATAATATAATTGTAAGCCTATTTGATTTAAATTTAAAATACTTTCAGCTCATTACACCTGCTAACATAGCTAAGGCTTTAACTTATATACTAACAGAAATTAAAGCTAAGGAACTAAAAAACTATGTCGCTATTGTCTGTGATCAGCAGAGGCTCAACATGGCAGCTGTAACCCAACTGATTGAGGCAAGGAATCTAGTAATGTTACCATGTATTTATAATATAAACGATCTGCAGAAATACTTTTGCAACATGTTCTGCTCGGCGTGTGTCCGCTGCTCCCTGCGTGTCTCAAACGAGCTGTATACAAGGAGCACCTACGAGGAGCAGCTCAACAGGATATGCAATAGTAATACTTCAAAATATGTAAATGTAGTCTTACTGTTGATGGAGTATGTGAATCGGCTTTCGGAGATCTTGTGCTCTATGTGGAACTTCAAGGAGCATCAAAATAAGTCCATATCCTTAATTGGGTTGAACAATCAATTATCGAAGATATATGGAGCTCACGTTCAGAGAAAGCTTCCGCCTATTACATTTGAGGATTGTGTAGCTGGCGCTGGTCTTCTGCAATTGATAGTCTTTGATGCCTTATGGTGCATTTCTCCAGAGCGGGAAACTGAAGAGCTCAATTAAAGTTTAAGCAGAGAGAATAAATTACAGATTTCATAATATAATTGAAAGCAAAAGATACACATATTTTTAAATTTATAATATATTTATTTTTGGAACATTGAAATCAGTACAAAATGTATTTTTTATAAACTGTCCTTATGTATAACGCATAGCTAAGCAAATTTGTATAAATATCGTAATATAGATCAAGGTTATATAGCCATAATTTGCTATTGCGCTATTATGTATCATGCTTGCTGTAAAAATGTGTGATCTTGGAGTTATTTCATTGTCAGCGATCTCTTCCGTAGCATCATATTGTAGCTCCGATTCCGTTGAATAATTAGGCAGCTCAACTTTATTGTAAAAATTAGAAACTTAATAAAACAAATTATATATTAAAAAGATTACATTTAACTTACCCTCACCACCCGTTGCGAATCTTACAATTTTGCTATTATCGCTCCAGCCAAAACTGTTTCGGGCTAAAACTGAAACCTCAAAGAGACTTGCAGGCTGCAGACCATGTAAAGTGTATGAAGTGATGTAAATGGGACCTAATTTGAGAGAGTAAACAATAGGAAGAGATTATATTTCAAAAATTCAGATAATAATTGTCGAATCAACTAAAATTGTTATTGCAATTGCCTAAATTTATGTTTATAACTTCTGGTACTTCATATTGACGCCCAGACTTCTCATATAACTTGTTTTATTGATAAACAATTTTTTTTTATAATATGCATGCATTGCAAATAATTGGGTATCGTTAAATTACTTCAATAATAATAATAATAGTAACTTTTAAATAGAGAAATTCCTTTGAAAATCAAAAAAATTATTTGTGATTTTTTCAATGAGATTTGATTGAATTGTTAAATTATTTTTATTTTAAGAGATTTTATATTAACATTTAAATTATAAATATTGGAAAATAACTTGAAATTCAGAGCGGCCTAATTAATTAGATTTTTGGAAAATTTGTTGAACAAATTTAAAATATTTTAATTTTGTAGAAAGTGCAACATATACAATTTTTTTTGTTACATACAGTAATATGTTTAAAATCAAATATTTTAATTTTATTTCTCTACAATAATTCTTTATATTTTATACCTGATATTTCAACTCACCTATGGTTACTTGAGCTGGAATTGTAAGTTCCGTCCAATTGGTTCTAACCGGCTTTGTTATATTGGCTTTAAAAAAAACTAAATAATTATTAATGAACCTAAAAAGCTTTCAGCTAAAGACAAACCTGATGGAATCTGTCGAAATTTAAGCTTAAATTCCATAATGGGCAGCATGCTCTCTGTTTGCCAGACCAGCACATGGGATGTGGAGCTTTGAGTGCCAGGATTAATTTTAAATACACAGGGCATAGGACGTCCAGTCAACTCGACTGTGGCGCCCTTAAAACCCAATGAATTGCTCGCCCGGCACTCGTATTGACCCATATCAGCTTCGCGTACCTTTCGCACGATGAGCACATGTTTGATTAGACTGACATAGTTATCCTGGGAATGGCTAACACGCAGCTCCGTCTCCTGGCTGTTAATCTGTGAGCCAATTTGTACGGGCACACCATGATGAAACCATTGCAACGTTGCCAATGGTGCCGCCTCCACAATGCATTCCAGCTGGGCACGATCTCCGACTTTGGTGTAGACCACAGATTGTGGTAGTGTCAATTCTGGAGCAACTACAAATGCAGGAATAACAATTATTATCCGAGTCCTTTTTCAATTGATTTAAATACCCACAGAGCACGTGTAGATAGACGCCGGATACTGCTGGTTGACCCACTCCATTGCTGGCCAGGCACTCGATTAAGCCAGCCATATTACGTGATTTGATCTCAAAGATGTGACTCTGACGATTGGCCGCATTGCTGTATTTATCCAGAGTGTTGCCATTTAAACGCCAACTAATTGCCGGTTGTGGTACCCCCTTGGCCATGCAGACCACCTCAAAGGTGGCACCAATGGGCAGCTCCAAGACACCACTGGGCTCTGTGATAACACTGGGCGCATATTGCACCTCAATGGCATGCACCTGAATGGCGGGATTGCTGTTCGACATAATCTCGCAGTAATAGTCGCCAGTATCTTCCGGCTTAACATTGGATACCTGCAGACTGCCATTTGCCCATAGTACAATGCGTTCCGGTGGCAGAATCTCCGGATGTCGCGAATCTACCAACAACACATCGTCCCTATGCCAGCGCACATATCGAATAGGAGCTGTAAGTATTGAGTTTGTCTTTCAATTTTAAATATTCATAAAACGAGCGAATAAAAGCTCAAAGTATTGAGTTCATTTGTCAATTTATTCATATAGCTAATGCAATATTTTTATTGCAAAAATTTAGATACCACATACTATTTTCATATATATATCTACAGGGAAATAATAAAACGAAGATCAATCCAAAATAAAGATCAATTAATCTTCTTTTATTATATTTTGTTTTCAATTAATTATTGTTATTTAAAAATAAGTTATGTACTCCGAGATTATAAAAACAATTGCCAATTTTGTCGTAATAAATAATTACAATGCCCTACTGAAAGATATGTGAAATGTTGCATACTTTCAGGCACACTTGCACACCTGTACGCCTATAATTTTCAATTGTTTTTAGCAGTCACCATATAAGGGATAAATTATATATTACATAGATTTTTTTAAGTCCCTGTCTAAAAGAATAATATTGTGCTCTATGTAAAATCAAATAATTAAAAATATGAATTTTCAATATACAATATTCGCACATTAGGCACAAATAAAATGGTTGGGCTACTTAATATGCATAAAAAATTAACGAAAATGTTTAAAACATATCTAATTACCTTGAATTGAATGATCTTTATCATTCATAGATTCTTATATAATATTTGAAAACAAGGAGTAAAATGATGACCAAAATGTTCTTAATAATAATTAGAATATGCCTAACGTTCTTGATTAAAAAAAACGGGCTTATAACAGACTATTGTCAAGAAATGGACATGATTGTGGGAATTTCAGAAGAAATATTTGTCTCTCTGTATAAATATTTACAGAATTTTCTCATAATATTATAAACCATATTAAAGCTCACTTTTGCTTTATGACATGATTTAGCAAACAAAACTGGATATAGAATATAAATCTGTTGTTTTTTTTTGTTTATCATCTAATCTATTCCCTGTATTTTACTTTCATCAGCCATGAATTTATTTAAAATTCCGTTTATATACAATAATTTGACAAATCGGAAATTGTGTAAAATTTATCAAGTTTTCCTGTTTTTCATTCATTTAAAAATATTAAAATTAATTATAATTTTTCGCAAAGAACTTTAAACTTATTTTAAAGCTTTTGCAATATAAAAAAATGCAACATGTTTTTCCAATATTTGGTATAATTTTTACACAGAGTCGAAAAACAATTAAAATTATTATTTTAAAAATAAATGAAATATAATACTTATCAAAAGTTTAGCTATATTTTGTTGATCGCAAACTTTAATGGGTCAAACTTTATATTTAATCGAAGCAACTTTAAGCGCTCTTTACCAAACAATGTAAAACAATTTTGAGAATAATTATTTTTTATTTTGAATAATATGAAATATATTTGAAACTCTTTTTAATCTGATATATATTAATTTATTGATAGAAACCATAGATACTCCTTAGATACTCTCACATATCAGTTATCTTTCTGAAAATATATCGCCGATTAATTTTAATATCTTAAAAAATTCTAATTCCAAATCTATTTGAAAGCCTTTTTGACCAATCTACGATTTCACTTTTGTCAACAACTCTTTTAACGACAAGCTCTTAAAGAAACTATTTCAAAAAATGTTTGATTAAATCTTCAATTAATAAAATCCGTTTATGTGTCTATAATAGAGCGAAAAGGAAAAGAATAATATAAATGCATTGTGAAGAGACAAATCTCCTTAGCTGCTGGTTTTTCTTTTGTGTAATCATTCAAGGCACATTATAATATCAATCTAGAAAAACTTGGTCTGGCCAGGGTGTACAAATTAAATGCCATTGTTATGTCCAATTGCTTATAGAGGCGACAACAAAGAAGCACTTTCAAGGCCTATTAATGTTGGTCAAACTAATTTAAAAATGTTTAGTTATTTTTATATAACTGTGAGATATTTGAATTTCTTTAAATTCATTTTCGAATTAGTTTTGGTTATTTGGAAAATAGATAAACACGCTTACTATCCAAATTGCAGGGCAATAGAACCGTATCATTTTCGTAGGTTTTTATGGTAGTTGAGATGCTTTTAAATTTTTGATTATTTTCCAAATCATTGTTGAAATTTAGCTCGGCTTGGCTAAAGCACAATAAAACCAAAAGCAATATTAACGGATCAATTAAGCACTTTGGGGAACACATATTTATTGCTATTGTTGCTGCTGCTGCTGGCACTTGAATTTTAAATTAAATTAGTAACTGCGATTTAATATTTCGACAAGGGATAATCGTATCTATTTCAAGTCTCCCCTTGGGCGCGTGTCGCAATTTAGAAAAATCTCTTTCTGTTTTTTTTATTTTTGTGGGGGTTCCGAATGTTCCGGCGCGTTTGCAGTCACGAGCCCAACTGATCGCTTGAGCTGGCGTTCTGACTCTGTTGGATGCGATCGCCCCTAAAACAGCACTTGAAAGAGGGGGGGCGCAGTGGCTGTGGCAGTGGCAGAGACTGTGGCAGAGGCAGCGGCAGTGACAGCGAAGTGACAGTGGCAGCGACAGAGGCGTTGATGAAGGCAGCTCAGAGTAAAGCCACTTGCTCTTTCTTGAATGCCGGTTGATTAGCTGACTTTAATGTTCGGCAACGGACAGACGTATTGTGTTTTTTGAGCTACATATGTGTCAGCTTGAGATACATATGTATCTATCATACTTTATACTTATATACTTTGACTGGCGTTCCACGGACCAAATGCATTGCATTAAGTGCAACATGCTTTTTTATGTGGAGTTCATATTCTCAGATTTTTGAAAATTGTTGCAAATTTTTTATAATCTAAAATAAGTTTACACTGCTTATTTGAAAACTCATATTTCCAGCACCATAAAATCAAACAAAATAAATAAAATATTAGTTTATCAAAAATGTTAAATAGTATTCAATAGTTTTTAAAAATGAGCTTAAAACTCATAAAAAAAAATATCAAATTTGCATTTAACTAATAACCATATGGGTATTTCAATAACACTATTTTACATCAAAAAAGGAGCTAGGCTCTCATAGACTATTCTTGATGTATTTTCGAGCGCTGATTTCAAAAATCCAAACCATTTTTTTTCCAAAGGATGGTTTTCAAGAAAACCGCAAATAGCTAGTTTTTTTGGCAGTCTTTCGACCTTTTTGTTCATATCTACATCAGATCTTATTTGATATAAAATAATGTTACACAATTCAACAGATAATTGTATCCCCTTTCTAACGGTATGCCGGTTATGCGGATCAAATACGAATTAAAGCCATTACAAACTCTCAAAGTTGAAAAATGTGAACATTTTTTGCATTTTTGAAAAATTGCTGAAATTCATTTGCTCATTTAAAAATTTAAAAAATTCGTTTAAATACTTTTTAAGATTTATACTGTTAGACAATTCTTTTACGAATATTTTAAGTATACATTTGTCCAAATCGGTCAGTAAATGTGGAAGTTATTCAGCAATTAATAAAAACACCCAAGATAAAATTCACCTTGTTCATCACTATATTCGTTTAGAATTTTCCAAAATTCCTTCAGAGTAACTGCAAAAACTAATGCGAAATATTTACCTCTCATGTCATTCTGTTATTAGACCATTAGTCAGTCAGTAAGTCTTTTTATTTATATATAGTTATGCATTTGTTTTTATAAGTATCTATAGATGCATCGAAGCGTTCCACACGCCCACCACCACCAACCATGTCCATTTGCATGGGCCACGCATCGTTAGTTTTTAGCATTCTGAATCGGATTCTGATTCTGATTCAGATACAGATTCTGATGCTGTTGCTGTTGCTGCCTCTGATCTATTACATTCTCCGCTTCAGAGAACGTGCTTCTGTTGCATATTTTGAGATAAAATGTCATTGTGCCACAATGGGAAATATGTTCGCCACCGTATGACCGTCCGTCCGTTTGTCTCTTCAACATCATTGTGATCGGATCAGTCACACTCACATTTGGTCACAATATGATTTTTTTTCTTTCCTTTTTTTTTTTTAAAATAAAAACTGTGTCCGAGCTGCACAACAGATCGTACGAAATATTCCCCTATATACAGGAATTGTATGCAAAGATTTTAACAATCACCTATTACCGGAAGTGCATTATGTATTATTATTTGTCGTTATAACAAAAAAAAATATATTTATTGCAGAAAGATTTCCCCCAAAATATATATTCTTCCCTTGATATTTTAGCTTTCATCTTTCTGAAGGATAAGTTTCATTTTTACATTCCAGAACACATCTCATTTGGAACATCTTCTAAATTATAATAACTTTTAATATTTGAATACTATTTTGTTTTAAATTTACAAAAAATGGCAAATTGTAGACAAATTTTTCAAGATATTAGTTTTAAGCTTACTTATTTCATAAAAAATAGACTGATTTTTTTTTTGGCATTTACCGATTTTATATATAAATTTTGTCTCAGATATTGATTAAATTAATTCATCGATTTTATATATATTAATATTGTCTCAGATAATGATTAAATAAAATGAAATTTATTAGCACTGTGAAAATCTAGCTGGATTTCATTTAGATTTTCATTTATTAGTACTTAAAATAATATCTACTATGTTTCATATATTCTCAATTGATTTCTTAGAAACTTTTAAATTGCATTGTAGAAAGGTCTTTAGTATAGAATTTTCAAGATTGAGTAAGTCAGAACCTCACTATTTGATCAAAAATTTAAGCCCATATCACCATTTAAATAGCATATTTGCTTTTGACATAAATCTAATGGTAATATGAACTTTGATATGGGCAGTAAAATGAATACACAAGCTAATTTCAATATATTTGATATACAGTTAAAGAGAGCGCTCTATTGATTCATTTGAGATCATTAAATTAAAAATATATTGTTGGTAAATCCGATGATATGTTATAATGTATATATAGTTTTCAATTCAATTCGATTGTGACCTTTAACAACTTGATGTAGTTTTATATGAAACTCCCCGCAAAACAACTGAAACACGATCACATTCAATTAAAAGACAATTTCATCGAATTAATTAATTTAGTTGGGAACATGATGAAAGCGGGGGGAGTAGGGGAAAAACGCTTAACAGCTGCGCAAACAAACTGCAAACCAATTAAAGAAGCGTCAGAAAAACAGAAGAACCCAAGTCCACATAGGGATCATCATCATCATGATGGTACAGTTGAGCAATAATATATATAATTGTATATTTTGGATGTAGTAAGTATTTTTATTTATTTAACCTGGCTACATAATGTTGATGTTCATTTAAAATTAATACAGCTTTTGAATGCTTACAACCGACGCATTAGCCATTATTTATTGTATAATAATAAGTTTTTTTTGTGTTTATTTATGAATGTATTTTGTCCTTTTTGGGGCGGGTTAAACAGATGATAGATGTAGTATGTTAAAAGCTTGCATGTATGTATTCAGCATTAATGTAGTTTATATAGAGATATCAAATTTATTAAACATTATACAGCAAATAATACAAAGAACTTAATGCTAATAAAATTAAGAATTGTATGTGATCCTAGAATAATATATATAATTAAAAACTGATAAATGAGTTTCCTTTTATAAATTTTAGCTAATGTTTTCTTCTTAAAATTATAATAAATCACACACAGACACACACACACACGCACACACACGCGCACAAAAAACAATAAACAACCAGTGGCAATAACTGTAACTTAGTAGTTACAATTAGGCATTGCAGCTATGGAACTCAGAACTATATTCTAGTAAGTTCTGATTCAAGATAATGTGCAATGCCTTCCTGAATGAATGAAAATTGTTGGTCTATCTCAGTACAAAGCGATATATTCGTAAACGTAATACAATTTGTAAACTATATCTATAGGTGATTCCTTTTCCTTCTCTTGTTTGTTGCGTACGTACAATAATGGAGCGTTGTTAACAAGATAGTTCAATCTTAATTGTCACAATAATCGGATTACGTTTAATTACTCGTAACACCACTAAACTAAGTAAAGAACGTCAATAATTAAACAGTGCAGCTACTAGATGAGACCGCGTTTCTTTTTGTAATCTTCCAGGTTGAGCGAACGTTTGGACACCGTTTCGGTTGGTTTGTTCGCCGGCTTGGGCAGCGCATTGGCGCTATTAACTGCAAATAAAAAGGCGTTTTAATTAATTGTACAGACTATAAATAGCTTGTTAGTAGACTTACCTGGCAGCGGCACATCTAGATCTATGTCAAAATCGTGCAGCGAGTACAAACTATAGTCCTTGCCATCAGTTGGCTTTGCATTGGAAGTACTTGTTTCATTGGGCTTCTTTTTGCCAGGCGGCGGCGGCGGTAGCGGTGCTGGCAGCAGCTCATCCTCATCCTTTTTGCCACCCTTAAAGCCCATGCGAGGCTGTGTAATGCGCCGCGTAAATGGATCCGATATTTTCATGCCCTTGTTGGCACGCGCCTCCTCCATGATGGCCTTCTCTGCATCCTGGACATTGCGTTTGCGATTGCGATCGTTGATGTACGATATTAAATTAAGACTGTGTGATCGCCTTTTGTCCAGTTCGGAGGCGCGACTCTCCAGCTGATCGATTTGTTGACCCAAATCGTTGGCAATGTCGTAGTCACCACGTAACATGGCCGCATCACGCTCCTTCATGAGGCAAGTCTTCTTCATGGCATAGTTGGTGGGCCGATTGCGAAAACGATTCTTCTCCTCGACAATTTTGTCCACATCCTCGTCCTTGAACTCATAGTTCAGCGCCTTTTTAATGTCATTCTGTTTGATGTCAATCAAATCAATTGTCGGCATGGGCACATGCTGCTGCTGGCAGATCTCGTACCATTTGTTGAATTCAGTTTCAGTGAACTCCTGATTAGATATAAACTCCAGCCGAAAGACACGCTCCTGTGTGCCGTGTTTTAGCCGCAATCCACGATTAGTACGCGTCGTGCCCAGCGAATATATTTTACCCGTCTCCACAACGCCAACTATCTCGGCCACACGATACACAGGCTTCTGGCCATTGTTGCCAATGCTGATGCGCACAAAACAGTTGACAACAGTGCTCTCGAATATGGGCAGATTGACAAAGCGTTCCATTTTGAAGCGAGACAAACGCAGCTTGTTTAGATCATCGCGTTTGGTTATAAACACCGGACTCTTGGTTGTCTTCTCATCATCCTCCGATTCACTGGAAGCTTTGCTGCTATTTGAGCGTGATCGCTTGCCTGCGGGCTTCTCATCGTCATCCCAGTCACTGCTGCCTGAATCATCTGAGTAGATCTCTGATGCTTTCAGCTTGACTGCCGATTTGCAGCCAGAGACGCTCTCCAATTCCTCTTTGTCATCATCTCGATCGCGTTCCGCTTGTCGTTTTGCCTCTTCCTCCTCTGCAATGCCAAAAACAAATTTATTTTATAAGGTTTAAAAAGAAGTTTTAGATTATAAATATTATATTTATAAATTGTTGCCTTAAATGGCCGAAAAGAGATTATAAAAGTGTAATGAAAGTTTCTGTTAAAGACAGCTTTGTACCCTTTATATGTAGGTAAAACATTAATTAGTTATACTTGTATTATAATAGTCAAAGTTGTTTAACTAAGATCTTAAATGCTTACCTCGTTTGGCTTTGCCTTCACGCTTGGCCTTAAGCATGGCCATTGCGTTGCTACGTTTGTCATCGGTTTTGTTGGCCTCGACATTCTTCTTGCGCTCCTTTGAGCGCTCCTTGTGATCAAAGTAATCGGAGACACCACCAGCGCTTTGTTCATCAGCACTCTTCTCGGCACTGCTGCTGGCTGTACCAGAATTAGAGCCTGAAGTGGATGGCCCTTCGCGATTGGAGGGTATCGGCGAAGGACTCTTGGCCAAGGCACGCGCTTCTGTAACGCTGCTCTTGCTGGCCTCAATGTCAGTTGTAATTGTTGCTGGCATGGGTGGCGCCAAGTCATTTGATTTTTTGTTGCGCTTTTGTTTCTTCGACTTCTTTTTGGCACGCTCTTCCTTTGTCTTGGTCTTCTCGTTCTTCTCACCCCTTCGAGCCAGCTTTAGTTTCCTTTCAATCTCCCATCTCGTGCGCATTATGTCACGCTGTTCGATACGCTTGAAGATCTCCGTTTCACGCTCCTTTTCGGACAGACCATTGAGACGTTTGCGATCCTCTTCGTCGCCCATTAAATCGTCATCGAAACCGTCATCAAATTCGGAGTCGGAACTCGATGAATCTGAACTGGATGAATCGGAGCCACTGGCAGACGATGAGGTGGACTTCGATTTGGATTTCTCATTGTCTGACTCACTGTCAGATACCTCGCCCTCTTCTTGTTCACTTTGAACATCTGGCTTCTTTTGTGGTTCTGGTTCGGGTCGTTTCTCTGCTGGTGTCGCCACTTCATCCTGACTATCGTCGTCCCAGTTCTCTTCCGATGAGCTCGAGTCTCGGCTGGCCTTCTTTTGGCGCTTCTTCTTCGAGGCTGGCATTGCTGCTTTGTTGTTTGCCCAGTCTGAGTCGGAATCAGACTTGGAGTTTGAGGACTTTGTGACATTGGTCGGCTTCTTTCGCTTTCTTGCCAGCGATAATAAGTCCTACATAAAAAATGCGCATAATTATGGATTTTTACAATCATCCCCTTGCTTGCATTGGCGGATAGTTTGCAACAGCGTCATTGCGGATTTAAGAAATATTACTTACCGATTCTAAGTTGGTATCTGCGTCGCTATCACTGTCACTTGAATTTGAATCAATTAGAGACTGCGTACGCCGTTTTCCCATTGCAATTAAGTAAAATTAGTGCCAAACAACAAAGCTAACCTGCAAACAGGGTGAAAATAAATAACTAACATACACACATACAGCGCCATAAGTTTAACATTTTGCTAAACTGTTATTAACAGCGAGCACTAAATTTTATCTGTTAAATATTGTATAAAATAAATTACAAGTTAATATTATTAATGCTTCTTGGTGCTAAATGGTTAAAATTACAATAGAATACTTACATTTTAATCTTAGCAGCAGAAAAATTTAAATAAAACGCGTAAATGTGTATGCATTTAAATCTAACAGCTAAACAAATTTTAACAGAATACTAACAGAACCATATCGAGCACAGAAGTAATTTCAAACTATCGATTGTTGTGTTTCGCGTTTTGTGTGCGTTTTTATAAATAAAAATAGCAAACTAAGCAAAGCGAACTATGAAACATTAATAATTGTATCTAAGAGACTGCGATTAGTCTACAAATAATACCTGAAAAGATGTACTTATTAATATCGATATACAATTACTTTAATTTCGATATTGAAGTTTCTTTAGCAACCATTAATATTTTTCGAGCACTGTGTACAGAACCAAAATCGTGTACAGAAAGAAAATCGTTATCGGTGATATATCATATTTATTATTTTTATAGAATAATACCTTTCATATAATGAAATTTGATTAACATTTGAGAAGAATTTAATTATGTTAATTTTGGTACACAGATATGCTTACATGATTATAACTTATAACTTATACATGTATATAACTGTCATCATGTTAACACTCAAGTATTGCCTCTCAAAGTAGTTTGTACTTCAGGTTGAACAAAGCACCTGCGGTTATAATAAAGTAGGTAAAAGGGAAATAGATTGAATTATATAAATAAATCTTGTGCTCCACACCGTTGATCGATGGAAGTATCGATATATCGATTAGGTAACTAATGCAAAGCTCGCAGCTATAAAACGGTGCTGGATTTTTAAATTTCGCGCTTATAATATGCCTTTAAGCTTGTTCGAATGAAATATTACCCATGCTTGAAAATTGTGAAACTCTATTTCAATCAATTCACTGCCTTCATGTTCAGATACTGCAACGAATTAAGTTAAAATAAATTGAATTTACATATTTCTTAATGACTTCAATCATATTTCTGCTCTAATGCATCATGGACTCGCTTTCATTCAAGTTCAACTATGGATTTAAGTTTTACATAAAGCAAGGTTTAGTTTCTTTATGTGCAGTGTTAGTTGCAGTATGTGCTGTCAAGCGCAACAACGAATCACACTTAGGTTAAACCATGAAAAGAAAAATATAACAAGAGACATAGAACTTAGTGTGGCAAACCGAAGATAAAATACTCTGACAAATTCATGAAAAATGTTCTAGAAGAAGAAAACGAAAAATAGATGATTTCAATGTAATAATGGTGAAATAAGTACAATTAAATGATTAAAAATCAATATATGAAAGCTTATTGATTGATTGAACTTAACTTTATATGTAAACAGATATAACAATATATCGACATAGCTAGCTGTAAATTAAATAAGGTATTATTATTTTTAGCTTTAAAATCTGTTAAAACTATATGACGACAAATTTATAGTACTCAACTAAAGCGTATCAAGAGAATGTGCAGCAAGTGCAATGTAAACAGCGCAGCAGCCGCAACTTAGTAGGGGTGGGTGGGTTTAGATGGAAGTGAAAGAATTGAAATGCAAATTTAGTCGCACAGTTTGAAATTCGACGGGGATGACAACAAATTTGCTTGTCCCATATACAAGGAAGAGCGTTAACTTTTGAACGAAAAAAACTTTTACAATTTTTTTTATTTTTATAACGAATTGATGTACATATTTTTTTAACAAACTTTTATTAAATGTTTTTAACTTTTTATAAGCATTATAGTGTTTGTACTGTTGAAGGTAAGAAAATCAGTAAAGCATTTGTTTTTTAAAATTGCCTATGAAATTGTTATTGATCGACAGTTTTTCTGATCGTAGTAATTACCATTTATTTGTTTTGGTATACAAATGTTTAACAAAATTAAAATACACCTGCAACGTTTCAAATAACTTCAATCAATATTAATTAAAATGCAGGCATATTCCCTTAGGCGCGTTCCCCCATTCCTGACGTTTTGCATGGGTGCTTCGGGTTGTGCGAGTGTGTGCGTGTAGGGGTATAGGGGGTTGGTTGCCAGTTCTGGGTTTCATAATTCGACTTAAATGCTACGAGGCAATTTGCAGTAGCTACAACAACAGCAAAGCACAAACAACATGGAACAAAATGCACATTCCTGTTGTTGCCGCTGCTGCATTATTACAAATACAACAACAATAACAAAAACAATATGCGGTTAAGAAAAACCATCCACCCACACTTGAAACGCAACCCTGCGCTTGGCAACCACCACCCACACATGAGACAGAGCGAGAGAGAGAGAGCTGCCAAAAGTGCCAGAGAGAAAGAGAGCGACTTAGGGCAGCTTAAAGCTCTCTTTCATGTTCTCTCTCTTTACATTGTTGTCGCATGCGCATTACGCGTTACTCACGGGGTGAGCTGAGCTTTACAACGAGTTATTCGCATCGTTGTCCATTTTTGGGTGGTTGCCATTCAAAGCTTGACGCGCTGTTGCGTCGCATTTATTGTTTGAGCTTATGTTTTTATACCCTAGCATAGAATATTATTATTATATTATGTGTTATGTGTACTGCATTGAAAGATAAATTTTAGATAAATATGTATAAATAGGTTTTTTGGTCAATCAAGATATGCTCGCTTATTTATATATCTTCATCCCGTCGAATTTATCTGTTATTTGTGGTACAGCTGATTTTGTTAATAATATGTATGAAGAGCGCTTTAAAACAAAAAAAAATTGCAAAGAATTGGTTAAAATCTGATAGATATAAGTGCTGATAGTTTCCATAGTTTATTAAATGCCTCTGCAATTTTTCGAAAGAAAATTCGCATCATTGAAAGAGTATTCAAAATTCAACAGTCCAAACCAAAGCTTTTCTTTCTTGCTTTAGCCTATAACTGACCAAACAAGGGAGTGTGTTTGTGGGTGTGCGAACATAACTGAAAGAGAGACAGAGAGATAGAGAGAGAGACCGACTTAAAGAGGTAGATGGAGAGAGTCAAAACGAGAGCGTACTCCGTCAAAGCTTTTGCAACTAATGTTTGTTGTTGTAAATGGCAATTCTACTTTCCAAAGTTCAATTGAGAAATTCTATTTGGTGAGTGTGCGACTTTTTTGCCAGTTTGACGAAAGACGTACGCGAGTGCGGTAACGGTAAAAAAACGAATATACAAATAACGGTAAAACAAATACAAACAAATGTACGCAACAGACAGCGTGCTGCGAGGGTTGAAAAAATAATATTGCATCAGCATAACGCGCAATTAAATTGCTGCTACCGCTGCAAAATAATAAAAATAAAAATACTGAATTTTTCTTAATATTGAAAACCTTAATATACATATACACATATTTACAAGTGTGTTAAGCTTAAAATAAATTTGTGTTTATTAAAAAATATATTATATAAAACATAACCTAATAAAACTGTGCATTTTGAAGTGAACTGTAACTTTAACATGCCGTGTTGCGCCTTTACCCAGGGGTGAACGACAACCCCTCGCGTCCCTTAACGCCGCTGCCTTCAATAAACTTTCATCCCAAAACGCGCAGTGAAAATCACACAGCAGAATAAAACGAAAAAAAAAACCAACAAAAACAACAGTTTTAGTTTTTATTCGCACACAGCATTTGTTCAGCAGTACAGTAAAGCCGCGGGCGTGGCGGCCACGGGCAGGGGCAAGGATAACAGAAGCGCACAGCGCGCACAGGATACCCAGGAATGAGGAGCAGTTGCAACGGGACCATTTCATTTTTTGTTCTCTCATCGCCCGTGTTAATTTGTCGTGCATTTGCAGGCAACAATGAAAAACAACTGTAAAAGAAGTTTGTTTTGATAAAAGAAAAAGTTTTTCTATTTCGCTCGTTGAAAAATATTAGGTGAGTGCGTTGTTAAAATAAAACTTGCTTAAATTTAGATCTAAAAAAACACTTGTTATAACTATATAACTTGTTAGTAAATCTATTATAAAATAAATATCTATCTAACTGTTGGCAAAAATTGTTGGAAATTTTTGCATTTTCAGTTTTCCTGTATAGCGAGAAAAGTTTTTAGGTTTTTTTTAGTGCATTTATTTAAAATAAAGCATAAAAATTAAAGTCCTGTAACTGGAGAACAGGCTGCCATATTTGGCGCTGCTTTAATTTAATTAAAACAGAATATAACTGTCTAACATTAAGTTTCAGTTTATAATGTAGAATGAATTCTGAATATATACATTTAATTTTAATTAAAAAATTAATTATTTTTATTTAAAATTAAAATTAAAATTTATTTACAAAAAAATGTGAAAAGCAAATAATTTTTTTTAAATACATTATAGATTGCATTTTAGAATCTAATTCTACATAACGAACGATAAACTGAAATAAGAAACCACAAAAAAATTTGGGAAAAAGAATAATTTTAATTAATAATTTTAATTGATATTTTCTGTTGATTTTTAAAATAAAATTAAATAAAATATATGGGCATTTCCATTGTGGCGTTACGTGACAATTGTACGCATAAATGTGAAAAAAAGCTGGAAAAAAGAAAAATTGTTGAACTTTTTCTTTATATCTGAGTAGCAATTAAGCTGGACTATATTTAGTTAAAGAGATGAAAACATTCGTACTTTCCGATTAAAAGATATAAGCAAAAAACAGATGTGGCGTTACGTGACAAGAATAGAAGTCGGTGTTGACTTAAAATTTCAACGTAAAATGACAAAACTCTGTGAAGTGTGGAAGCCTTTTTGTATAAATCTTTTTTTTTAGTATTTTAATTAATAATATAAGTTAATTTTGCAGGCTATTTTATTTAAAAATCTTTTTCTGTATTTCTTTTAAAGTTAAAAAAAGTATTAGATGCCTTCTAATTTGTTGGTCATGGTGGACCATCCTATGGAAATGCCCATATATATGTATTTTTTTTTTAAATTTTAAACATATTTACGTAATATTTAGTCTTACTTACTGGTACTACCTTTAACCATTTCGCTCAGTGTACAATGTATATGTATGTGTGCCCTGGGACATAGATAAATCAAAAATGCGCAACTGAACTATAGAAATAGAAGTGATTTAGTCCACGGCTAAACAATGGAGTAGTTAAGGGTTTTGGTAAACAAAGAGTCCAGTATTTGGATTCTGGTAGGGGGTGGGGTGGGGGTTGCAAATCCCAAAATCTAATTCAAAAACTCGAATTTCACATTTCACACACATATGTGTGTGTGTGTACATACAGTGAACTAACTAAACAAAAGAAGGCTATTCTGAAAAGATTCAAATGCGTTTTGTCAACATTAGCAAAAGGTTCACCGATGTTCTATTTTGGGTCGACAAGAGGGCCAAGAGGGGTCAAGTATCATGTGTGGACATTGATAGTAGAGGGAGGGGATGTAGGGATGATTAATGCTGTAGAAATTGCTTTCGAATTGTCGCCAACACAGCAACAGCAACAACAATGGCAAATGTGAATGTGAAACTGGAAAATGAAAATGCACAAAAGCCTTGCCGCGTCGCGTCGCCTGTTGCCGCCAACCCTCAAGGACGACAAGTTGCTGCAACAACCCCTTGTGCAACTGTGCAACAACTGCAACACAGATGAATAATTCAAATTCAGTTGCATCTAGTACTATATAGTATATGTATGTATGTATGTGCATACAAAAGGCGCAATCCTTTAGCAGGTTTTTTGGTCTTAAGTGCATTATCCTTGAGCGGAGCGAGTTGCTGCAAAATAATTGCTTGAATCCTTGCACCTTGCCTTACTTATACTTATATAGTTCCGCTTTGTTCGCCAACAATCTCATCCCTGGGTCCTTGACTTGCCGTTCCTTTCGTGTCCTTTTCAGCGATACACTTCTTCTTGTCTGTCTATCTACCCATAGCGATCAATCATTTCCAAAGTTATTCGTGCAACTTTTATTTATTTTTCTATTTTTTTTTTGACACTCTTTGATGACTTGGAATTTAATATGAATTTGACTTTTAATTTGAAAGAAGCATCTCAAAAACATTTTTATTTGCCACAGGCTGCATGAAAGGAAAAGAATAAGGTAAAAAATGTAAAGCTTAATAAACAAGTTATTTCAAATATTGATAAAAGCTTGAAAAGATAAACTAAAATGGAAAAAGTACATATAAAGTAAAATTAGTTTTAAATTAAAATGTTTTCAAAAAAAAACATTGACATATTTGAATTAAATGAGAAAAGAATGGAGAAGAGAAATTTATATTCGTTATGTGAACTTTTCAGTTAACTGCTTGAAAATTTCTAAGATTTCTTAAATAAATTGTAGTTTGTTAAAGCGTAAATGTTTATTTAAAGAATTTTGAAGGAGACATTCTTAAAATAATAAAAAACTTTTGTTAATCATTTATAGTTTTAAATGTGGCATTTTTATAAAGAAAGTAATTTAATTGACTTTGGATTTGATTTGTAATTTAACAACAAAAGTTATTGAAAAATTTAAATTTTTTGACAGGAGTTGTAATTGTTATAAGAATGCACTTTTAAGAAATTTTTGATACTTTTGTTGCAAACCAAACATTAAACTGGTTTAAGTATGGGCATTTTCATTGTTGCGTTACGTGACAGTCGTACGCCTAACTGTGGAAAAAAAACTAGCAAAAGTCAAATTTAAAAAAAAAAATGTTATATCTGAAGCGTATAATGTGCCGTTACGTGACGCACTTTAAAAAGTAAAATTTTTTAAAAAAAAATGTTATCCGAAGCGTATAATGTGGCGTTACGTGACGCACTTTTAAAATTCTCAAAATATTATATTTTTTTTTGACCCAAAAGTTTATTATTTTTACATTTAATACTAAAATAATTATTTTATATTATTAATATATATATAATAATTATAATTAAAGTTCAAAAAAAAGTATTGGATGACTTCTAATTTTTTTCTGTGGAAATGTCCATATGCATTTAATGATATAAAATTTAAAAACCATTTTCTTAAATCATCATAAAAAACAATATATAAAAAATTAAGTAAAACTTTTAAAATATGTATTTTTATTCTGGGTATCTTTATCCTATTTTAAACTAATCTAAGCTAAGCTATACTTATTTTTTTTTTTGAAGTAATCCAAATGAAGAACAGAATTTGTTTATTAAAGTGTCTTTATTCCGCATAAGAATATAATTCATTTCTTAAATAAAATTCTTAAAAAATGCTAAGAAATCGTATTATGCATAAAATTCTACATATATATGTAAAAATATCCTGTGGCTATTGGATTCTTGTTCACATTGAATTGATTTATGGCTATTAGCCAACGCTTAGCAACATACTATGAAGATATCATAGTGCTGCCACCTGCTTCAGAGTCCTGCGTTGTCCTAACGATATTAGCAACTTTGTCTTCTCGACATCCGCTTCCTAGCGAGGTGTGCCAGGAAGAACTCCTGTACTCTCGACTTTAGCTTGCCATTTCCAAGCCGGGCACGTTTCTCTCTGTTTCCAGCTAAATTAGATTGCGTGCAGAATGTGGACGACTTATGCTCGGCAGGTGCAAACTGCGGCGTCGTCATCAGCTTTGACTTGGCGGTGGCAAGGAGGGTTGGCACAGTGGTACATATATAGTCATATTGTGGCACAGTGGATCTGTTAAGTCAGTCAGCGTTGGCGTTGCGTGTTTTGGCAGGCCCATTGACAGTGGGGTGTACATTTCCGCCCGGCTGCGTGGAAACTTATGCACAGCAACTAATCTCTTTAGTGCAATTAATTATGTGCCGACGCCATTTTGTTAACCAGGGCACCTCCCCATATATAACGGCGAAACGAAACAACGGTACATTTCCAAAGCATTCTTTTCGCCTCAGCCTCAGCCTCGGCCTCGGCCTCGCCAGTTTCAGCGTTTTGGCGTTAAAAACTTTATCCTTTCGTGGCCGCCTGATAAGCCAGAGCCACAAAAGCGTCCGCTTCACGCAACTTTTTCCTGATTACAGTTTATACATCGTTCTAACCGTTGAAGCAAGGCAACCAACTTTGTTTTAACACTGAAAAAAATGTATTTCTATATTTTTATGTATAAAAATGGTGAAAAAAATGTAAAGGTATTTTTATAAATAATTTTTTTTTAGTTGTTTGAATTTTGAGGAAGAGTTTTCTATAAAAGACAATTTTGGAAAAACTTTCCAGGAAAGCCGCTAGCACCTTAACATATGTACTCACTGTTAACGTATACAGCATTGTTAATAAATACCACTCTGTTACAAAAATACCGTGATTATGCAGCATTTTTCAAATGAAATACGTAAATTATAGTAGTTAGTATTTTTTAAATGAATACGAATTGGTTGAAGAACTGTAAATAATTTAAATTTAAATATTTTTTTTGTTTTATTAATTTGAAATGTGCTTACGTTTTAATTTATAATATAAATATACTAACTAAAAATTATATTATATTATATTATATTATATTATATTATAATAACTAAATAACAATATGAACTCTAATTTTTTTTCAGTGCAAGCAAACATATTTTAACATATTTGGCGAATTTTGCATACGCTATAAATTTCATCGCAAACTTACTTCTAGATATATATTTTTGAGTTATTTGTTTTTATATAAAAATAATTTTCAAGTTTACATCTTAATTCAAATTTAATTCACAGTTTCCTTCAAATCAACCTTATTATTTAAAGACTCAGTCTAGACTGTTTTGTCATATTTTGCATGGTCAAATTTTATAGAAGTATTATCGAGTATCTTGCTTATACCTTATAGGCTTTCAAATATATTTTAATTAATCATAATTCTATATAAAAACTCCATGAATTAAGAGTTTGTCTCGGCACACTCCAACTATTTATAAAAAGGCTCAACTATAGTATACAGACTTTCATAATCTACATTAAGAAAAGTTTTATTTTTCAAGCTTTTATAGCTCTGATTTTAGTAAGATTTGCAAATAATAAACATACATATACATATAATTATATATCTAGTTATAAGTGCAAATCTGATGAGCACAAAGTTTAAAAATGTTGATGTAGACTTTGGGGATTAAGTATTTGCAAAGCAAAAAGTATTCTGAAAGTAGTTAGTGCAGAATATTTAACCAAAACCAGAACGAGATAAGCGTCAACTTTTTACTGAAGTTATATGAAAACTGAAAATGCAGAGAATGTGAATTGTTGCCAGGTAATTTAATAATTCCATCTTTTAGAAAAATCTTACTAAAGAGAAAAATATTTAAATTTTCGTAGATTTTTTTAAATCACTTTCATTATCATAGTTTTATAAGAGTTGATTAAAAAAAGTTAATAGGATTTTTGCTAATTTACCCAAAAGGCAGAAAGAAAAAAGATTCAGAACTAAATTTCGATTGCATCTGTAGATTAAAAAGCATTAAAGTAAACCTAATCGATACTACGAATAGTGTTTTTTTAGATTATATTAACGTAGAAATATGTACTCCTACTTCTAGGGCAGCCTGTTCTTGAAATTATATTACGTAGCCAACCCATTGTCCCCGTATATAGATTGAAGACAATTCAGAACTGAAACTGGAACATTGACACGTTCTCATTTGAATGTGGGATGTGCAATGTGGCCAAGCTTGTTTCTGGCCAATTAAGCGTAAATTAAATTAAAATACTCAGTACACAGAGCGCGTAGTAAGCCGCCCACACAGTTTCCACAATTTAATTTCAATGCCACCGACAGACTTCTGTTCGGTTTGTCACTTAGTCAGCATCAAATGGTATCCGCCAAATGAAGGTACAACCACAATAAACAAATCACAACCAAGACCAAGACTCATCCAAGGGGATCTCTATGAGATGCTATATAAGTGTTTTCTTGGTTAAGTGAATGAAAAAGTGAAAAACTGCGCTGCTGGCACACAAGTTACGTGATCCGAATGCCCAAAAAAAAACAAAACTCAACTGACATTAAATGACATGAACAGCGTCGACGGACAGTGGGAATGACAAGTGGTGAGTGGGTTGGTCGTTGGGTGGTGAGGTGGTTAGCTGGTAAGGAGGGTGAGTGGGTGAGTGGGCGGTGAATGATGGTCACTGACTGCCCAACCGCGACCACGCCTGGTCAACGCCTCGGCCTTTTGTACAATGCCAAACTAGAGATGTGCAAAAATAGAAAATCTGCGACTTTGTAACTGTTACTGAGTATAGAGAGTAACAGGTTGATCTGTCATACTCTAACCCGATAAATCGATTTATTTCGCCATATTTTAATCTAAAATAATGCAAATTTATATATATATATATGTATTTATCTTTAACGAAAATATTTCACTAAATTTACTTATTAAATTGTATTTGTAAAATTTAATCTATTTTATTTTTGATTAATAGATATTTCAAATACACTAATTTTTGATTAATCGATATTTCAAATACACTAATTTTTGATAAATCGATATATTAAACACAAAATTAGTTGCTTTTGAAATTGAGGCAATAAAAATAAAAAGAATAATCACTTTTAAGTGAATCTGTAAATATATGGATATTTAAATAATTTTATTGCTGAAAACTAATTATTGCAACTAAAAAATTATTAAATTAGATAGGTTTTTATTTTTTTTTAACAATCGATTATTAATTGATCGTAGTATTCCTAAATTTATCGACTGGAATACTATTTTTTTATAGTGAATTTTCCATTTAAATAGATATGGTTATTTATTGACATCTCTCCCAAAGCTGTATTCGAATATAGTTCTTATTCAATATCAATATATTATATTATTCCCATTCTTCAAGTTAAAAGATGAAAAATCACTAAATACTCTGGTGGAAAAGCATAAAATAGCAAAATCTAAGCATTCAATTTCTAAGATAATTAGTAAATCTACAGATCTAGTGTAACAAAAACCACAAAATTCTAGTTTTTGATATAAAAAAATTGCTCAAAAACTAAATTGTTTTAAAATATTTGATGCAAAAATTTCAATTAAATCACAAATAACTTCTGAACAAATAATCTAATTTACTTATCTAAAATAACAATCTATTATTATAACAATTTATTATTATTTATGTTGTGTGAAAAATTAATTGAATATTTAAATACCTTTTTAAAACGGTAAAAAATTATGGGTTGTATATTTCATGTTAAATGTTTTTTTTCGCAAAAACCTACCGAATTTATATATTAACTAATAAATGTTAGATGTTCGGGATTTGTATATATTTTTATATTACTTGATCTTGCACTGTTTAATTAATGCTATCTGTGCTATATTTTTATATATTATATTATATATATTTTTTATATATTTTTTTTGTGTCTCGTTAAGTTTTATAAAGATTTGGGGGCATAATTCTTCTAAAATAAATTCTAAAATTCATTCTTACGTAAATAGGAAAATTTGTGAAATTATAATAAAATGTGAACTTAGACTATAATACCTTGAGTTAATTTTAATGTAATTAAAAATATTCTTGCCCTAATTATGTTACAGCATGTAAGTTATGTTGTTTACCAATAGTTAGTGTTAATAATTCCAATAATGGTTCTAATATTAATAAAACAGATTATCTATATATAATCTATATATTTTCTACTTATAATCATTTTTATTTTTAGTTCTAAATAACTATTCACCTTTCTAAATTTTATTTCTAAATAAATATTGCTCATCACCAATTGCGAACCGTGTGCATGAACACAAAATTGTACTCCATAGACAAACAACAATAAAAACAATATTACAAATAAAAAAAAACAACAACAAAAAAAGCTGCACAAATTAAATTATTTTTATTGCTGCTATTGTTGGCGTTTGGCTCTACTCTGCTTATATAGCATAGAGTATGTCATTGTCTGTCATGCGCATATTTTTTATTCTATTCTTATGGTAGGTTGTCAAGCGCAGTTCACAAATTAATTAAATTGTCACCAAGCGGTAAGACCAAATGCCAAACATAACTGAAAATTACATTCAAAATGTTTTAAGAAAAAAAAAAATATCATAAATATTAAAGTAGATTTCTATGATATTGCCCTGAGGCACACTTCACTTACTTACCGTTAACTGAGATTTCTGTGACTTCTTTGGAGCTTTTAAAATTGTTTAGCATGAATGACATCGCCAGATGTCTTGGTCAAAGGTCACAGAAGACGACCGGAAAAAGCTTGTAATTAAACTTTTAATTAAAAACATAAAAACCATTTCAATGTCACAGTAAAGTAAATTGGGTTACCATCTTACTTTCATTGGATACTTACTATAAAAATTATTAAAATTAACAAAAGTTTGTTTGACTTTGACGTTTTTATATATTGTATAATGAAAATTGTCTTTTGTGAAAACCAAAATAGATTTTATTTATATTTTTACTTAATATTAAAATTAAGTCTTAATATTTAACTCAATAATGGTATTTTACTACTGGAGTGTGATTTTTAGCAAATTTTGTTCAAGCTATCTTGGAAAGTAACAATATTTCTCAAGCAAGAGATATATTTTTAAAAGATACTTCCTATAGCAGCTGTATTATATTTTATATATTTTCAATATATTTAATCAATATATTTTCAATGATAAAATTTATTAAATATTTGCATCCTATATATATTAAAAATGGGTAGAAGGTGGTCATAAAAGAGTGCAAATATACATATATATATATATACATATCTCGGAGTGGGTATATGGAGTCTCGTAGACGGATATACTCGACTATAGCATTCTTATTGTTATTGAGCACGAAAATTAGGTAACTTCGACTCCTCGGTCTGGTTGCAGGGTTTTCGGTGCTCCTTAAGTTAGCTGGTTTTAACGTTTTTAATTCTCAACTGGTTTAAGCAGAACTTGATGGCATTGCTGACTGCACTATCGAGAATTTTCCTGTATAGAGTTAATCGCGAATCAGTTCTCCAATATTTTGTTATTTAATTAACTGCAAATAAATTTAAAAAATAAAAACTGCAGCCATTCAAAATCCTGTTAAAGTCATTATTAAAAAGTAATTTTTCAGAAATTGGGTTAATAACGGTCAAAAACAAATTAATGTCGTCGCATTCTATAATAATTAAAGAAAAACATGGTTTTTCGAATTTAAGTCTAGCTTTGTTTTATTTACAATACCCTTGCAACAGGGTATTATAATTTTGTGTCCAAATGTGTAATGCATAGAAGGAAAAGTCCCAGAAGACCCCATAAAGAATATATATACTTGATCAAAACGACGACGTCCGTCTGTTTCTATGCTTCCATTTTTTCTTTATCTTTGAGCTATCTTGATGAAACTTGGCACAGATGAAGTTTGTTATTCTATGTAGTTTGTGTGTCAAAATCAGCCCGATCGGATCACTATATCATATAGCTGTCATAGAAACAAACAGAGACACTTTATTTCCACTTTATTTTTCTAAGAAGACCATTTTCTTAGTTAGTTGACTTTTGGAATGTTTTGTGTTTTCTAGTTGTATTTTAATAGTATCATAATCACCAATATATTTTATTTCTATATTTATAGTAAAATCAAAAGAGTAAATCGATAGATTATACTAGATGAACATTTATCAAGGATATAGCTGATTCGCTAAGTTTTTGTAAATAGAAAACGATTTCCTAAAACTACCAGAAAATAACACATATTTATATCGAATTTAAACTAGGCAATTGGGTCAAAAATGAGTTATTCTATGCAAAAGTATTCAAAATTTTCTAAGAAGAGCATTTCCTTAAAGTTAGTTGAGTTTTGGAATGTTTTGTGTTTTCTAGTTGTATTTTAATTAAATCACAATCACCAATATATATATTTTCTATAACTGAAGCTGAGTCAAGCGAACTTTTAGTGAAATCAATAGAGTAAATCAATAGATTATACTAGATGAAAATTTATCAAGAATATAGCTGATTCGCTTAGTTCTTGTGAATAGTAAAAGATTTCCTAAAACTACCAAAAAATAACACATAGTAAGTGTTATAGAAACTATTGATATATTGTAATTTGCCCTGTCACATTAACAAAGCCTTCACAAATGTAAATAAATAAATTGATCAATTAGTTGATTTGATTACATTATAGACCCATGAATCATTGAAATGTTATAGTAGGTTAAAAGACAGTGACATATTTTTTTCCGGAATTGTGGGGGCAATAAATTACAGACCTACGTTAGCTGCAATTCATCCAAAATAGCTAAAGGTTTAGGGAATGTGAAACCATTATTTTTTTGAAGCACCTGCAGTTGCTGTTCGGTGTCCGTTCCATATCTACTTTATTAGATTGCATGCAGAAACGATGTCAATATAAAATGAAGGTAAAAGCGGAGAAATGTGTAACCGTAAACCCAGTTGGTAACCACAAAAACAATTTGGTGGTTCACATAAGAGTATGGCATGTTAATGGAGGGAGGGGTGTTAGGGAAACAATTGTATGTCATGCACTTTCAACCCCAGCGTCGTCATGTCTGGCAACTCCTTACAGGATGGGGGTCCCCCAAGCCAAGCTGCTAACTGGGCGTGAGCCAGGACAAGGGCCATGAGCCAGGGCCAATGAGCAATTGTCTGGCGTTGGTGGCAACTAAAGCCAATGGACTAAATTGAGCAACAACAACAACAACAACAATGTTCACAACAGAAACAAAAGCAAACAAATAATAGAATTACAATATACATAAGCTACCAACTGTCTATATACTCTGTTCTTAGTTGCGGTTATAGAAAGTAGGCCAATTGGCTCTTTTCCCTTTTAAAAGAGATCATCAGCATTCCTTAGAGCAAATTTTGTTGTGGTTTCCTCTGCTGACTGAAATTTTGCGGAACTGAGCTTCCTTTTAATATTACGGGTTTCATTGTTGCGGTGAGTCCGATCCCTTCTCCCATTTCCTTCATTAATAAATTGAATTTGCAACATCCTGACGAAAATGAATATTGCAATAAAATTTTTAAAAAATTAAAAGTGGAATACGAAACAGATTTATTAGATTTTTTTTTATTTTTGGAGAGTGAAAAAGTTTTAAAAATTTAATAATCATTATAAAAACAAGTTAAAAATCTGTAGCGCTATTTTTATTATTTTATATTTAAATTATGAAATTTCAATTCAAATTAAAATGATCATTTTTTTTTTTTTTTTTTGTATTTGTTTAATTAAATTAACATCTGCCCATGGGGCATTAAATTAAATGTTATGGTAGAAGTTAGAATAGCAGGGAATATAATACATGAATATATAATACATATATAATACACATAATATATTCAATTTCAGTAAAAGATATTTAAATTCTTAACATTTTTTTGAAACCGAAATATTTGGGCATCCTAGAGCGAACGCAAGAAAACAATAACAAAGACATTTAATCAAAGAATTTAAAAATATTTTAAAAATTAGCATTTGTATTTAATTTTCATGCTTTATATAAAAATTTGATTGGTAATAAACTATATAAAATTCTAATAAAATTATTATTTTATTTTTTAAGTTAAGAAATGATATTGAAAGTGATGAGTTAATATATTTATATATGTTATTACTTCTGACCTATGGGAGCACTTGTGGGCGTGAAAAATGAATTTATTATTATTAAAAACAAGTACACTGGACGCTCACAAATTAGAATCACTTTGTTTTTAGGTTAATTTCAAATTTTCAAATATTCTAATTTTTGGACGTTTATTTTTTGTATATAAATATGAAAAATGGAGTAAATTTACTGCAAACAGCTACAATAAAATTATTATTTTTAAGTTAATTCTATTAATAAAAATAACAAGCAACACATACTATAAGTTCTTTTTTTAATTAATAATATAAAATAACTAAAAAATTGGTGCAACAAATCAAAACATAAAGATGCACTTCAATTACATAAAATATATTTACCCAATTAAAAATAAAAAATCTATATGTATTCACAAAAAATCTAAAAAAAATTCTGAAAATAATAAATTAAATAAAAAAGATATTTTTCCAGTTAAAAAAAAACATCTATATGCATTAAAAAAAAATCTAAAAAAATTTCTGAAAATAATAATTTGTGTAAAAATTTAATCTTGACTCAGTGCCTGACACAGATTTTAGTGTATCAGAGATTTCCTAGTCATCCTTTAAAGCTTTTAGCTGCAGGAAAAATGTAACAGAAACTGCAAAAAAACCAGTATACCCGTCTTACCTTTAGAAAACAGAGTGTTGTTCGAACAGGAGCAACAAAAGAAGCAACAGTCTGCTTGAACCTGAGCTGGCCCAGTTGGTACAACATTGGCGTTCCATGGCTTTTTGATACATTCATTTGGTTTACGTTGAGTGACAGTTTCGCCAACATCCCCTGCCAGCTCTGCCACCTCCCCTTGGACCTCGGCAACCCCGCGTAACGGACACGTGCTCTTGGCAGCCGTCGCACAGTCTGCCCCTGATCGCTGCCCCCGGTGTTCATTATTTTAGCCAGTGGCAAATGTTTTGCCAACCCTTCAGGTTTCAACATTCATCGTTCATTCTTCAGCCCTTGGATTTTCCATGCCACCCGCCACCCGCCGTCTGGCGCAATGCGTTTTAATTTTGTTTGATGTATTATCCATCCCCACCCCAAAAATGACTTCACCCCCCCGCGCAAACACTTTACTCTGGCAATTGCAATTGAGGGTATATCATTTATCCACTTGCACGTTTTGTTTGAATTTTTAGGGCAATCGCCTCTTAAAGAACTCCAAACATTTCTATGCAGATTTATTCGATTTCCCATTCGATATTACGCTCAGTGCAAACAGCAATTTCCGCATTTGAAAAGCGTTAAATTCAATAAACCGGTTCATCATGATGGAACTTTTAGCCAGGCCAAGATCCTGCAATGTCTGCTTCAATTGTCCGCGACGGCATCTCTTTAACAAAAAAAATGGCCAATAAAAACTAAAAGAAATGCCAAAAATTGCGTATTGTTTTTGGGTATAAATTGAATAAAAAAAAACCAAAAGCAACGACAGACCTTAGGTTAGTAATAAAAGTTAAATGTAGAATAAACAGACGAAGCTTAGATACTCTAAAGATACTCTAGAGTCTACAAAATGAAAGCAATCGCAAATTATTTTCATAAATTTATACAATTCTCTCACTAATTAGTTTGGATTGGCTTCCTTATCAGTCAAATATATAAAAAGCTTTAATGTGTTATTGAAGCAGTTAAAAAAAATTTTTGAGTTTTGGTTATAAGTACTCTAAAGCATTTCCTATGAAACTATTTGAATATTTTTTTTAAACTCTGAATTTGTACTGAAATAATGAAGATTTTTTACAATCAGCTTAATATTATTTTTAAAATCGGATTTAATACTAAATTCTGCAATTAATTATGAAATTTATACAATGAATTAATTAGTTTTTTCAAATTTCAAATATATATTTAATAAATAATAAGTAAATTTAATCAAAATTCAAATTTTAAGAACATTTTCGCAATTAGTACTAATTTCTGCAATTGATGATGAAACTTATATAATAAATTATTTTTTTTCAAATTTCAAATATATTCAATAGATATTAGGTAAATTTTATCAAAATTCAAATTTGTTGAAAATTTTTTTCTGAAGGTTCTGAAGTTCTTCATATTGTACAATATACTTAGCATTAAAAATTTTGAAGAATTTTCTTTCTTTTTTTCAAATAAGTATTCTTAATTGTTATTAGAAAGATGACTATAATTTAATATAAGCAGAATTTCTCATCACTTGGAATTATTAAATACCTATTATTTATATTTGTAGTAATTAGGATTCCCGTCAAGAATTAGAATTCCCGAAAACCTCTACTGAAAATGAGCTTAGGGACCAGAAACTATCCGTCATGCCATGAATTTATGTTGTTTTAGGAGTTATCCCTTAATTTTGTATGTTCAATTACAAAAACAATAAAAAAAAAAATAAATTAAAAATAAATTAGAATTAATTCTCCGCTCTATTATATTGAAAAATGAAAAAATGTACTTCCCAAATTTATAGAATTGAGCCAGAATTTGATAGAAAGTGAAGAACTTTCAGGAATATTCGTTTAGGAGTGACCCCTTAAATTTCTATGTTCAATTCCAAAAAAAAATAAGAAAAATAATTTAAAATTAATTCTCAGATATATTATATTGAAGAACGAAAAAATATAGTTCCCAAATTTATAGATTTGAGCCATAATTTGATAGAAAGTATGGAACTCTCAGGCATATTGACAATTGTAAAATTAGTCCTAAAGAATGATTGCATTCAAATTTTTTAAATTAATATTTTAAGAGAAAAGTTTTTTTTAAAAAAAAAACATTTATTATGTGGCATTGACGTTTAACAAATTCAGCCTAATTGCAGTGCATTTTTAAATGTTTTTTTTTTGTAAATTAAAAAAAGAAAAAATGTCGAACAATTTGGTGTCTATATTTATCCACTTTCATTATAAACTTGATGACAAAGTCGTTGTATGCCTTGGTAGGAAATAAAAATTCCATCAACATCAATGCAATTCCATTAGCACGAAATGATTTGATGCGCTCCGTTATCTCTATAGTGTCAAGCGTCCAAAGGGACAGCATAGACAGGACAAACAAAACAGGAAGGAGTACCGATTGAAAAGCCATAAAGGAGCATTGCCTGCTGTGTGTGTGTGTGTGTGTGTGTGTGTGTGTGAGTGTGTGTGCTTGTGGTCCTGTTTGCTGCTTCAGCTTTAGCTTTAACAGACGGGTTTTTATGACCAGACTTTGAGACAGGCACTCAAAGCTTAGACCTTAGACAAAAAAAAAAGGAACTACCACAGGGAACACACACACACACACACACACACACACACGCACACACACCTAGTACTTTCCAAAAAGGAAATGGAAAATGATGTTACCCATGTTTTTTATTTGACTTTATTTTAAGGATCTTAGTTTTGATGTGTTTGCCTTGCACTCTCGACAATAAACTAACAAAAACAAAAAAAAAAAATATCCAAGTCAGCTTTATGTGCTCTTACCAAACCATAACTATAAAATTGTGTTTTCTTTTTTTTTTTTTAAGTTGACTTGGCTTGAGTTGAAATGCAACAACGCTAATGGAAATATTAATACAATAACCTGGTTGCCTCTGTGTCTGGTTGCAGCTTCCAGTGTGTAGAAGACAATGCGAGAATTCACAACAAATTATGGGGTCGAGGCCATGTTTCTAATGGAATTCTGTAGAAAACCCACTCTGCATACACTCTGTAGGGCTTTATGCACATGACACACATTCGAATTAGAGCTGATTGCGTGATTTGTTTTTAAGACACGAATCAACATTTTGTTTTGATTTTAGAGTCATAGACAGGATATTGTAGAGTAAGAAAATTTAGTAAACTGGGTAAGTGAGTAGAAAGTAATTCTCATTGCACATATTGACACAATGTACTAGCTAAATGAAGAAATAGGCTCCTATATAGGTATATCCATCAGATAGGGACATAGAAATTCTCAATCCGACGAAAATACTTGCATTCGTGCAGGAGATAGGGTTAACGATAAAACTTAAGGCTCTGAGGGAGGTATAGATATATAGTATAGATTTAATAGGACGTAGTACACATTCACACTGATATTATTAAATAATAACAATAATATGATTTCTAGAAGGTTCACTTCAATAATATTATCAGAAACTTAATCTCACACAATTTTATATATAGCACAAAGCTATATATATATATATAACTATATATATAACTACCACTAATTTATGAGAATCAATGAAGGTACACATTACAATATAAATAAATAATAAAGGTCAATTTCAATTCAATTCAATTCATTTATTCGTCAATTCTTAAAGATAATAAAAATTTGGTATCTTATTTCTATGGTAAGGCACTGAGTGACAATTTCAGGCTAACTTAAATTATGTTGATTATTTTGCCATTTGCTTTATTGCCTATTAGATTAAGTATTGTAGAAGTCTTTGAGTTGCTTTGCATCAAAGCATTTTCTCTAAACACTCCCACTAAATGTTGAGAATCGCCGAGAAAGGCGCATTTTCACAATAACTCTCGGTAAGGTTATACGGTTGCAAATAGGAGTAGCATTTTATATTTTAATAAAAATATGTAGTTTTATAAATTAAGTAAAATTTTATTAACTTGTTTTTGGTAGTTTTATTTGACAACAATCTTCTCCAATTTTACAAAATTAATTAAAATGAAAAGTAGTTTGAATTCACAAAATTAAATCAGCGCTCTAATATCACGACCTAGGGATACAGGATTACCTTTTATTTAAGTGGTGGACATTAAATATACGATAAAAATCAACATTCAACATCAAGTTTACTTTAAGAAATAAAAATCTATGTTCAAAAATGGTTTTTCAAACAAAATCCAATTTGATTAATTGACTTGAGCCCGAAAACCAAACTGCAAAACAAATATGCAGCCATTTATAAGAGAAAATAAATTCTATAGAACTTAAGAGTAGACTAAAAAACTCGAGAAAAAAATTTAAATTTAATATTTTCCAATGCGCTATATTGTTGGCTAATCAATTGTGATCTTTTTTTTTTTGTGGATCTATTTTTTAACTTAAAAATGTTAAAAGATTGTTATAATGGGGAAGGAAATAACTGAAGACTGTTTTAAATCTGGATATGTATTTTTCCGGCAATAAATTGTAATATTTAAGCTGTGTATTTGTGTTGTGTTGTTTTTTCAAAAAAAAAAAAACGAGCCTAATCACGGTGTCATCTCTAGGCAGAACATTGCTTTGACAAGCGGTGCAGCAAAATTAAATGATAGCAGGCAGTCCCCGAACATTCGCGTCTGTCTCTTTGGCCACTAATTGAAATGGACTGCCACTGCCCTCTGAAAATCCTATTAGCCATATCCAAGCACCAACCACGACGTACTGAGAACCGGGCACTGAGAACCGGGAACCCAGCAGCACGCACTCCTGGGGGCCATTCGGTGTTTACGTCCATTGGGCAGGCAGATGCTTCATGTAGAATTTTAATTTAAGAATCCCAAATGATGTTGTTTGGAACACGCAGTCATGTTCTATTAGACCATAACACAAAAGCCAACAAATTTTTGGAAAATCCACTATAAATGAATGCATTCAATTTATGTATTCAATTGCAGCTTGTGAGTAAAATGAAAGTTAATGCGATTTAGAACTGTCGTGTCATGTCAGAGTTAACAAACATGTTGAATTGCATAATTTTTATATGCTCATGTTAGTAAATGTGCCTGTCAACATTTAACAAACAATTTGCTTATGTGCATGTTTAATATATATCCTTAATAAAAGCAAATCATCTAATTTTTATAAAAATTTAAATCCATTTTTTAATATTATTTTTGCTCTTTCAATTTAATTAAATCTCACTTTCTTAAGTGCATAATTACTTGCTGTTAACTCATTATAGTTTTCTTATGCTCATGTTAGCAAATTTGCCTGCAGGTCAAATTTATGTATTGTATATAATTTATTTATTCAATAAACTAAAGTTTAAGCCCTTAGGCCTGTTTAATAAGCAATTAAACAAGTTGTCTCAGTTGACTTTGTTTTCTCACGTTTAAATTAGACATGACAAATGAATACACTCAATCAATATATTTAACAACTGCTAAAAATGCATGTTAATCCACTGGGCTATTTTTCTATTAACAACAATTTTAATACCAATTTAATAACAATTTAATACCAATTTAATACCAATTTAATACCAATTTAATACCAAATTAATACCCATTTTAAACAGGGACCGTAACGGACATAATTCTTAAAATATAAATTAAAAAATTAATTTTCTTTTTTTTACTTTTATCAAAACATTGAAAAATAACTTTTATTTTTTGAAAAAAAAAAATTATTAAATAATAATAAAAACAATGAAAAATAACTTTTGTTTTTTGATAATATAATAATAATAATAAAATGATTAAAAATTAATTAAATTTCAGTTTTTATTTAAAAATCATAATTAAAGTTATTTTTAAATTTTCCAATATTTAGTGTAAATTTGTAAATAAAAATTTAATGTAAATATCTTTAAAGCAGCGTAGTGTATTAGCAAAATTGTAAAACATTCACGATATGTCGATCAATATGATACATAACATATTCTTTTTACTGACATGAAGTCATACTTTTAGTATCCTACATTTTTTGAAATAAAATTTGAAAATTAAAGTTATATTTTGGTTTTGTAATAAAAATTTAATTTGAAATTTTATATTATATTTTTCTTAAATTTAAATCAAAAATCCTAAAATTAAAAATAGAAAAAAAAAAGAAATAGTATACAATTTTTTTTTATTCGTTTGATTGTTTTTTAAATCCATATCTTTTATTTGGGAACCCTAATTTTAAATGTTGTTCGACCAGAATTTGTGAATTTGTCAAATATAAATACAAGAAATTGAAGCAATATGAAATGCCTATCTAATCATTGACTTAGCTAGTTAGTTAGTTCAGTAATTAAACTTAAATGAAATGCTAATTTGTTGACACTCTTAAATGAGCTGACGACAGACTTTTGAAAAGTTTGCGGGTTTCACTTTAACTACAACCATATGGCACAAAATGCCATAGCCCAGAGGCCGGAGGCCGGAGATGATGGGGACATAGAAATCATCCAGAGGAATGGAATGTTGTGTAATGCACACACCTTCAATGAGGTTGCCAGGTTGAGGGAAAATAGGGGACAGCTGCCCCAAGCGTGGCATTAATTCCAACAGATGCCACAGCTGCGCGATGCAGAGATGCAGATGCAACCAGCCAGTGAGGCAGCCACAGATGAATGTGGCACGTGGATAGAGACTGTGAAATACATGAAATGCCGACGATGCGACGCTTAGAAGTAAGTACGAGAAGGCAATGGGAATTCTGAGGGCATTTTGATAAGCGGGGCAGATGAAAGCGAAGTCTGATGGTGTCGAATCCGGATGGAGTTAGGAGTAGCAGGAAAATGGAATAGGAAATTGAGTGTGTGTAATACTACGTGGTGCTTATGGTGCACATTTTAAATGAAATTTTTCACAGCCATGTGTGTGTAGACATAGTACCAGTACTAAAGTACTTAATATATTCAGGAACTGAAAGTTTAAGAAATTGTGCAGGTTAACACGCCAACAAGCAACAAGTGAGAGGCAACTTAGTCTCGAGTGGAATATACTATATATATATATATATATATATATATGTTATATATGTGGCATAACTATATTCTCTCTTTTTTTATTAAAATCGTGCTGCTTGTCAGGGCAACTCCGTTTGCCATTTGCATATTGTCACAAGTTGAAAGTTGGCAAATTTCTTTCATTTTTCATCTGGCAGCTTGCGGCGTTGTACACAAACGGATATAATATTAAACAAGTTTTATTTTGTTAACGTTCTTACTAAAGTTCTTGTACAAGGAAGTACTTTAACAATCGGTAAAACTATCGTTAGTATTGCGGGTTTATTTTTAGCAACAGTCAAGCATTTTTTTACTATCGATAAAATCGATAAATCAACTAAGTACTATATTTATCTTTTGTGGGCTCTATTTTAAATCTATTCATTAAAAAAAACCGAATTCGAAGGGACTATTTTGGATAATTTAACTAAATTAAGTTTTTTTCAATTACCAGAATTATGTTTTTTTTTGGGGTGTCATAGAATTCTCTAGAGATTTGGCGTCGGGGTGGTGTTGAAATCTTTAGTAAAAACCGTCGGTGTTACAGAAGTTCGAGAGATTTCATTTTTCGAACTTCCGGTGCCGACTGTTTCGTTGTCTTCCAATGTCGAATCTTCCGTTGATTTCCAGTGGGAATAACTTCCTAGGGTTGTCAGCGGACAAAAATTGTTTTGTTAAATATATTTTGTTAATTATCTATTTTATATTAATATTTGAAGAACAAAAGGAAATTTAATTAATTTATATATGTATAATTTAATACAAAATGATGAATTAAAGCAAATTTAATTTTGAAAAATTTAATGGCATATATAGAGAACCAATATTATTGTTTTAATTTTTTATGTTACTTTAATTTTTAAAAAATCGTTTATTTGCGTATTTAGTGAATAAATACTATTTACACAAATCTCTAGTAAAAATATTGTAGTAGAGATTTTGAAATCATCGACTACAGGTTTCTGAGTTTCTTGAAATTCTGTTGAAATTCGGTTGGAGTTCGGTTGGAATTCGGTTGGAAATCGATTGGAATTCGGTTGAAATTCGGTTGGAAGAGGTTGGAAGAGGTTTCAGTGACATCCCGAAAGTATTTAGATTGAAATGCTGCATACATCCTTAGTAGGTTGGGAGCTAGGAAGGCTTAAACTATGTTAATATTATTAAGAATTAATTTAAAGAATTTATTTGATCTAAAATATTAGATTCAGTATTCGAACTACAGACATAGAAAAGTTTCAAATTGAACACTTTTATCAAAGACTTCAATTTTTGCCACTATTGAACAGGCGATCTAATATTTGTGAATATATCTATATCTTTATCTTTGTGAATATGTTTTATCCAAAGTAAAACAATGATTTGTCTTGTTTGACTACATATAAATATATAATATCATATATCAAGTCGAAATAGCCAAGTACCATTAGAATACTTTAAGATACTATTTATTTGTGTTTTAAAAATGGAATGAATCTAATTTTATTTGGAATGTATTGTGACTCAGGCGCGAAAAAATCAGATAAAAGAATTGGTTGTTGAATATTTAGACTGAAAGGTAGAACAGCTTAGTTGTTACTAAAATATTATCGAATACTTCAAACTCAGGCTAAGATATAATACACAGAATAAACATATTAATATCTATGCACTCTCATATTTCTATTACACTTAAAAAATAATGATGATATTTATATTTTCAACTTGAAATGATATCGTTACTATCGCAACCATTCAAATCATGGAGAGGCGCCAAGAATTGTTTTCCAGCTCTAAAAAGATACTTGAATGGTATTTAAGATATTTATATATAAATACATACATATGTATGTATATACTATTCACATCTGTATTTGCACACAAGTCGCGTTGCAAATAAATTTGTCAAATTGCATTCGAAATTTGTTGTTTTTCTTAGCTCGCCAATGCTGCTTATGAAACTGGGGAGTTGGGAGTTGCAAGTTGCAAGCTTGGAAGCTTGGAGGTTTATTTTTTTCGAGTTGTAACTGAAGCAGCAGCAGCCACAAACAAGCGACATTGCAATGTGTCTCTGGTCTCTGTTCTCCGTCTCCGTCTCTGTCCACAGCTCTTGCTCTGTCTCTATCTCTACCAGAGTCCACATATTACACGTCCATGTTCATGTTCACTCCTCTTGCCCCCAAAACTCTCCTCTCTCCTCTCTTCCTCGCCAATTCAACACTGACAGCTTTTACACATTTCATTTTATTGTCACGTATTCGTTCGCTTCGCAGTTTCTGTTTCTCTTTATGGTAGGTCGGTGCTGGTTTTCCTCCAAAAAATATTATTTCCATTGACAAGCTCCATATAAGGCCCTGCCTAGACATTCGTATTCCCCCCTTAACAATGGTCGTTAATATTTTTTTTTTTTATTTTTTATAAAGTTTCATTTACATACAGGGTGTTGCATGTTATTGTTTTATTTTGACTATAGAACATCTGCTGTGATTTTGATTACCTTGGGAAATTAATGTGTCATTTGATTATTTTATGAAATTTTTAAAATATTTATAAATAGAACTGTGTAATAATTACAAATAAATATCGATTTGAACTACAAGATTTTAGGTATTCTACATTTATTCAATTTCAAAATTCAACTAATATTCAATTTTATTGCTATTTTCAATGGACAAAAATAGGATTATATATAAGTGAAACTTTGTAGAGCTGGAAAAAGATTCAATCTTACTTTTTTTTTCGAATGAAATATCTCTGCCATAGCTTAAATTTCTATTTAAAACAAAGTGAATTTAGTATGAAAACCTTCCAATTAATTTCTTTGTAAATTTCATATTATATTTAATCGCAGTCTTAAATCTGTTAAACTCTATTTCTAATGACAATTTCCTAAAAGCCTTCAAATGCTTTGACATTTTGCATAGCTCAGCAAAAAATTTGTTGCAACATTGCAATTAAATCAGTGAGGCAAGTCACATCAAAAGATAGAAACCGAGCGAAAATAGAAAGAGAGGAAAGTTGGTAGAAATAGAAAAAATGTAGCACTATTTGATGGCTAGTAAAAAAATACTGAAAAATAGTTATATATAGTGTATATATATATAGAGAGGGAGAGAGACCAGCTGCACTTAGTTAATTGTCCATTAGAAACACTTTGCCATTCGCGTGCAACGTTAACTTTAACTTTGGTAATCTGCTCAGAGAAACAAAATTCAGAAAAATTAATTAAAAATTCTTTGCAATAAATTAAAGTGAACGAGTGTTGCTTAAGACAGAAAGACTATGAATGTAAGAGTGGAGAGTGTTGAACTAAAAGATATTCTGTATTTGAATTAAAGAAATATATTTTTAAAATTTAAACTAATTTTCTGCGATTTAATAGGGTTTAAAGTGAGAATTTTACTATTTTATACATAGTTTATAATAAAAAAAATTGATTTTTAAATATTATTGATAATTTTGATAGTTAGAATTAAACTATGCAACAATTTGAAACAGTTAAAGTTAAAGATAATTAAATAAATATAACTTAATTTTTTTTTTTGCCATTTAATTGTACTAACAAACAATAATAACAAAAACCACTTAAAAAAAAAAAAATAGCAAAATTCAGTCTGGTTTTTTAACTTAATCCAAAACAGTCTTAATTTTAATAACTACAAAAACTGATTTTCTTAAAATTTTAATAACTCTGGTCTTAATAAATTTCCTAAATAGCTAAAACTTTATATTATGTCAATAACACTAATATAGAATTTTAAAACAAAAGATTGTCTAGAATTTAAAATTTAGTTTTTAAATTTAAAAAATTTTACAGAAAACTAAGTTTAGCAAAGTCAATAAGTTACAAATAAATTGAAAATAAAGTAAAATTTCTAATCAAAAACTTTAAAATTTAATATTTAATAAATTTCATTAAAATTGTGCTATTACAAGTTTATAAAATTAAATTAAATAAATTCGTTTATTTTAATAATCCCTTAAGAAGTTTTATGCGAAAATCTAGATTTTTCAATCTCTGACATCAATAAAGTAAAATTCCCAAATAAAAATTTTAAAATTTAATATTCAAAAAAATTCATTAAAATAGTGTAGTTACAAGTTTTTAAAATTAAATTAAATAAATTTCGCTTATTTTACTAATCCCTAAAGACGTTTTAATACGAAAATCAATGATTCTAGGTTTTGCAATCTCTAAGATCTATAAAGTTAAGTTTTCAATCAAAAATTTTAAAATATATTATTTAAAAAATTTATATCAAATAGTGCTTAAATTCCTCAAAGTTCTATGTAAAAATCAAAGCTCCTAGATTTTGCAATCTCTGAGAACTATAAAGTAAAATTCCCAATAAAAAATTTTTAAAAATAAAATTTTAAAAATTTCATATCAAATAGAGCTTTTGCAAGTTTTTAAAATTAAATTAAATAAATGCGCTTATTTTAATAATCCTCAAAGAGGTTCTATGTAAAAATCAAATCTTCCAAGCTTTTGCAATCTCTGAGATCTATGAATTCAACCAGATGGACTCGTCAAAGGATCTTCAATCTTGGACCCATCTGTCTGTAATTAACTTGTGCGCAAAACTTTATTATACCCTTATTAGCCAATTTTTTAATGGGTAACAAAGTATAAAAACTTGCCAGCCAGCCAGCCAACCAGTTAGCCAGCCAACCCAGTTAGCCATATATTCTCAAAAGAAGTGGAAGGGAAATAGGGACTGGAGAGGGGAAGCACATTCGTGCCGCGCTAATTCAGTTTGCCGTATCATCTTTCGCCGTAGAAAAAGTTTACTTTAGCTACGCTTTTTTGGCAGTGAAGTCCTTGAATAGCCGAGGATAACACGCAGATGCATCTGCAGAAGGCAGGAAATATGAAAACTAACAGACTTATTGCATTACTTACGCTAAATAACCCACTTACAAAATGGCGCACATGGAAAACTTGCAAAAAGGACGAGCAGGAGCTGAAGAAGAAAAAGTTGAAGCTGGCAACGGTTACAGTAAAAGGTAAACCTAATGGTAATCATGGCGATAATGATAATGATAATGATGATGCGGACAACTTATTAAATTCTCACAACGGTAGCTATATAGCTACCAAATACAGTTACAACCGCTGACAGCCAGGGTAGCAGAAGAAGAGGAGCATTCCTTCGAGAAGAAGCATGACAATTGCACAAGGCAACTTGACAGGACCACTGACAGGATTCCAACTGAGAGAGAGAGAGGAGGCCAACAAATGATACCGACCAAGTTTTTGGATGCATGAAAAATCAGAGCTACGTGCTGCTTTCACACATGCAATAACTACATATATGCATATATATGTATATATATATATATATATATATATATATAACTGTAAAGGATTGTGAGCTGAAACTGGCATTCGGGATATACGCATGTGAAAACGGATCGATGTGGCATTGTGGCTTTGGTTTTTATACCCTATTTGCAGTTTTTTGTATAAACAGTCGTGTTTATCATAATTTATAATTAATTTAAATATTTTATGCTTGAAAATTTGCATAATAAATTTAAATTTCATATGTGTGTGTGTCTACTGATAAAGTGACACACAAAGTCCCAGATCGAATCCTTGTCAAAAAATATTAATTTCAAATAATAACTGCGTTAATCTTGACACACAGCGAATTAATTGATTGAATTTTGAGAGAATATATATAGATAATAAATAAAAAAATAGATTTTAAACAAACAAATAATATTAAAAAAAAATATATATTCATTAAACTTTAAATAAAAACTAAATAAAATGTGCTTGACTTCATCATCACACTCAGGGAATTAATTGATTGGATTTTGAGCGAAAGATTTAAAATGTTTAATTTATATTTAATAATTATAATAATAATAAATAAAAATAAATAAAAAAAAGATTTTAAATTAAACAATTAAAAAAATTGGCAAGGTTTTTAGTAACGTATCATTTTTTGAAATTAAAAAAATAAAAGAAAAAAAATAATTTAATTTTCATTTTTCAAATTCCAAAAAAATGACGTCGAACCAGCTAGTTATAAATTATTATAAAAATTAATATTAAAAAAAATTATATACATTAAGCTTATAACATACTTATTATAGAAGGAAAATTAAATAAAATATGCTTGATTTCAGCTTTAAGCTAAAATTTATATTTCTGCTGATTTCTTCATGCAATTCCTCCAATTTTCTTAGTCCTTTTTTGTGTTGCATTCTTAAACGTTTAACAGACTTTTATTTAAGATTAAAATTTATTTGGAACTTTTGTTCGATTTAACATACTTGAGTCAAAGTTTGTTTTGTAAATATAAATTCTGTGCAAATAAATAAATATAATATTTATTTCTTAGCTGGAACTAGACAGAAGAGATTACTCCACCTTTGTAAAGACTACAGAAATCTTTGTAGGCCTACACATTAAAATAAACTTTTAAATATCTTTAATTTTTGAACATTCTCAAATGTCCAAATGAACTGTCTATAGGGTATTTTATAGTCTCTAAACTATTATTCTGTGTATATTTGCTCTACTTTGGCTCATTTTTGTTACCATTGCATTGCATTGCATTGCCGGGTCATAAAATTTGCATTGAGAGAATTGTTTTACGCTCTACAAGTATTTTGTATATATATTTTTTTTCTCTGCTGCCTTTTGTTTATACTTGAAAGCTCTTGAATTTTACATATATGACTTTAGAGTTTCACAGTAGAAATAAATCTGCATGTTGCACTGAAGAAATGAAGAAATATGCCAAGTCTGTTCAGTTCTAACTTAAATTTCAATTCAAATAACTGAGCACTGAGCACTGAGCACTGAGCTGCATAACAAACACCGAGTGTCTAGTGTGTGCTTCAAGGAAGATGCACTCAGAGAGTCCTTTTGGTTGCGTATACATTCAAATTTATGCAGACGGCAGACGGCAGACTTCAAATGAGAATGAAAATCTAATATGGCAGAAAACCCAATTAAATGCTGCACAAAGCAAGAGTAAGGCATCTGGAAATAATTCTGTTTCCGCTGAACACAAGACAAGTTAAATCTCCTTGTGGATGCGTTTTGAAGCAGCTGCTCCGACAGCTCATTCCTAGCTTCCCACTCCCAAACGCCTGGGGATAGGCTATGGAAAAGCGCAATGTACACATTTGATTGGATTTGCAATGCGCGTTAAAACTTGAAACAAAAACAAAAAACAATTCTAAATACTGCATTGACATATTGCATTGAATGTTGCAAAATTGTTTCTAATTGTTTTTCAATTTATTTTTTCTATTCTTTCCCAGGACTTTTCCAACTAAAATCTGAGACATTTAATCGCGGGCTGCATTGTCAACATCGGTAAGTCTGAACATTAAATATTTCAGTCACGATTTATATAATGGTTGGCCAAGAAAATAAAATAAAATGGAGCCAACATTACAAACACACAGCTCAGCGCATTTTTATGTCGATTGTCATTTTTAAAATCGAAATACGTGAGACTATCCCTCTATAATTGTATAGTAGTCGACCAAGTTACGTAAAATTTAACTTATACGGATATATATGTACTATATACAGGACTGTATAAACGAACTTGAAAATTGCATTTTTTTTTTTAATGAAAATTCAGTTCGAAAGTATTAAAAGGTTCAAGAGTTGTGTCACGTGTGTGCCACGTATTGGTCACGAGTGTTTCCATTAGCTTACTCATGAATGCATAAAATATTATTGTCAAATCAATCAAATCGATTGAATTTGGGCAAACTTTAATGGAAATTCCAAATAAAAGTCAAATTAATGCAAACAAATTTATTGGAGTTATGCAACATGTGTGCCACGTATGTGCCACTTGTCAAATAAAAGAGATTGATTATAATTATGCTCGAATGATGCTATGATTAAATTCGCAAAATTTTAATTTATACAGAAAGCATGATATTATGAGTAAGAATTTGAAATAAATAAAATAAAATAAAAATAAATAAAAAATAATATAAATATTCATATTTGTTTTAAAAGCTAATATAAATACTCATGTTTGTTTATATTTATGCAATTGGGTTAATAAGGCTATTGTGATTTATTTTAAATAAATGTTTATTAAAAATTACTCTCCTATTCTTCGATATAGCTTGTACCTTTAGCATGAAGTCTTTGAAAAATGAAAAGAAAAATCTTTTATTTGACTGGTTATTTAAATTCTTTTGGCGATTTAAATTATGTCAAAATAGCAAACACTTTAGTAAGTTTTTTAAACATAACGAAACCAATTCAGTTCAAGCTGTCAAAGCTACTTCTAATGAGCTCATGTGTTTTCTGTGGTTTGTCGCATTTCTGAGTTTTTTTCTAATGCGGTTACAGATGTGCGCCACAACAAAGCGGCTCAAAGTCTAAGCATTAAGCCAGTCAAAGCAACAAAAATGTTTACTATGCGAGGTGTGTTTGAAAAATATACAAAGTAACAAATATATATTTCCTAGCTCATCGGCAGGCCAATTCGTAAAAGCTAGAAACCTAAAATTTATACAGTACATTTCTATTATAACGTAGATTGATAGTCTATAAAAACTTAGTTGAAAAAATATTCGAAAGTTTGTTAAAAATAATATTGAATATAGTATGAAAATGTCTGTCTGCGCCATCTGGTGGCAGCAGCGTGAACTAGAACGTGAGAGAAACATTTCGATAATAAAAATTTCTATTAGAATCGTTCTCTCGGCTTAAACTTCAGCTACACCTTCTAAATTTATCGAATACTGGGAAAATGTTTTCTTTTCTGTTTTTAAAATGTTTAGAGATTTTAATATAGTGCTAAGCTTAGAGAATATGGCCAAGTTGGACATTTAAAGAGAGATGTGATCTAAAAACAAATTTTCTAAGCACTTTTGTTTTTGATAAATTTCAAATAATTCGCACAGAATTTAAAACCTAGTAAAGTTTTAAATTGTTTAAAATTATCAATAATTTAAATATAATTTAATGATTAATAATTTAAATAATTCAAAATGATCAATAATTTTAATATATAGTTTAAATACTTTTTTGTGCATTTCCATCTCTCTTTAATGCCAAAGAATTTCAAGTTTTCTTCTAACAGAAATATTTGTGCGCTCAAATCAAATTTATTTTATATCTTAAAATTATCATTATCAAAGTTATGATATAAATATAAAATATATATATATAAAAACATTTGCATCATAATTTCTTTTTCTAAAATTTATGAAAGGATCCTGAGTAGCTGCTATATAAATTTATCCATATTTTAGAAACACACCTCGCACATTTCTACAGTTTTCGAATGTTGCAAAAGGATTAGAAGAGCAACCACATAGGCACAGTCAAAGAATTGAATACTTATTCATATATGTGTGTTATGTTATGTGTGTATGTACTTGTACCTAAGTATGTGGCACACTAGAGCAGTGGGTGTTGTGTGTGTGTATGTGTGTGGCCTGGTGACTTTACTCCGCCTTTTTTATACGCACACTCATAATTTATGTAAGTATTTCTTGGCCAAGATAGAATCCAAAAGAAAGCGCGCTTACATTTGTTTACTTGACTTGCCCCAAATGCCACACACACAAACACACACACACACACATACACACACACACACACACAGTTACTTGCTGGTACACATTATTTACTTGTTGACCGAGTTAGGATCAATGATTTTGGTCAGGGAAAATAAAACAAAAAACAAACTTCGCACAACTTTGTATGCAGCAGCGTCCTGTGTGGCAGTGTAGGACTGTAATCCCTGTTTTTTTATGAGTACAAGGATATTAAGCAATGCCTTGCACTCTTTACGACTGCACTGTAAGCATAGACTGCAAGGACACACACAGTGTTAGTAGTATCTGTGGGCGTATCCTTTGTTTGGTCATAAAGTGTCGGGCCAAGAACTAATCGGTGGCAGCCATAAAAGTAAAACTGCCGCAGTTTGCACCACAAGGGGAACGCAAGCAAAGTTATTGGCCAGTAAAAAAAATAGGAGCTGCTGTTGCACAGGTTGTCGTCTGCCACATGTGGCAGCAGGCACTGTGGCAACTCTTCGACTACCACACTGGCGGCTGCTGTGGTTGCAACTGTAGAATTTCTGTGTGGCATCTTAAGTGCATTGACAGGATAGGATATCGCGTTTATGGCTAGAAGGACAAATTCCATAAGAATGTTGCAGGCTGAGGCAACCGACTGTTTTATACTCTGTTGCCAATTTGTAATGGAAGTGGGCGTGGCAAACATATTAAAAATATCTTTTATATCAAATTTAATGACTCTTGCTGTACAGATCTCAAGGGAGTAAAGACAAATGAATACAAAGCGTTATTTTTAAATAAAAATGTAAGAAAGATTAGTTTATTGCACCCTATGTGTGAAATTTTGGCAATCAGGTTTAATTAATTAAATAATAAATGTGTCTAGAGATGTTTCGGGTAAAAATACTACCCTACAGATGAAAACAAAACAAAAAAAAAGCACAAAAAAAAAAACCAGTTCAGAATTAAAAAAAAAAATACATTAAAACTTCTCTATGAATTTTTTTTTTTTTTTGGTAGTTTTACCAATATGTTTGGTGGTTTTTGATGGTGATAAAAAATATATTACTAGTTTAGTGTGTTTTTACGCATTTTAAAAATTTATAGTTTAATAGCTCATCCCGGCGTGAGTTGCTACGTCCCGCTTCCACTCAACAAACATACAAACTACATACAGTATAAAACTTCATCTCTGCCGAGTTTCATCAAGATAGCTCAAAGATACCCTTTTGCAAAGGTATAAAAAGATAGATTACATTCAATATGAATACAAATAATCTTGGATTAAGTAGTTAATATCAATTGCCTTTAAGCGAAGTACGAATGCGGACGGTGAATTTTTTAAATATATACAAAGTCTTGCCAGAAGCTTGACTTTATTTTACTAGTTTTTTATACCCTTGCAAAAGGGTATTATAATCTTGTTTCGAAATGTGTAACGCATAGAAGGAGACGTCTCCGACCCCACAAAGTATATATATTCTTTGTCAGGACGACGAGCTGAGTCGATATAGCCAAGTCCGTCTTTCGGTCTGTTTCTATGCAAAGTTTTTGGCTTTAACGTTGAGCTATCTTGATGAAACTCGGCACAGATGAAGCCTGATAATGTATGTAGTTTGTATGTCAAAATCAGCCCGATCGGACCACTATATCATATAGCTATGGAGGAAAAATCGAAGACACTTCATTTTCATGAAAAGTGTTTGTATGAAAAATTTTTTTTGTTTTTCAAAATATCAAAACCAAACATGGCATATCGATGCATATTTACGATTTGTACAATCTGACCAAGTTTGAACAAAATCTGACCACTATATATTGTAGCTTCCATAGGAACAATCGGTCGAAAAGTTATAATATAAAAATCTTCTTTGTTCTCTTTTAAATATCAAAACCAAACTGGACATATCGATGTAGAATTACGATTTGTACAATCTGTCCAAGTTTGATTAAAATCGGACCACTATATCTTATAGCTACAATAGGAACAATCGGTCGAAAACTACTCGTTTGAAAAACTTTGTTTTTAAGATATCAAAACCAAAGTTGGCCTTCAAAATTTTCTTAGGAGACAATTGCAAGGGTATATAGATTCGGTGTGCCGAAGATAAGCGCTTCTTTCTTGTTTTAAAATTAATTTGAATATGTTTCTCAGTGTGGGTCAACGACCTACGCGACAAAAAGCTCAAATTGTTGCTTTTACGCGTCCGGAAATAAACACGAGAGCGCGGATATCCTGAAGATATGTATAAAAGCAAAAAATAAATAAATATATGTATTAAAAAACCATACACTTTCCCAATGCTTTTATGGTATACAAACCGCAACAGGCTGTACATTAATTTTAAGGATATATTTTCTTAAGTGTCAAAAGTTTAACAGTCTGTCAAGCATTGCCAAAAGTGATTCCATATAAAGGATGAACATTCGCATAAATATAAACTCATTAACATTTTAAATTATAAGTTGTGGTGTTTTTTATTTATTTTAATTTTATTAAATGCCAAGCCAAAGAATTAATTTCAAACTACTTAGCATTAAATTCCCAGCTCAATTTAATGGAAGTTATGTGTTTGTGAAATAGGGTGGATAGTTTTAAAATGATGTCAAAGCAAATCAAAACTACTTAGGATTTAATTTCTAGCTCATTTAATGTGAATAAAACGTGTCTGGGAAATCATTTCCTTGCTGCTTATTTCACCCAAGTATCCAAGGAGGGTTGGTTTTATTTATTCTTCTTGGCATAAATAAGGAGATAATTAAAACAACCTTTAGAAATTTATGATATTTTTTAAATATATGAAATAAGTAAAAGAAATAATTATTATCAACATTTACTTAAGTATAAAGGGGTTTTATTTAGGCAAATTGGTTATTTATTTGTTTAATTTATTGAAAATATATCTCTTATCAATTCGATAAAAATTTAGTTTATGGAAACATTCAGTGAGATAAAAATTTTTCAAAAATTTAAGTGTTGTAAATGCCGAAAATATATATTCATACACATATATTTATATTTATTTATAAAAAATTAATTGTAAGTTTACTTTATTTTCGAAAAAGTTTTCTATTTAATTCAAAAACAGAATCTTACTAAAATTGAAAAAGAAAAGTAAATAAAAAACAAAAATATTCAAAATAAATGTAAATTAATTTTGTTTAAAATTTGCAAATTTATTTATTAGAACAAGTTTATTACTACCGTTAAAGACTGTTTAAACAAATCTTAAATGATTAGTGTCTTAATAGAACAATTTAATTCAGATAATCTAGATTTGAAAAATAAATACTTTAATATTTAAAATTGAGAATGATATTAGTATAAGTAAATAAATTTTGAGTTACAAAAATAAAATTTTATTTACTAAATGCACAAATACAAACAAAATACAACAAATAGACAATTTCTTTAATATCACTGTGCAAGTTTTTAAAAAAAAAAAGGAATGCTCAAATTAACCGGTTTTAAAAATAAAATAAAATAATGGAAAAATCGTAATCTGACAGCCATTTCTATAGGCTCTTGGGGGTAAAGATATGTTTTTCTATGGGAGCTATAAGATATAGTAGTTCGATTATTATTGTCAAACTTTGTCAGATTGTCTAGATTATAATAAAACGTCGATCTGGTGAATTGGTTTAGATATCTTGAAAAATAAAAATTTTTCGGCCGATTGTTCCTATATCAGCTATAAGATATAGTGGTTCGATTTCGAAGATCATTGGTCAGATTGCATAAACAATAAAAAAACTATTAACTAAAAAGTTTGGTTTTGATAACTTTAAAAACAAAAAAGTTTTTGATAGAACAACTTATTTTTCCCCCAAGAGCCTATAGAAATGGCTGTCAGATTTCGATTTTTCCATTATTTTAGACCAAAACAGCTACAGGACTTCAATTTGAAGGTTTTGGGTGTTAATACGAGTTGGAGTTTGGAGTATTTAGAACATCTTTGCCACAGTAGGTTTTTCGAAAAAATTAATACCAACAGATTTATAGGACAACAAAAAATGTGGTACCTTTGAAAAAATGATCATATAACCAAAAACTTAAAAAAAAAATGCTGTATGAACCCATCGTGATAGCGCGAAAAACTAATGATGCAGTTCGATTAAGAAGGCCCCAAATAGGGTAAAACCGGTTAATTTGGACTTTATTTTTTTTCGACTTGCATAATGTATTCATTTCCCTAAATATATTTCCAATAGCTTAAAGCAAAAGTTTTAAAATTTATTTTTCACTTTAAAATATTCTAAAAACTATAAAAATAATTTCAGCTATGTTTATTGCTTATGCAATAAATTCTCAATTTAAATCAAATCTCTGTGAGTTTGTAATCAAATAGTTAGTTTTTTTTTTGTTGTTTAATATTACTTAATAGGCACAAATTTCAGTTATTTAATTGCCATATGGCAACACATTTAATAGTTTATTTTTATGTCTTCATTCAATGATTTATCGTACTTTCTTTAAAAACTTGTTCTCTTAATAACAAAAGTGTACAAAATGTGTTTTGTTGTATTGCCATCTTGACAAATAGCAAAAAAGCAATAAAAATTCAATGCATTTAATATTGTAAGAATTTTTATGTTGCCATCGAAGAAATAGTTATCTTTTGTGAAATATAGCTAAGTAGCTTAAAGGCTTAAAGCATCAGTTTTGTATTTTCATCTTGAAACGAAGAAGATTTTTATGATTGTACGTATGTATATAAATATATATATATATATATACCCTCTATAAATATACATTTACAAACATATGCCAGCTTATAAACTGCGAATGCACGTTCGCTGCTTTCACAACAAACAAAACAACAAAAATTCAGCAATAATATATGAAAAATGCTTTCAGAAAGAATTCATAATATATTGTATCATAGTTGTCTTTTTATCTTTTCCTTATACTTATGAAATTGTTCAAAAGGACAACACACTAGAGAACATAATATAAGTAGCGTTTTTTTTTAAGTTTTCGATAACTTTATTTGGTAAAAACAAAGAAATTGTTAGAGCTACTTAGCTGCTTGGAAAATTAAAATGCAAACTATTGTCAAGGACTTTTCATCTTTAACGATATATCAGTTATTGTCAATATTCCCACAAATTAAAATTTAACTGCTTATCGCATATTTTTTTTATTTATTCCGCTGCATTTGATTATTTGCTCGCATTTACCACAAGCAATTCAATTTTGGTTCGGGCTTATTAATTACTTGACGCTAATAGCCGCAAAAATAATCACAGTCGGCATACAAAACGAAATCCCAAATAGCCAATTCAGTTTGCCGTATCCCAAATTGGGGTAGGTGTTCAAAACGGCAAGTCATTATCCGGACTTTTAAGGCGGGATGCCTGATAACTCGGGCGGGGTCATAGCACAAAAGGTCTGTTAGGGAAAAAATAAGCAAAATACCAAGCAACGAGTGAATGATGCACAGTGGGATAAATTGACAATTTTTTGCTTTAAAAATTATAAATTTTTTTTGTATGTTTTTTTTGGAAATTATAAGCAGAAAAAAACGAAATTTCTCGTTTAAAATGGATTGGTGACAATTTAGAAAACGAAAAAACCCTAAGTTATAAAATTTAATAATATTTTATAATTTATATTTTGTTTTCATAAAAACACCACACTCTAGAAAGCTTGCAAATCCAATCAAAGAAAGCAAATGGAATTCAATGGGAAAATATATAAGACAATAATTATTTCAAGAGTTTTTGTTTTCAAAAAATATTTCATTGTCAAATTCAATTGCTAAAATTATTAATTTATTTTTGACGAACTCTATTGTACATGCTATGCAAATACTAAGCCAACAGAGTTTTATAAAAACCAAGCACGTTTAAATTCCTAAAATAATCTGTAAGTGCGAATTTCAATTCTTAAAAAAATATAAATTATTTTCTTTGATTTTTTGTGGTTGACTAAATTGAATAAAACATCTAAAAACCCCAAAGCAAGACTTTTCTGATCAAAAATAATCAAAAATAATAAAGTATTAATTACTTAAAAATCAAATTAGATGAATTGCTCGATTTTTGTGAAAATAATCGCTTAATTGCAGCATTTGTAAAATAATCGATTACATTTTTTAAGCATTAATTACCAAAAAATCAAATTAGATTATACGCTTTTTAGGAAATATATGTATATTTAAAATAATCGATTAAATAAAGCATTAATTACTTAAAAATAAAATTGGATAGTTTGCACGCTTTTTATAAAAATAATCGATGAGCGCTGGTTTGCAGCATATGTAAAATAATTGATTATTGTAATTATTTAGTGTTGATATAATCGATATTTATTTTAGTCCTCGTACTCTGATCAGAATATGGTTTCACAACTATGTTATTTGCCCCAAAAGTTTACTCCTGGGGAATTGGTATTTGATACGTTTTGTGTTGTCCCTGATTATTTTCCTGCCTATCCTAGTAGAACTTTTAAATTTCACTAAATTTTTTTATGCTTTAGACGCACAGTGCCACGTCTGAGTTGCCCTACTGTGGCATGAATGGAACTTATTATCTGCGTCAGTTGTACACAAACACGTACGGCTGAGTGGAGCAGCCTCCTCCCAACCGCCCAACCGCCCAGCCGCCCAACCGTGACTTGACGCAATAAAATCTTATTAAGGCGCTTTACAATAAGCGCTCAAAGGGGAATGTTGAATGCTTTTTGGCCCCGAAATTGCAAATAAGGCATAAGGATCAGGCAGCAGGCAGCAGGACCAGAAACAGGCGACCATAAGGCAAGACGGCCAACAAAAATATTGCGATTTTACAAATGTGGCGCCAAAACATTTTTGGGGCAAGAGCACAGAATCTTTATGTGCCCTTGTGTAGCAGTAATAAAATATAAAAGCGAATAAATTGCGCATACGCCGCATTGTGCGCTGCTTCGAGTGCCCTTGCGGTTCCGCCTGCCTGCCCTATAGTCATTAATAATACATCTTTGCTTCCGGTTTGCTGGCGGCGACCTCGACTACTAAGTGCGATAAACCGTTTAGCAATATCCGGCAAGAAACACGAGAAACAAGAGAAGAAGAACTAAACTATGTGCATTGTACATTGTTCACGTAACTAAAACAAATAATTTAAGTTGTTTTAGTTTCTTCTGTGTGTGTCGTTCGTTTTCTTACTTTTGCTATTGTTTTACACATTTTACTATCGACAAATGGCTATAGTACATTTTATAGACAGAATTATGCTTGTATATATGTATATAAACTTATATTTATATATTGTATATTTAAACTGTGCGCCAGAATGATAAAGAATTGAAAATAATGTCTAGAAATTTGTATATTTTGTATTTTATAGAATTTACGATATTTATTGATTTATTTTAAAAGTCTTTTTAAAGTAAAGCTTATCGAATAATTAAGAAGCTATAAAAAAGTGTATATAAAGTATAAAATTTATTTTAAATTTATTGACGAAAATCCATAAATTAGTTTTTTAATTCACATAATCTTATGGTTTTTTTAAGCTTTCCAATTTTTATAACATATGTTAGAAAAAGGCTTAAAATTATCGATATAATTATTACGGCCGTTGGTTATTTTCTAGAGCTAATTTAAACCACTTTTGCTACGGAAATGTATATTAAATTTATATGCATATCATTAATAATCATTTATATTTAAATTCTTTGTTATTTTGGGAAAGTTATACTCTCTGTTTTAACCTAGTAGAATTGCACTTATATAGAAATTTTCCATTAATTAATCATCACCCTTGGAGACAGCATTTTCAATATCTTGAGCCGGGCGATTTATTTCTTGTGTAGCTTACAAAATAAAGGCAGAGATTTCTCTTAAATATTAGAATCAATTTGATCGTCAATCATTTAGTTATTTACTACATATGTATGTAATGAATCTTTTATTTATATTTAAGTTTTATTAACGCTTAAATAGAAACTAAAATAATTTTAAAATTTTTTTATTTTTCTTTTTTATAAGCTTGTGTTTCTAGCATTCTAATGTCCCTAATGTTAAATATATTTAAAAGCGCCTTAAGCTCCAAGTCCTTAATTAAGCTTCAAGTCATTAGCTTGACTTATAGCTCAAAAATCCGTATTCAGCTGTAAATCGCTGAATCGCTCACAAATTTTCTTTCATAATCCGCTTATTTATTTAACGTTAAGACTCTGTTAATTTGTTACTCGACTTGGACTTACTCTTATATACAATTCATTGAATTTTTCTGGAAATGTTCTTTGCGATTTTCCAGGGTAACACTCAGTTGGCCACTCAACTGAACTGCCAATCTGTAGCCCAAATTAAGCCTCACACAAGCGCCTAAAGGAATTTCAGGCGTTTATTGAATTTCATTGACTTGCATTTTGTGAAATTGATTTAATTTTCACACAGCCACTTTTGAGATTATCACTTAATGTTTGCTGATAATTCGGAAACTTAACACTATTAACATTGTGGATATTTCTACCATTATATAAGGTTTTGTTGCAAATCATTTTTGAATGCAGCTGCATTTTAATATAATTTAATAAAAACAATTTTAGAAATATTTTGCGTATTTGATGCATATTTCTCGTTATATATTCATACGTATTTATGTCTGACTTAGTTGAACAATGACAAAACTTTGCCGACAGCTAAACACATACAGATACAACACACATAGATATATATATATATATTCCTACAGTACCTTGTGTTTGTTTTCGCACATCTGTGTGCAAAAAGTTTTTGCCAATAAATGAAAATAGGAAGCGCACGACGGATAACAACAAGATGTTGAAATAAGTTGTCAAGCTAACGCCAGTCATGACCCGGCCTTCCCCCCCCCCCCCCTCTTTACAAACATTCCCAAACCAATATGGCGGCCTGCCAGTGCCCATTTCCGCCTTCAAAATGGCGGCTGTCAGCGATAAGCGCACAACATTGATAAACATACTCATTCTGCTTGCACAGCCAGGACACTGCTAGTTTCTAATAAAAGCGAACAGGAAGCTACAATTGTAAATGATGAAATACCCTAGAAAATTTCATTAAATTGATCTGTAACTAATATAGAACTAGTGTAGATGGCGTGCGTTGCTACGCCCTCGATCAGTAAAAAAATTAAAGAAAAAAAAACTAATTATATTCTAGTTAATTTGCAATATAAATTATTTTTAATAGGGCTACGTCCGAAAAATACTGCCTACTGTGATTATTGTAACGGTGCTGTGTAAGTTAACAGTGCTGCATAAGTTAACAGTGCTGTATGCGTTAACAGTGAGTACATCTGTTTCGGAGAGTTTTACCAAAATTTTCATTTCTAGAAAACTTCTCCTGGCAATCACAAACTGCTGACAAAAATCTGAGCCAAATCGGTTTAGAAGTTTTCAAATTATGAATTTCTGTACATATTTTTAAAAAAAAATTTTATATACATATTTAGATATACTAGATCATACCGGTGAGCTTTGCTACTTCCCGCATCCGTTCCTAAAAAAATAAAATAGAAATAAAAAAAAATGTTTACAATATTACTATTACTGTAGCCTACACGCCACCTGAACGTTGAGATTTTTATTAAATTTTAAAAAGCATTTTTCACCCACTTCCTAATATATTTTTAATACAATTTTTTTAGATTGCCAATCTATGGTATAATAGGAAGCTATTGCCACAAATTTCTAGTTTCTTGCTTCTACCTTTTGGCCAGCTCGTGAGTCGTCAATCAGTCAGGTTGAATAGTTTTTCATATATAGAAATAAACTCGGAAATGATAATTGGGTTAAAGGTTTTTGTCATACAATTTAAATTTCTATCGATTGTTTTTTAGGGAAGTTATATGATATTGTAGTTAAAATTTCCAGCTATCTATAGGGCAACTCTCTTCTAAGAACTATTTTCTGGCGTCCTCTCTATCTGCGAACTAAATATTTGACATGAAAATAAGAATTAGATAAGTTTAGGTACGATATTTACCAGAAAGTTAAACTTTCTTGTAAACATCATATTTTCAACCTTTCTTATCCCACTCAGCTCATCACTTGGATCAAGAACAAGCATTTTATGAAATGCGTAGCTACAGTAAAGTATCCTTTTAACTGTCTTGACAAATTCATAATATCCTTTGTAAGGGTATCAAAACTAAGCATTAGAAAAGCAGGATGATGCGGTTGCCAAGGCAACGCATCAGATCGTTGACAAAGCACACATGCTCACACTCACACTCACACAATTACACACCCATTCCCACACACACACACACATACATATACACATACAATAAAGGAGCAGCATACACAATTGCATCCCACATCCATGTCATTCGAGGACCACAGCGACAATCGCAGTGCAAGTGAGGAGTAAAGGGAGGAGTAAAGGGAAGCCAGCTGGATGTGGAGTTGAGTTGAGCTCTTGTTCCTGTTCTTGCCACGTTTTGTTGCCATTGTTAGCCTTAAACAGCTTTTGTTATGCTCTGTAAGTAAAAAATGTTAAATGGATATATTAGGCTATAAGAATAGTAACAAAATTGAAGTTGGATTAAAAATAAAGCAGTATTAAATGCCCAGATTAATTTAACTTGTTTGTGAACTGTTGTGTTAAGTTATTATGAAGAGTTGTTACCGAGATATCAGACGAAACTTTTGTGTTTGTCATTTTAAAAATATTTCTATGTTTTTTTTTGGGTCTTTGTAAAAAATTTCATTTTGTCGACCGCACTAGTGCGTCAAGAATTTTTCGTTGCATTTTTTGTCGACCGAATCGAATCACATGCACATTTTATGAATGATTGTTTTGAAGTTTAAGTACAGGACGATGTTTTCTACAAATCAACATTTTTCTCCTAATTCTTCTAAGCTAAAGTAGTTTTTTATAATCCTCACTCATTAAACAAGCTACAGGGTATATATGTAGCTATAATCCATTCGATTGAACCTCCTATACTTTGTTGAAATCGAATTGAGAAATGCTCAGCACGTCTCTTCTTGAATTATAGATTGGCTGTGGAGGCGGGGATTTAATATTTGGTTGCAACACTTTTGCCACTCAGTGTAACATTTGACTAACGACAAAGCCGTAAATTCTACTGCAAAAAAAAATGTTGCTCAAGTATTTTGAAATATTTTCAACCAACTACAACAACTATGACGAATAATGGACATCCATCTACAACGAACTTATGATGATAGTAGTAAGTAGGCGTAGTCCATTGAGATGAATGAACCCTGTATCTATGTGGCTATGTCTATCGATTGATAATATGTACATATATCTATAGTTTATGAAGTTTATGCCGTTTCCTTCGCTCCGTACAAAGCCCGGCAAATAAAAATAAAATTTCAGTTACACACAGAGCACACATACGTGTTAAAGTTGTGTTTTATGTTTTGCACCGTCAGTCTGATGCCTGGACATGTTGATAAAGTTTTATTAGCCATTTTGTGACAAGAGTACAAGAGCAGGACAATGCTACAGAGGCGAAGACGAAGTAGACCAAGTTTGACATTCATTTGATAACGTTTTATAAGCATCAAGTTACGACTGTCGCCTGAATGCAGCTCTGATATGTCCAGGTAGTTAAATGAATGTCACTATACATACAAATTGACAGCTATATAGCTATATATATATATATATATACAGGTTCACGCACTCCTGTCAGGTGTTTCTCGGATTATGGACACCAGACAAACACAAAACTATCCAGAATAACAAGGCACTATGCTTAATGAGACCGACAGACAATGGCCAGGTCATCCTCATCCTAACATATGTGTATACAGTATATATACTTATATATGTTATATATATATACAACATACAGGCGTATTTATTTGTACAAGCCAAACCAACTAATTACTGAGTCACATTCGTATCTCTGCAAACAAATCAAATTAGTTTGTTCAACTCAACACAAGTTGAACAAGTTGAATGCTATAAATACAGTAAGCACAGCCTAAGGCAGATATCTGTGGCTTAAGTGCACTTGAATGTTCATATAATTCAGAACATTAAGAATAAAGCAAATACTTTGAATTATAACTTAATTTGCTTTGTACTTGTTAATAAAAGCATTCTTAAATATAATGTAAAATTCTCCAATGATTTTTTGTTTCGTAATGTATGAATATTCTTACTTTACGCATTCTATTTTGCAAAATGTATAAAAATCTTCTCAAAACATTTAAGACAATTTATTTTTGCTTGTATTTAAAATAAACAATTGAACTTTTGTTTAGAAAACATTTAAGACAACTGTATTTATTTATATTAATTAAATTACAGTAAGATAAAATAACAAAATCAAAAAAAATAAAATAAATTTATTAAATTCAATACATAAATCATTTCTAGTTGTTGTTTCAAGTCGAAAATTATAAATACCAAATCAGATTGGTATTATTTCTAGACAAACATAAAAGCTAAAATTTTATTATAGTTTTGAAGATTTCTTTGCAGAACAAATAACGATAAATTTAATTTAAATTTTAAATTTTTCGAATCACTTTGATGTGCTCATTAGAAATATAAACATATATACCAAAAAACTTATATGAAATAGTTTATTATTAAATATTCGATAGCTGTAAGGATGTATATACTTTCCAGTATTAAAAAAGTATTCCTTTCTAGAGAATTTGTTAATAAAGTCTTTCAGTAGAATTTTTTTAGAATACCCTATTTTTCTAGGTGTGCTTTAAGTACATTCCTATATAAAATATATAACAATATAAAATACATTATTAAATCTGTATTCCCTTTAAAGATAACATTCCACAAATGTAGTTTTTACTGTATACTCGACTTTATATACATAAAATATAAACATATCTCAATTAATCAAAAATCATTGAAATTGCGCAAAGCCTCTGCGGCAAATGCTTCAAAATAAATTTAAAAATTTTTATTTATTTTATATTTTTGTGTAGCATATTGCTATTGAAGTATTGAAGCTTAATTAAATCTTAAATGTACTGAAAATTTATTTTCTGCTAAGCTTTGAATTTATTAAAAATATTCATTAAATAAAAGCGTGCAATTTAAATCAAAGTTTGTTAAAAATGAAAATGGTTTTAAGTTTTGAGCAGCTTATAAAATTATTAACTAAAGTAAGGAAAGTATTCTAATACCTAGTAAATAAAGTATCAGAAAGTCCTTTAAATATTTTATATATAGTAAAAAAAACTTAAAATATTAGTCACTTATAAATTTCCTATTTTCTTAAATCATCTAAAGCCGCATTCAATATGTCGAGATTATTTATTTGTGCTTTGTCTGTTTTGGCAGATTGTCTTGCACACTTCAGTACTTAATACATCTTTTAAGGTGACAACTAAACATCTGACTGTCTAGAACTTCAATTGTATTTTATGAGTAGGTATTGTTATTCAATCTAGTCTCTGAACATGCCACACACACTTTGTTGCATGTGTCCACACTCACTTGTGGTTGCCAAGTCAATGGACAAAGGAGCCGTAACAATGACAGCAGTGTCATCAAATCAAATCAAACACAAATGATAAAGAGACAGTTTGCTAAAGTTAAGAACACAAGCAAATATACTTATATAAGAAAAATTAGGAAAGCGCCAAAACTGAGAAAAACTGAGAAAAACTGAGAAAACTTTGCGACTTGAGTTCGATTTATCTGTCAGATTATTTTCGGGGTCTAACTTTCTGCTAGTCGTATTATAATTATTGTAGTCATTTTTTGATAAACCTCTTAATGTCAAGCCAATAAACAGTTTTTGATATTATCGATTTTGAGTACTTAAGAAGTGAATAAATATTATGTAAAAGAAAAAAAAAAGAAAGAAAAATTGACATTTCACGTAGATAGCAGAAGGAAGTATGGAAGGAATATGGAATTAATTTAAATATCAGAAATTGAAATAGAATTAAATAGACAAGAATATATATACAAAATTGAATATAAAATAGAACAGAAAATAATAACAAATTTAATTTTTATGGAATTAAATTAAATATCAGAAAATAGAATAGAATTGAAATAGACAAGAATATATATACAAAATTGAATATAAAATAGAATAGAAAATAATAATAAATTTATATGATATTCCATCTACAATATTTTATATGCATTTCCTATTTATTGTACAGTGTGCTAGGTATGTAAATATTTATAAATTATTCTTAAATAGCTTAAAATCACTTTTTTTAAAAAAGACAAAAATATGTTCTCTAAAATTTCTATAAGCTATTGAAAAAAAATATCTTCAAAGTAAACTAATAAATAAATAAATTAATTTTTTTACAGATTTATTGCAGAAAAAACTAAAAAAATAAAAAAACACAATTTCATTGACAAAAATTAGTATTTCCATAATTTATCGTTAGAATAAATAATTTGTTATACCCTAGCAAAAGGGTATTATAATTTTGTTTCAAAATGTGTAGAAGGAGACATCTCCGACCCCATAAAGTATATATATTCTTGGGCAGGACGATGAGCTGAGTCGATATAGCCATTTCCGTTTGTCCGTTTGTTTCTTTGCTAAGTTTTTGGCTTTATCTTTGAGCTATCTTGAAGAAACTCGGCACAAATAAAGCTTGATAATTTATGTAGTTTGTATGACAAAATCAGCCTGATCGGATCACTATATCATATAGCTATGGAAGAGCAATCGAAGACACTTCGTTTTCATGAAAAGTGTTTGTTTGAAAAACTTTTTTTTGTTTTTTAATATATCAAAGCCAAACTTGACATATCGATGCATATTTACAATTTATACAATCTGACAAACAAACTTAAATTAATTCTATTTTTAAAAATTCAATAAACAGGCTCCGTTTCAACCAAAAACAAACCAATTTTAAAAGTTAAATCTTGCATTCTAAAAATTTAAAGCAAAAATAAATATCTATAAAATATCTTGTTATTTTAAGTGTTTTACAAATTCCTCTCTCGAATTAATTTAATAGCCAGCTTTTTTAAAATGAAATCCCTTCTTTATTATATTTTAATTTACTATTAAGACAATTATAAAAGTATGCTGTGCACATTCCTGATTAAAAGGCAAACAGGATTAAGACTGACAAAGTTTTTGAATATTGTGATTGTTGTTTTACTTGTGAAAAAGATTTCATGAAATGCAACTATTTCATTAGACACAATTTCAAGTTGTTTTGCCACAAATCACAGGAATGTGCTGCTATTGTAATCCTGTCCATTCCTGACCTGTCCAGTCCTGTCCGGTTGTTGTTTCCAATTTGTTGTCAAGGTAATGCAGGCTGTAAGATTTCGGTGGTTTGCCTATTTGTTGTGTATTTGAATTTATTTGCTAGTTAATTGGGCTGCTTGGACAGTAGAAGCTTACAGCAACAAGGACAATAAGGATAACAAAGAATTTGGCTAAGCAGAACCTCAATTTATTTTGCATTGCCATTTAAAGTTTGCTTGATCATGATGATGATGACGATGATGATGCTGCACATCCGATTGTGACCTTCGGCTTATGGCAAAAGCCGAGGCATTGGGACACAGGCTTTCAGGATGCGGATTGCCGGATTGTCCGGCCAGTGAATTCACTGAAAACGTAAACAAACACGTGCTCCCAAAAAGGGGTGGAGGGGAGCAGCCCTGCCCGAGGCGCTGGCTCGTAAAAGCTTCAATATCACGCATGCGCAGCGTAACACAGGCTCTCTCGAATTTTAGAATTTTCGAGGGGCATCCTTGCACTTCGGCTGCAGGCAGCGAGCTTTGAGTGACGTCAGCTTTTAAAAGGCTCTAAATGCCAAGGACTCTCGGCAATGCGGCTGCTGCTGCTCAGTGCCGTTCGGGACATTCGCCAAGTGAGACGTGGCAAGTTGCAAAACGCAGTTTTAAGTTGCCGCATATATTCTTCTTCCATTTATATATATATATACTATATACTAACATATATATATGTACACGTGTGTAGGCGTGCGTAGGTGTCCTGTCTGTCTGTCTGTGTGTGTGTGTGTGTAAGTGGATGCTTTTGAGCATCAATAAAATAAACAAGTTTTGGCAACCACTAAAGTTTGTCAGAGTGAATACAATAACAGGCAGCACAAACAAAACAATTAGCATTGTGTTTTTGCACCTCAAGTCAGAAGCAATTTTTAAGGTAATTTTTACTAAATAAAACCTGTTACGGATTTTTCTAATTTTGGAATTTAATTTACCAAAAAAAATACAATATATAAAGCTTGTTGTTTATTGATTCTTTGGTGGAATTCAGAGCAGAACCTTCATATATTTATTTGCTTTGTATTTTTTTCTATACTTTTTTTTGTGTTTGTTCTCATGCGTTATTTACGCACTTGCCTTTAGGCAAATACCGCAGACAATGAAAACAGCGACAAAAGCCACACACACAGAAACACACACACACACGCACACCAAAAAACATGGCCACCAAACCACACGACAAAGCGGCCAAATAAGAGAAAAACATGGCCAAATTCGGCGAAATTCGGTCAATATTTGTGACTGTCTGTGTGCCTGCCTCTATATACATATATATATAAATATTTGTGTGTGCCCGTGTGTGTGTGTGTGTTTTTGTGTGTGTCAAAAGTCTACTGGCACCAACTGATTTAAAAAAAAAAAGCAAAAAGGGAAATTTTGAACAGTCTTGGGCATTGACAGTTGAGCACAAGTGGAACCAAATCTGTGTCAGCATAAAATGCAATTTATGTGGTTTTTTTTTAAATTTATTTGATTTATGCTAGGCTAACTATAGCAAAGTGTTAGTCAATATTTTACAATTGATAGCTACAGACTGTTAAATACTCTGCTCTATATATAATATAATCAGATTTTAATATTTTAAAGCCACATAAGACATTGGCAGTGCTCTGACAAGAATCAATTATTCACAGTGCTGTCAAGTCAGTGTGAAACAGTATCAAAGTACGTTAAGGGCTGATATAATTAAATAAAGTTTAAAATGCTTGATACAAGTACGGAGAAATAAATAAGTTCCGAATTTTACCCCGTTTCAAGCTTGAATTATTTGGAATATAAGCCGAACTGTAATTGATTTAATTTACATATTTAATGCTATTTGGATAAATATAATAAAGACTAAATTTATTATTATATCATATGTGAAGTATAGACTAATTTTGTTAATTTTGACTGAATTTTGTTAATATTGCTGTACTTTTATTCAGAACCTATTGATCTTCATTTGTTGCTTGTTTTAAAATAATTTATATATCAAATATAAAATTTTGATTCTAGATTATTCTAATTCATTTAAGAACATTTTCTTAAATACTTAACAATATATTATATTTATTTGGGAGTATTAATAAGGGTCATAGAACATTATGTGTTTCACCTTGAGACTTAAGAAATCACAAACAATACGGGCCTGAAAAGCTGACTGCTAAAATCGTTTGGAAATTATAGTTTAATTCCTTTTTTTTAATTCTTTTTAACTATATTTTTTTACATCTGCCCATGGGGCATTAAATTAAATGTTATGGTACACTAGCAGGGAAAATTCCTTAATTAATTTCTTGATTTATGTAAAAATAACCAAAATTAAGATGGTTTATTCTCAAATTTAGAAGTTTTTACACGTTTTATGAATTTTCAGGAAATATAATATTACTATCATGTTAATGTAATATGTAATATATGCAAATTTATATAAAAAAATTAAAGAGCTTATATACCCTACATTTCTAATCTAATCTCATTTTAAAACATACATGTATTAAAAATTTTAAAATACGAAAAATTACATGAACGTATATATTTATATTTCTCAACTGCTAAAATTAAATATATGCTTATAATATTAATTCTCTGCTTTTCAAAGATTAAGCCATATCTGGCCTTAACTAATCAGTTTTTTTAAGCATCAGAATTGAACTGTCTTTAATCAGAATTTACAAGAATTTAAAAATGGATTATATATTGCCAAAACACTTTTCATTGTTAATCAAGTACATTATAATACATATGTAAATTGTATAATAATTGTCAAACCTTTCATGATGAACATTTAAAAACAAAAATACCTTTGAAATAAAATAAACAAAAATAAATATAAATTCTAAAGCATCATTCCTACAGAAATTCACTTTTATGTTGGTCTAAAAAGTAAAATATTTTTCTGTAAAATTCATTCTCAAATTAAATTCAAAAAGGCCTGTCTCTCTCCCTCTCTTAGATAATGACTAATTTGTGTTTGTTTCGAGGTCTTAATTTAAGTTCTCTATGTGATTTACGACACGTGTAAAAGTTTATTCCACGTTAATTTTACAAATGAATGTTGTTTTTTTTTGCTGATGCTAATCAGGACACCATTTGTTGTCACCTGTCTGCATGACACGGTAAAAATACGACATTTTTGTGGCATAAAGTATAAAAGATATTATGACTGTCATCTGATCAAGAACACATATATATATATACATATATGCTTTAGCATTTAATGGTTTAAAGGTGCTTGCTGCTCCTAAAAACAACTGTTCCATAACCAAGTTATAAAACGCGGCTACAAGGATATTCATGTGAATGTTTTATGGTCGTCAAAAGAAGGGAAGCATGTGGAGCAGAACAGCGAAGCGATGAACAGAGTCCTGCGTGCTGCCACATGGCAGGAGCAATAGCGAAATATAACGTGCATTTTATTACAATTATTGTTACGCATACGCCATGTGAAACAGCAGCAGCAGCAGCAGAGCATTGAGCCCGTTGCGCGTAATAAATCGTTTGACAATAATTCACCCGACCAGCGGCAAGCAAAACAAAACTGAAAATAGGGTGCAAGGACTACTGAACAGGACACAAGGCATGGCAAGGCTATTAAGGCAAAGGACTTAAAGTATTTCCCAAGTGGCAAGCTGTGCGCACTGCGCCCAGTTGCTACTGCCGGATTGTCGCAACAGCTCACCACGCCCACAAGGAATTGTCAGGCGTAAGTCACACACACACACACACACACACACACACACACACACACACACACACACATCCGTGCCGGTTTCCGTTTCCTGTTCCTGCCTGCCTCAAGTAACAAAACGTAGACTCTGTTTTATAGGCAGGCACAGCAAGAAGAAGCCACGCAACTTCCTGCAACTGTCGCCGCTGCTGCTGTGTGTGTATAGTGTGTGTGTGTAGTGTGTGTGTTCGTTCACGCACTCGGTAACTTGACATGCTCTTAATGCCAAACAAAAACATAAGCTCAAGGACATGAGTGCGAGAGAGCTGTGCCGCGCTATCTTCCAGCTGCTGCTGCTGCTGCTGTTGCTCAAAGTGTGCGTCAATGTCATTATGTGTAAATTTTTAATGTTGCCAGCCCCAAAGATGTCAACAACAACAAAACAACAAACAACAAACAAGTACATCCCCAAAAAGTAGGTTATCAACAGGGTTAGGTCCTTGGTTTGGTTGCTGCCACCAAAAGTTGTTGTTGCACTAAATTCTCCCTCGCACAGCTGCCACAAGAAACAACAACAAACTTTTACTTAACACACACAGACGAAGGACTGTGACCCTTGAGACATTTTAATGGCAAAATCATTTACTGACCCCAGGATTAAACAGTGTCAGATCGTTTATAACGATTTACAGACGCAATTTTTAAAATATTACTTTGATTTTTGGCAAATGAATTTCTAATGCTGATCTAAATATGCTAAGCAAATTTCATAACAATCGCATAATAAGCACCAAAGATATTGAAGAAAATGTTTTTGAACTGCTTGATTTTAAGGTTTTGATTTGCACTGCTTATTTCGAATGTGTTGGTAAATATGAGTATTTGTGTGTTTGCAAATCTCGGACTGAATACAGGTTATCGGGTAGTCCAGTAATCGACTATTGTCTGTTCATAAAGTAGTTTTAATGTTATTGACGTTTAAAATTCTCAACTGGTTTAAGTCACAACTTAATGGCAAAGCTAATTGTATTTTGGTACTATCGTGAATTTGGGGTTGTATTGTTGATCCCCAAGCAGTTCTCCAATATTTTCTTATTTCATTATTTTCTTTGGAACTCTCAGCTTCAATTCTACATCCTAAGTTTGCCGTCATAAACTTATGGATTATTTCGTCCATTTTTATATTTAAGCCTATATAAATAAACAGTTTTAAGTTAATAAAACAAAAATATAACAAAATAATAATACTTATATGCTTATTTCTGTGTTATTTTCAACAGCCAAATGTTAGTGTTGAGCAATACCAAACAACAGTGTTGCAATACGTGACAGTTGTTTTTGCAGGGCTGTCAGCTGTTGTTCACTTTACCGATTTAGATTTTTATGAATTAAAATTATAGAACTGAGCACCAACGAAGTTGTTTTTTCTTATTAAAATTAATTGTTTATCTTATAAAAGTGAATGTGGATGCATAATGAAAGGTTTGAAACATGTACCAAAACATTATTTGAATATTTCACGCACCAGGGCAATCACATTAAATTTCCCCTTAATATATATTTCCCTCAAAATATCATATTGTGACCAAATACGCAAAATATGCAGCCCAGAGTTGACCCCAAAAAAGGTATGACTACTAAAAAGCTATTAGTTAGCTTTTTAAAGCTTGAACTACAAAAGTGAAGAAGACAGAAAATTTTTTAATAATTTTTATTTAAGTCAAAAATGATTTTAAGTAGTAGAATTTAATTGATTTATACGCTACCGAAATGAAAACGCGAGCTAAGACTCAAGCGAATTCAAATACGCGAGTTTTGAAGGGAAATTCGTAGACGGAAATTCGTAGAGGGAAATTCGTAGAGGGAAATTCGTAGAAGGAAATTCGTAGAGGGAAATTCGTAGAGGGAAGTTCGTAGAGGGAAATTCGTAGAAGGAAATTCGTTCCCGCGATCTTGCCGAAAGTGAGAATGGGAACAGGCCTGACTGCATTCTCGCTATGCTGTTTTACATAATTTTATAAGTTTTTTTTTTTTGTTTGATAGAGTTATTATTAAGGCATACGGGGATCACCAAATATTCCCTTTGTGACCTTGTTTCTCTGTTATTTAGCTCAGTTAGGGTACTTCTTGCCTTGGAAGTGTAAAGTACGAGATTTCTCAGCTGACGCCAGTTTAATTTTTATAAGTATATTAACAGAAAAAACAGCGGACTTTCGATTACAATAATTCATATCTTGAAGAATGTGTGGAGTGCAAAATATTTTGCATGTTTTTATTTTATATTTGGGTATTTTTTTATTATTTCAGAATCATTGGCAATGGGGTCAAGCATTTTCATTTCACGCCTGGCACAAAATATTTTTCAGAGAGTGTGAAGCAGGTTTTTGTTTTTGAATACGTGTATAAATGCTAGAGCCAGAACCGGAACCGGAAACCGCTTTCCAAACTTTCTGGCACAACAAACAAGCGTGCTGAAGCCGCATCTATTTAGTTAAATGAAAAACACAAACTTCAGGTTGGGATTTGTTGCTGTTGCTGCCACAAATTAATTGCAAACTAAATGAGTTTCTCTACCCAAACTTTAACTTCTGTTCAGGTTGAGGGAATTTGCAAAAAAAAAAAAAACAGGTGGCAGCTGAAAATTAAACGCAATTGCAGCAAATATTTCAAAATTCGAGTTAAATATGTAATATATAAAGATCATGAAATATAGCTTGGATTTGTTGATTTATTTTATAAACCAACAAATAAGATAATATAAAACTATCCTGTAATGATTCCTCTTGCTCGGGTTATTTTTTTAAAATTTAGTAGGAGTCTTTAAATAAATATATCTTATACTAAACTGGTCATGTGCGCCCTTCCCTATAGTTCTCGAAATTTAATAGGATTTTTAAAAAATAAAGGTAACTCGGTTATTTATTTATTTAAATAAACATGATTGTATTATTTTTCCATTTATAAATATTAGAGAAAAAGACAAAAAACAAGGTCTTTGTAAGTTTAAATTCTTTTTAAATTCAAATCCAAATTAAAGAAAGTATATTAGTTATTTTAATTTGTTTAAGGATTTTATTAAATTTTTGTATGATCAATTAAATTAAAAGCTTAAAATAATGGCAAAAGAAAATTATTTTAAATGCAGTTTTTGTAGCGTCAACAAATCGGCTTAAATAATCTCTTAATATATTAATTAAGCCGTTTATGTAGTCTTGATTTTTAAGCCATCACTGAAGAAAAGAATAGAATGTTGCCCTTAGATTCACCATAAATTCTTTAGCTATTTTATGAGTATTCTTTATTTTAATATTGTTAACTTCTTAAGTTGAAGCGAAAGAAATTGATTAAAGCCTACGAATTACATTTTCCATTGTTGAATGCAACATAAAAGCAACAGCAAATATGCTAAATACAATATATTAGCCAAAGCGTCAATAGTCCTGGGATAATTTAACGCTTGAAAATATGCAGAAACCTTGGAAAATAATTTGCATATCAATGCTATGTAGTAAGGCCCCTAAGGGTACCAGTATGCTGATGTTGATGTTGATGATGTTGTTGTTTGATTTTGATGCTTGACATGTTTCGGACATCTAATCAAAGTGCTTTAACTTTTTTTCCTTGCGTTTTGCGTAGATTGTTTAAGCTTGATAAGAATAATCAAGCAGGAGGAATAACCAGTCCACAACTCAACAGGAAATTAATATTGAAACTGGTGAAACCCGACGAGGTTTCTATGACTTTATGCACAGTGAGTCATCAAAAAAATGATGAAAGAAATTTTATGAGTCACAGTTCACTCTCTCTCAAAAAAAAAAAAAACGATTTTATATAATTGCCATTCAGGTCAAAGTGTAAAGGTTTTGATATTGCGCTTTTGGAAATATAAATAAAATTATTTGAAAGCGAATAAAGAGAATTTTCACAAATCAAATATAATTTAGTTGACGAATCATAAATAATTTTTTTTTTTGCAATTAAAATAAAATGTATTACAATATTTCAACCGTTTTTTTTACTCAATTTATGCAAATATAAATCAGAGCATTTTTTTTATAGAAGAATAAATGAAATACAACACTTTTTTTTTTTGGATGATAGCCAAATTTATTCCTTGATTTATGCATACAAAATAGAAACTAATTAATTTAATTACTATATATAAAAAGTGCATATTATAGAGCACATATTTTTTGTACATGAAAAAAAACATTTAATACAATTTTAAAGCTATTTTATTTCTATAGATAAAATTCATGTGAAATTGAGAAAATTCTTTGAAATATGTAGGCAATTAAATACAGAACAATTAAAGGTTAAATTGTTTGTTAACATTTAAAATTAAATTTAAATATTTTGAAGAACTTTATTAATTTACAAATTTTTACTATAGTTTAAATAATATCTTAAATTTCCAACTGTTTACAGCCGATAGTGTCAGTTATCAACTTGCTGGGTTTAATCTATCATTTTCGCAAATGTTACATTCTGAATGGAAATCAATTTACTTTACTTATTAATTTGCAATTAATTTCTGTTGGCTGCTGACTGCCGTCATGTCAGCGTCAATTGCATGAAAGGATAGACAGGACTACAGACAGGAAAAAGGGGTAAAGGACCAATAAATGCGGCACTGGTTAGATTCCAATTGCTGCATATTCAAAACTCCATTCCAAATATTCTAAATTTTGCTTTTTGTGAAGTTCACTGAGCTTCAATGGATAAACCAACTGCAACCCCGACAGACAAACAGACAGAAACAACAAAAGTTAACCCCGCCGTTGAATATATATATATAGATATATATAGACAGCTGTAGTTGTATCTGAATCTGTATCTGTGCATCGAAATGCATTCTTCTGTGAGCTGCAATTGTTGACACTCATAAATTTACATAATATCCTGAATATTATTTCTGCTTTTCATCAGTTCGTCATCGCTTTTCCTTGCCAAAGTATTTATAATTATAGTCTTAAATTAGGTGTATATTATTCACATTGTTTGCTTAACAATTAAAGACTTATGAAATTTGTGTTTTTAAGCTATTAATTTTGTTATTACAGTAGACATACCCAAACATCATTTTATTTCGTAGTAACATATAGTATATGAAAATCTTCAAGCAGCTTATTGAGTTAATTATACAATTTGAATTAATTATACAATTTGTGCACAATTGTAAAGGTTATTATCAACCTATAATTAAATATAGATGGCCTTGTCTAGTTCATAATAATGCCCATAAATATGTTTATGTTTATGTTTTTGCTTAGTTACTTTGATTAAAATTAATTTGAATTATAAAGGACCTGAAAGCATGGCCGCTGAACTGCTTGATTTTTAATTCTGATTTGCACTGCTTGATTTGAATGTGTACACAAATAAAAATAAGGATTTTGATAAATCCGCCATCCTGCTTCTATTTCATTTATCTCTGTTTTTATGCATCGAAAAATATTTTAAAAAATGCATTATAGTGAAGAATAATGTTTTTTTGATTTTTTATTGAATAAAATAAATACTAAGTAAATTTTAAATTTTTTAAATTTTCTTTCAAATACGAATTGGACAATTTTATGAAGGTATGAAGTTCATGCCTTGGTCTTGTAAAATCGGCGTATTTATTACGCTTTTTTATAACCTCAGATATTATATTATATTAATATTCTGACTATTCGACTTGCCAATTTATAGCGTTAACCTGTTGAAGTTTGAATGCTTCTCCAATCAATCTAACCAGCAGAACGAAGCACAAAATGCATATTTTTATCATTTAATGATCTAAAACATTCATATTGGTTATTGGAGCCGACAATGGCAACCAGAAACCCACTTCTTAAATAAATCAGAATCTAAGAAAAAATATCACTTTCGAATTTATGACTTAATTTCTTGCAACACGGGACAATTTTTCTAATGGACTGTAGTGTCGAATATTATTTATCAACAAAGTATTTTTATTATTAAATATCTCCAAAAAAACATTATTTTTGCCTTTGCAGGCCACTGAGTGAATATAGAGTGTTCCCCAGCATTCTTGTTTATTACGTGTATGATTTTAAATAAACTGTGAGAGTTTTATTTACAGTGCTCTAGGGTGATGTTTTTAATTGAATAACATCACCTGAGCCACAATTCACAAATATGTTGCCCAAACAGGTCAAGCGTTTAAGTTAAACTTGTCGAGTATGTAGAAAATGCCAAAGGCTAAGAAAAACTCTCTAAAGTTCCTTTTAAACACAACACAACACACACAGACACACACAAACACACACACACAACTTGTCGTTTACTGTTGCTCCTGCTCAAAGGATCTGGCTTTGAGGATGTGTGTTTGTATGTTGTTGAAAAACATATGCAATTGCACTTGAGTGCACATAAGTTAAGTGGTGGATAGTCCATGTTTCATATCTCCAAGTCCCACAGATGGAACACTTTGTGGGCAGCACATGAGCATAATCGGCTCTTGATTCACCCACTGGGCAGTAATAACTCAAAGCTTTGCGTTTCATTGAAACTAGTCGGAGCTATAACTAATTATGCCTTACTTAAAGCTTTGACACAAATATTTAGCATACACTTCACAAAAAATATTATAACCAATGGCAGTACATTAAAAGAGGATTATAACTACATATATAATCTTGTTATATCAAAGATATGTGCATTTTCTAGAATACTGAATATATCTTATAATCTGCCTACTTTAAATAGAAAAAATATTTTTTTTAAATAGACAGAATTTCTAGACAGTGTTATAAATATATTGCACTAAATCTTAAGAGCTTAATTAAAATCGACAACGTGTTGCTAATATACATAAAACTCTTTTAAAATTTCATTGTTGTAAGTCAGCTTGAGGTGAATTTATTTCTTAAGGAATACAGTTTGTCATTAAAATAACTATTAAAAACTTCTTTAACATTAGTCAAAATAATCATACAGTCGGCGAAATTCAATTAAAGACAGAGACATTTTCTTGAATAAAATTGAACAAAAAATTTTAAAAAATCTTTTTTTTATTTTTTTTTGTTTAGATATATATATTCGCCCACTTCAAGCGATTACTACCGAAAAAAATTTGCTGTACACAATGTTTAGACCCTGTCAAAAATTTGGATGCTGTTGCCATTTTTTTCAGCCCAAACTCGAATAATGGCGGATTTCCGGCTGGGTGACATCCTTAAATTATTTTTAATTGAACGATATTCACTATAAATTTCTTTTATTTTGAGTTTTTTGTCAATTGTGCAAGTCGATCGAATTATTTTATTGCCAACTTCTCCATTAAACAAGTCAGATTTTTTGTGGGCGCGGATTTTGTCGATTTCTTGGGCGAGATCGTCTATCCCTTTCCCTTTCTATTAAGTTAAAGCCAAATTTAAGACAAATTTTTTTTTATTATTATTAATAATACTTAAACTTATTAAAAAACACCAAAATAAACTATAAGATTTGCGCACATTTGTTTTTAGAACACTTTCGAACTAAAAACGCACTTTTTCCTTTTAAATGAGCATTGTAAATTTTTTTACTGAATATAATTAACTTATTTTAGTTTTATTTGATGCATATTTTATATATCTAAACAAAAAAAAATAAAAAAAGATTTTGAAAATTTTTTTGTTCAATTTTATTCAATAAAATGTCTCTGCCTTTATTTGAATTTCGCTGACTTTATATTCAAGCTTAGTTAAAAAATTGCAATTTAAATAAACATATTTTTTATATTTTGGCATAATTCAAATTTATAAGTACACATATTACTTAGAGGCTTTTGAAAAGACTTTTCATTTAGTTTTTTTTTTTATCTCAGTGTACTTTTCGCACAACTTCATTGAGGACCTTTGCATCGTGCATATTTAAAAAGGAAAATTACCCTGACCTGCATTCATTGAAGCGGATTTTGGCTTTGTGAAGAGGCTTTGAAGGACCATTTGGCAGCTGATTTTTTTTTATTTTTTTATTCACGACGTCGACATGAGAATGTAAAGCACGCTTTATTAGATGGTACTCAAAATATAAAAAATAGAAAAAAAAGAAATTCGAATATGTCAGAAGTTGACAAGGACTTTCAAGCGCATGCCCAAATTAAAAAATATTAAAACTAGTTTGTTTAGTAACTTTTGACGCATTGAAAATCACTTTAACTTTATCGTAACTTTATAAGCCAAACATGGAATGAATACAGAAAAAAGTCTTATAATAAGTTTCATTCAGTTATAAAATGTATAGAAAATTGTTTAATCAGATCCTTTAGATAGGAAATGTGTTCAGATATTTCTGTATATTTGATTTACCAATTTTCAACTAAAATATACCCTTCCGTTTCCGTTTCTCATCACTATGTTGTGCAATATGACTTAGATAATTTTGATAGCGCAAAATTTCGCTTAGCTTTTGCACCTGAGCATTGTGGGCCTTCAGAATCCTTACTCGTTTATTTAGTTGCAGCTTATATCTTTGCAAATGTTTTCGCATATCCTTGGCAATGTATTCCCGTAATTTCAACAAATCGGAATTCCGTTTAGCATGGAAATCCGAGTTCAATTGCGCCACTTTGGTTAATCTTTCAGTTAATTGATCCACACGTTGATTTAGGAATTCAATACGACGCTTCTGAGCTCCTTGTTGCCTATACTCCATGATATTGGCATTAAAATTCCTTCGATAATGACGAACGCAGACTGGCAGCTGATCCTGCAGAGCATTCTTCAAATGCACATAGAAGGATATATTAGGTGGTTCTATGGGTTTGGGCCGGCTATAAGCTCTATTTGTATATTCATATTGAGGCCTTGCAGTTCTGTATGTTCTACCAGTATTAAAAACATTGCTATAATACATTTTAAAATTCAATTTTGTTTAAGTTTTCTAAATATATATTTTGGTTTTTGAAAGGTAACTACCTGAATAATTGGATTTTACAATTTTTTTTACAATTTAATAAATACTAAAAATATATAAAAATATATCGGTATGGGCAAAATTCATTTTACGGATTTAAATATAGAAGAGAAATGATAATAAAATAGTGACATAAATAATTTTCAATTAATCGATTTGTGCTATTGTCGATTTTTTTATAAGCTATCCTAATCATTTGGATTAATCGGATCGAATAAACTGATAAATTAATGAAAAGATATTTTTTTTATATAAATTCATTGATGAAAACACCTACATAAAATGAAAACAACATTTTCTTTTTAAATATTTATAATAAAATAATTAGATTACTCTGAAAAATCGCTTCAAAATAAGCAATGATCAATTTATCGTAGTATTTCCAAAATTAACGACGGGTAACTAATTTTGTCTTTAAATAATCGATTAACCCGATATACATCCCTAAAAAGGAAGGTAATTTAATGGAGCTATTAAAAGTTATATATATATTACAATTTTATCTATTGAATCTGTGTTTCTATACTATACTATTCTACAATTAAAGCTTATAGAATTGTGTGCTTTCTGTTTGAATATCTTGTAGCATGAAACTCATTTCATTTTACAAATTGCAGTCACATACTTTCCTAGTGAAGATAAACATATATACATAAAAATGTGCTTACCTCTGAATTTGTTTTAATATAACTATTGTATACTACTCGTACTTATACATATGTGTTAGAATGTAACTCTCTGCTTTGGATTTAACACAAAAGTTGTGTGTTATTATTATGATTAAAGTTACAGTTTTTGCCTCAGGATAACACTACCCCACACATTTGAGTGGGCCACCATAAAATACATTAGTATTAGTCTCGTTTGGGGGCTGGGGATTCCCCAGCTTAGCCTCACCTGCAGCTGAGCCATGTGTGTGGTGGTGTCGTGGTCATGTTAAATCGTACTCATATCCCACTCATATGTTTGTGGTTGGAAGTCAAGGTGCGGTGGAAGTTGGCTTTACATTAGAACTCTGGCTGCATCTGTTGAAGATTGTTGAACAGGAGGAGTCCTTTGCCTAAGCCAGGCATTTGTGCTATTCTGGTTCTAGCCAATGCTCAGTTTTACCTTGCATATAACAGACAAAGAACAGAGAAAAATGTTATAAAAATTAGAAGAAAAAAAACCTTTAGTTTCACACAAAAACAACCACAGCATCTTTGTTGGTCAGCTTTTTGTATCTCTGCCTAAATCGGATTAAAATCTGTGTACCGGTAACAACTATGGATACACCCATAAACATATTAAAGTCTTACCATTGCAAAAAGAAGCACAAAAAATAAATGTTTTTTATGGCCGTGTAATGGCTAAAAATAAGAGTTATGCATATGAAAAAAATCAATGAAAAATCTAGACAAAAAAATAATGAAGAAAATATGTTGATGGAGGCATGTACAGGAAATGTTTTTCAAACTTTTCATAAGCCTTATTTCTTTTATCAGATAATAGCTTAGGTTGTTCAAAACTGCAGTTTTATTACGTTTGCAATTGGTTTTAATAATTTTGAAATTGAAATCGTTTTTTCTATATGTTCTTCCAGTTTAAGCATCTATTTATACTACTATATGTGATTAAATCATTGTAATTTTAATACTTTTTGCAAAAATAATGAAACTATTAATAAATATATATAATACACCACAAATTTAGCTCAAGTCTCTTTATAAACTTGAAAATCTCAAACTGTATTAATTAAATACAAACATATGTATATAGATTTTTGTATTCCATAAACATTTAAAGTAAAGTTTAAATACCCTACCAAATGCCACAAGAAGAACTACAATTATAGTTATTCTTATTCATCATAAATCACTTTTTGATAGTCATGCATATTAAAACGTGATAGTCTTTCGATCTGGAAGCTATCGCAACCTAATAATAAACTCACTTAAGTTCATAAATGATAATTATATTAGATTGGCATTTTACGTAAATGATTTCCTAGAACAATAGTTGGATAACATAATGCGGTTATACTATAGTAAAATCAACACTTTTATGAAATAAGTTCATTCTAACCTTTTAGATGTTACGCATAACACTAACATTAACCATTATGAGCAATCAGGATTTAGTTTTACCGTTGTCCGGGTGCACTGCACTTAAACCGATTCTTGGCACGCAACTCTGAATGCACAGAAACGTCGAAATAACACCAAAATGGAAGTTATGTAGAGTGGCCTACATACAAAAAAAAAATACATAAAAGCTTACAATTGTATGTACACAGAGTGTAGAGATGAGCAAGATTGTTTATATCTATATTTTTTCTATACAAATAAACTTTCTTTTGTAGTTCTTCCTATAGTAAAATATTTCACACTTTCAGTTTAAGGAATATGTTCTTGAAATCACTATTTTGAATATACATAAATATTATTACATCCGATTGGAACAACAGCTTTTTGACTTTAAAACTTTATTTTTCCTAAATTAATTTTAGTATTAACTACGATCAAGGCCCGCAATTAGACCTAATCTGAGTAGGGGTATTTTAAACTAGACATTCTTATATTAAACATTTAAATATTTAATACATATTCCGTTATATTTGGCATCTATTCTGTACTTTTTGGAAGCTATAATACTCGAAAATTGTTTGATTTCATTAAAATGGTTTATTCATTAATTTTTTAATTCTATCTAACTGGTTTTTTTTATCGATAATGTAATGTTATTGTGAATATCGATATAATATCGCCGATATTTATTTATAATTGTGACTGTTGATATAGTAACTGTGAATACAAACCTGTGACTTCTCGCTGCTACAATATTTGTCCGTCACAGTGAGTTTAAATCACAGTTATATCTATATTTCTCAACTCAGTTCGTAGTTCTATTATGTGAAGCGAATAGTACTTTACAGCTTTTATGGCCTGCAGTAAAAAAAAAAACGCACCGTGAGGCAGAATTAGATTTAATCCTGCCGTTAAGTAAAAGTACTAGACTGTGTTGTTATAAATAAAAACAACTTTATTTCACACACTTTCACAGCCCCACCTCAAAGCCAAATGAAGGTAGAAACTAGGTTTAATAGCACAATAACTAAAAAAAATATATATATATGTATATAAACGGGTTGCATTAGTTATAATGAAGAGATGTAAAAACTGCAATGAAAACCTTTAATGTACAACATAACTAGGTTTATTTATGTAAAGTACTGATAGGAATGTTTTCTTTTAAAACAAAAATAAAAGAGGCATAGTGTGAATGATAACTTTTTTTATATTACAAAAAGAAGTTGAATTTATGATATTTGCTTGTAAACTATCAAAACTATCCATGTGACCGTTTAATAAAATTTTCAAACTACATATCGATACTCTGAAAATACTAGAATACCAGAAATACTACAATAAGAACTAGAATAAGAGCTGTCCTATTGATTCGATAGATATCGCAATTGTTATCCCACATATTAAAAATCGATAATTTGCAATCGAAGTAGAGCTGCAAAATACGCGCTTATTTGCTTCAAAGTAATTGAACTTTATAAATTTTCTTACCTACAATTAAAACTTCTTCCTATCAATATAAACTCGTTTGTATATTTTTTATAAGGTATTCATAGCTGTTAAACTCTTCTCTTCTCCAAGGACACTCATCACTCAATCAAGCTCTCATTTCATTTATTTACAGATGCATCAAAAATCGGCAACCTGAAAGCCAAAAAACGAAAGATTGAACAATTTAAGGCATTAACGTAACCCAGGACACTTTACTATCGAATCGGGCGTATCTCTCTGTGTACGTATTTCCCAGGGTCTTCTCCTTTGTGTATGGTAGTCAGAATGTTAGAGCGGGCTCCGCATGGTGCAAATTGTGGCAGTTGAAATACACGCCGTGGTCGTGGTCGGGGACGAGGGACTTGTATTCCTATACAAAATACATACATAACTGGGCAACTAGCATTACCAGGAGCACAAGGAACTGTGTGTGTGTGTGTGTGTGAGCTGTGTTGTGTTGTGTGTGTGCGTGTGTTACTGTGTGTGTGTTGAGGTATGCAAATAAACGGTCTTGCTGCCGGACCAACCATGGCCGCATCAGAGCCACCAGAGCCGCCGCCACGCAATCCGGATCGCATAAATGCCTCTCTGCACAAGCTTGGCGAATCCGTAAGTACACCAAGTACAACAACAAACAAACAACAACAACTACAACAGCTACAACAAAATTACCCCCAAGTGCCAAACCCCGCATGCCCCGCAACTACAACCAAAAAAAAAAAAAAAAAAAAAAACTTCCCCCCTCAATTCACTTGATGTTTAACCTAATTGGGCCTCATTCATTTGCTGTGGGTTTGGGCAGAGGGAGTGGGGAATGGGGCTGGGGTTCTCCTCCCTACATACAATTTGCATGCCATTCCGACATTCCACGCGTTGTTCCACTTTCACATTGCTTATACTTATGCTTACTTATATGCTCGTACTGTTCACTAGTTTCGGCACATTTCCATTCTATTCCATTTCTACTAATGTATCTTTTTTCCCGCACACACTCACAAACACACACACACACATATGTATTTTTTATTGACTAATTCAGAGTTTGGCAGCTACAAAATGAGAGCGAAGAGCACAACAAGAAAATTGCGAGCAAAACATTTCCAGCTGCATTTTATAACGAAGCGAAAAAAAAAATACGCAATGACAAGGTGTAATCATATTAGGTGGTGTCAATAGGCGCCTGTAGGGCACTCAGCTTGAATTACCAATTGAACGTTGTGAAATGTTCTAGAAACGTTTCGGGCTGGTAACAGGGAAAAAAGACAGCATAGAAAACATTTTCATGAAGAATTTAAAAGCAAACTTTACAAACTCTGTAAAAAATTCTTTTAGCTGAATATTCCAACAAAAGAAACGGTATTTTCAACATCTGACTAACAGACCTATTAGGTTGAATTAATAGATAAACAAGGTCACAAAGGGGATATTGAAGGGATTAAAAAGAACTAAGATATATGCTCATAATCGCAGAAGATATTTTATTCTCTATGAACAAAATATAATAATTATAATTGGTAGATATGATGTTTTTTATCTAAAAAAAAATATATTTTAATTTATAATATGCAGAAAATGTTCTATGCATTATATATTATGATTTATTTACTTAAGATTATGTAGAACCGATATTTTATTACACTTTTTTTAACGTTTTAAAAGCCTATAAAAATTTACAATGTGTAGATTTGAATAAGCTAACCCTAGCGGTTAGCTGAATTAATAGATAAACAAGGCCACAAAGGGGATATTTAGCGATCCCCGAATGCCTTAAAATTAAAAAAAAAAAAAAATAAAATAAAAAAAATAAAACTGTTTGGATAAGAAAGCTTCCATAAATTCTAACTTTATTAATTCTATAAATTATAGAAAATATTTTAAATTAGATTTGTAGTAGAAAATACCTCAGCCAACACTATAATTCTTACTTGTTTTTTTGTGGTCTTACCAATTTTCAACTGTTAGTATACTCTTTTTTAAAGTACATTCGTTCTATGAACCGAAACGTGTCTTTTAGCAAAATATAAATATGTTTAACCGATAGGGCTTAGTTTTTGTTACCACTCAATTTAATTACACCTTGTATTGAATATGTTTTGGTGTGCCTCTTCTTCTTGACAGGGTTGTAGCCCTTTGTTTTGAACTCTGAATTAATTGACTGACTATTACTCTGATAAACGTCTTCAAGAAATCTCCAATGTACAGATATTTGCTTCTCTTTCTCTTCCTGTTTAAACATTTCTGCTATCCTAGTAGTTGCTGGCCTAATTGAAGTGCAACTTCATCCATATATATACACTAATCGCTTGCCTAACTTTCCAGAAAATTGTCAAGTCGTTGGACTCGAGTGTGGCCGTACTCAAAGAGAAATCTGTGAACAACAACAAGCCCATTAAGCCGCTGCTTTCCCTTGACAACAGCAGCAGCTCGACCTCAACGCCAACTTCAAATTCAACTGCAACTGCAGCGGCTGTTAAACAGCCCAGCCTGTTGGCCAACAAACGGGATCTTACGCCCACCGCCTCTGACAGCTGCAGCAGTCCGGCAAGCAGCTCGAATGGAAGCAATCAAACCCTCACGCCACCCATGACCATCGACAATCAGAATCGTCTGGCCGCCAAGGGCGACACATTGGGACAAGTTCAGGCTCAAGTCATTGGAATACCGCATTCGCAATTACTGAATGGCAGCAGCTCCATCTCCATCTCCACAGCAGCCATGATCCATGCGAATAACTCAAATTTGATTAATGCAGCCCACTTGGCCCAGGTCACGGCCACCACCAGCAGCAGTCAGCTCAATGCCGGTAAGTGTTCCCAATCCTCCTATAATACCCCTTCAACAGCGTCACTTCAATAATATTTTTCAGTTAAGTGGAAATGTGGTCGCAATTAGCTCAGCTATTGCAATTGGAGGGGGCTTTAAGCACTTATATATATTTAAAAAAATATATATATATTGATATATATAATTATATATAATTATATATAATTATATATGTATATTTAAAAGAGTTGTAGGGGGAGAAGCAGTGAGTGACACTGAAAACAATTAATGCAGTTTGTCCAATATTTCTGGTACTGTCTGCCAATACAAATGATATTTTTTATTTTAATTTTAACTTCATCAAGTACTTTTAAACAAATCTCTGACAAAATGTCCATTTTTCTATTTAAATTTCGCGTTTTATATAAAATCTTCAACATATTTATACAAAAGTTTTACGATTGAATTTAGGGAGTTTTTATAGAATTATCAATTATTTCCGATATTTAAGATTGCTAAAAACTAGCTTCAATGCCCATTGATATATGTATATATAGGTAAAAATTGTGGGAATTTTTATTTTTTTGTATAAATATGGTTTCTAATATGTGGAGAATGCATTTGTTTTTCAAGTTGCTCACGTTTCTACTATTACCAATTAAAGAGGCTTTTTTTATTGAATGAACAGAAATGGAATTATTAAAAAAATAGGAATTAATAAAAGAAATTTTTTGCTTGATGGCATCTTTTGACCATATTCTCACTAAAAGTACACCTTTAACAGCAAAGGCAATTTATTCAGCAAATTTTAATCAACTCCTAGTCTTCTAAAAGCAAAATTTATATATTTTCGTAACCTCAACCAGGTCGCAAAGCATTTATTTATATTGACAGCGCTCTGATACCAACTTTCACATACTCGTAGTTAGCACTAACTGGGCTCTCGTTTAATACAAACTGCACTTACCTATGTGCAATCGAAAGAAGCCAAAATCCAAACAGATGCGAATCCCTAAAACGAAAATGAAAATCAACCAGGCTACGATAGACCCTGAAAGTCAGAAGGAACGGACAGTTGGGTTGCCTCCGAGGAAGGTAACAAACGGCAAACACTCGACAACCAAGCACAAACAGCGACCACATACGAAATATGAAAACAAGTTGAAATGTTGAAACTGTTACGTACTGACTGTAATATATTCTGTTTCCAGAGTACATAATTGTGCTGATATTCTTAACTTTTTAAGTATCAAGTCTGCAAATCAATTTTGAAATATTTGAAACTGGAATTTCAACTAAAATAGCTATAGCTATATTTATAAATAGTAATTTGAATTTAAGAAAGTGTGTAAATGATTAATGGATATGGGCATTTCCACAGAAAGTTTCAACATTTGTCACGTAACGCCACACCTGTTTTTTGCTTATATCATTTAATTTTTTTTATAATTTTGTATGAATTTTTTATATCTGAGTAGCAATTCAGCTGGACTATATTTGGTAAAAGAGATGAAAACATTCGTACTTTCCGATGAAAAGATATAAGTAAAAAACAGGTGTGGCGTTACGTGACAAATGGTGGACCTTTCTGTGAAAATGCCCATATATATATTAGCTTTCAGAAAACATAAAGCCTTTTTAAATCGGTTATGACATTGTCAAGTAAAGAACTATAGGCTCGCCTCTAAAAAAGAGTTTAAAAAAATATACCAGATTTAAAAATATTTTTAGAAATAAGTTTCACTATAAAAAAACCATTTTTTGAACAGTCAGCATTTATGATTAAAACAGGGCAAATAACTAATTAAATTTACAAATCAAATTTACAAAATTAATTTATTAATAAACTAGCCTAAATAAAAAAAAAACACAAAAAAAAAATGGAAAGTAGTTTTTCATTATCCGTTATGTACAGAAAAAGTAGATTTGATAGAGGAGACAAAAAAAAAAGCTAAATTTTGTAACCGAAATATGAAATAAATTTTAAAGAAAAGTTTAAAATCAAAAACCAAAGGTTACAATTTAAGCCTGAGTTAAAGATTATTAAATTGATTTTCATAAAGGAAATGTAAATATTTAAGCCTGAGTTAAGGATTTTTAAATTCATTTTCATAAAGGAAATTTAAGGAATTTCAGCCTTATACCCTAATACCCAATTCAAAATAGAGTATAAAAACGCAAATTTGCGGCTTGCGTATGCTACACTCGTATTAGGGAAAGCATCTGGCTTAGGTTCTTGGGTTGGAGTATGGGAATGTGCCTGCAAAGTGCAGTTTGGTCCAGAGCATGAGATTATGTTAGCGTGCCAAAGCTGTGGCAATTTGCTTGTCCAAAGAGAGCTACGAAATTCTACGAAAATAGATGGGAAACGAGGAACCAATCCTTGTATCCTCGTATCCTTGTACTCCTTGTAGTAACTCAGACAACCCACAGTTGCCAAAGTTAACGAAGCGAAGCAATGGTCGTTTTAATGGATTGAGCGACAGCGACAACAACATGGTCCTGACATTCAAATATCCTGACGTTCCGGTGTCCTGATGTGTTCTCATCATCAGCACACAAATATGGACTTATAGTTGAAGAGGATAGAATTGGAATTGCGTTGAAAGATGAGAAATGAGTTCAATGCTAATGTGAGGTGACTGATAAGCAGTTGGATCAACAAACTGTTTCATGTTTTTTTAATCTTTATGAAAATATCATTTGTAAGTTTAAAATTATGTTCAAACTTAATGAGCGGGGATAGGTTAGGTTGAAATGGCTGTCAGATTGATTTACAGTCCGACACACTCATAGCCATAGTTGACCCATTGTGATAGTTTTTTCTGTGCACACACTTTAAATGGTCTTGGGACCATGAACTTTATAATCTCCTTTTTATTTATTGTTATTGAATAGATTATTAGTTAATAAATCTATCAAGTTATGAATGAATAATCTTCTCGAGCATATTTTATATTAATTATCATTTTTCACTTTTTCACAACCCATCTATGCTTTATGTATATGTGTGTACTTACATATATGACAACATAATGTATGGAATATTGTACATTGTAGCACATCAGCGGTGCTTAAATACCAAACGTAGGTATTTTCGCTTTCTCTTGTCTATTTGTTATCCCGTTCTGTTCTGGTCTCTCAATCTCACTGTGGTTGCGGTGCGGCGAATTGATCGTGTGTATCGAACGGCGAATTGCTTTAAGAGCGAGGCATCAGCTGTTATGTGCAGGATTTATGTGGATAAAAAGCCAATTCAATATTTAAATAATAATTCATAGTTGGCCCATTGTGATACCATGGATCTTGAGACTCTTCTCCGCACTGAGACCTAGATTTAGATGGGGTTCCATTTGGTGGCAGATATAAAGTAAAACGGGGATAGTGAAAGGGGTTTTTGAAATTAAATTGCTTACTTAAACTCAAAATCAAGTAAAATTTGTACAGAGTCTGATCGAAAATTCTTTAATGCATATTAGATATTCTAAAAAAAACTAGGTCTCTTGTGTTGTCAATTTTGAACCAAATTCTGCAAAAATCAATTTTATTTTATAAAATATTCAAACTTCAATAATATAAATTGAAGAATCTTTTACTTCAAAAAACCATAATGGTCTGCATAAGTTTCTATAGTTGTTTTTATGGCTTTAAAAGTTGAATCTACTTGTCGGCTTACAGTTCTCAATGTAAATATGTAGCATATTTGCTTAATTTAATTCAATAAAATGTAAATCATTGGACAATTTGCTTAATGAATTTCGTTGTAAATCAATTAAAAATTTAAAACACACATAGCTTTTGTCTGTGTGTGAGTGCAAATTTATGTAAGCAAATTTTGTTATATATTTTGATTAAACACAATTATCATAAAATATGTGCAAGCAACCATAAAAAAATGGCTGTGTGTAATCAATTTATAGTAAACATAAAATGCACATGACTGAGTTTAAATTGAGATTTGATTTGAGTAAATGGCATAGTAAATTGAAATCTGTTTTAGCAAAATTAATAATCTAAATACATACAGTTAAATGTTTTTAAAAACAAATCAATATTTTTGTGTATTACTAAAACAACTTTATGCATAATAATCAAATTGTTGTTTTTGTTACATTTTCTGTTTGTTCAATGTCCTTTATATGTATGTATGTATATATTTATAAATATTTCTATACAAATTCAAATTGAAAACCTGCACGTTCTATTTTCCCTAAATGTGTGTGCGGATGTGTGTTGCTATTTCAAAATCTCTATGATCCAATCAACGGCTCACACACATTCGAAACACAAAATTCATCTATAACAATATCATTATAATTATACATAATTATTATCATAATGTTGGCTTAAATTGTTTCTGTTTATGTTACTGTTGTTATTACTACTGTTGCTGTTGTGTTGTTTATTTTATTAACACTCACACGACTCTCCTTACCTCTCCTTCCATCCAAAAAAAAAATACAAAAAAAATAAACTTGGACATTCATTCTACTTCATCACAAATTCGAATCAAATCCTTGGGGTTGGGAATATAAACGAAAACTGACAAAAACAAATACAAACACAATAATCAACAAATGTAGTCGACAAGCGAAATGCCAACGATGTTTGTTCGATTGTGAAGTTGATGGAACCAGAGCTGGCTGGATCAGCCTCATTACCACCACCACCACCACCATCATCATCAACCATAGCGAAGACAATGAAAGTTAAATCCGCATCGCCAGTGCCATCCTTAATGTCCTGCGCCCCACATTCCCCAACATCCGCTGCATCCGCAGCTCTGCTGTTGCTGGAGGTAAACTCAACCAATTCAAGCAGCATTCCAGATGGCAATCGCAATGATGAGTCAAAGTTCATGTTTCGACCAGGTAAGTCTCATTTTGTAGTTTCAATCTCTTCTGTTTTAACTTTACTTTCATCTTTCGCTCTGTATTTTTAATTGGACGCACCGCAGACGCGCATTAACATTTAACCCGCATGTCCAACTCACCCAAAATCCCCAATCTCCCTAAATCCACCAACTAGTTGCACCTGGCAAGCCCATTTTGACATTTTGTTCAGTTTGCTGTTTAACTTGGCCTAAATTTCATTTAAAGCCCAATAAACTTTTGCTTGTTTTGTAGTTTTGTAATCGTAGTTTGATAAAATTGAGCATGCTTTATTTAATGTCAGTAGGAGAAGAATTAAAAGGGCTATATATACATATATTTTTTTTTTTTTGTGGTAGGAAAGTATGCTTGGATATATATAAGATTTGAAATCTTTTTGAGGGCTAGTATAAACACTGAGGGAAAGTCATTCTTTTCAGAATACATATAGAACAAACTATTTAACTTTTTTTTTTTCCGTTTTAAGTTATTTTTTGTTAAATATAAAAGTCCGATGATTCTCGATAATAAACTCACATTTGCACATAATTAAAAAATTTATTATTATAATTATTTTTAAATTGCAACACCGATCTAAAAGGGTTTCTCTTCAATGTGCAATTTTATTAAACATTTTTGCGACTTAAATTCTCAAAACGGTGTTAATAGATAGGATTTGAGACCTATGCTGTTTTTTTATATAAAATATATTTAAATCAATTAATTTAGTATTTTAAAATCTGGTAATAAATGAAAATATGCTCTGCACAAAAAACGTTAATAAAAATGAAAACAATATATTACTTTTTGATAAAATGTTCCTAAGCAAAAAAAAATAATTTTTAATTTATATGAGAGCGTTACTTAAATAAAGAATAAAAAGAAAATATTCTAAAACGCTCTTAATAACAGATTGAAGAACTTAATAAATAGGTTCTTGAGATCAAGAAAAGCATAAAATTGTTTAAAATTCTTAATGTCTCCGAAAGCAAACTTGTATGTTTTCAGAATTTTATTTTAAAATTAAGCTTTAATGGTTGATTCAATTTCGAATCCATTCTTAATGGACCAGACACAGTATTAACAAAGGAATGAATATTTCCAAAAACAGATTAAATTTAAGAATTACGGAATTTTAAAATACGTTCTAATTTAAAGAATTTCTTACTCAGATTTTAAAAATCTAAGATGAACTTCGAACACTGTTTGGGAACGTTCAATTCCGTATTTCTTGATTTAGTTCTGTGCAATAATTTCGGTTCTTTAGAATGATTTTTTGTCTCAGTGTAGTTGCATCAACGACGACACCGTCACCGCTTTTCCACAGCTTGAGCTTAGCGCGGCACTCATCTGGCCAGAGAACTGATTAGCAGTAGTATTGCATCAACTTATCACTTATTAATTTTCCAATCCAATCTCTTGCAGAGTCAGCCATGAAGCTACGGGAGGAGAATGAACGTTTGAATGCAGAGCTTTTGCGTCTGCGTCGCCTGCTAGAACACTCAACGGATGGTGCTGTGGGTGGCATTGAGCCCGCCGTGGATTTGGCTACAGATCAGCCACATCAGGATGCTCATCATATGGCAGCGTCACAAGAACGCGTTGAACGTCTGGAAACGGAGCTGCGGAGCGTTAAAAATCAGTTATTGACCATGCGACTGGAGCGTAAGAAATTGCGCACAGACAAATCCGATCTCCTGGGTCAGGTGAAACAGTTGTGCGCCTCGCTGCAGGAGAAGGAGCAGGAGCTACGTGATTTTATACGCAATTATCAGGATCGTGTGCGTGAAACGGAATCCACAAACGCTAAGCTATCGGGTGATCGGGATCGAGAGCGTTTCCAGCTGCTGAAGCAGGCGCGCGATGAGGCCGAGCGTTCGTTGGCCCTGGCCCAGCAGCTATCAGCGCGTGATTTGCAGTTGCAGCGTCTGCAGGAGCAGCTGCAAGAGGCACGACGTCAACTTACGGGATGCCTCTCCGATCAGGACAGCTTGCACTCCTTTGCACCGCTAACGCCGCCCTCAGCCGCCTCTGGTGTGCTCGGCCAATTGGCCAGTGGTTCGTGTGTGGTTGGTGGTTTGAGTGGTCTACGGACGACGACCGATGACAGTGGACGTGGCAACTCCAACTCCCTGTCGGCATTCAGTGGCAGCCTGAGTGGTGGCTCTGGCGCAACTGTCGGAGATCGCAACTCCTGCTCCAATGACTCCGGTTTAAGGAATAGCAGCGATCGGGAGAGCAACGCTGGTGAGCTCAACTTTAGCGATGGCACCTGTGACAATGGACCCTGCATTACTGTGGATCCGGATAGCATTTCTCTAGTCTCTAGCCAGAATATGTATCAATGTAAGTAATCATAGGCTGACATTAGGAGGAGTTTATTTTAATATTTCTATGACATTGCAGTTGGCACGCCCAAGGAACGTAGTCCCACTCTATCGCCTCTGAACTCCGGTGCATACTCTAGGTAATTAAATATTTAAAATTAGAAAAGCTATATATAAGATTACACTCTTTGCGCGGTTTTTAGCAGAGCCTTAAAAACGACTTACCATAACTGTTAACGCCATTTAAAATATGTTAAGAACTCATGAAATTTGGAAAAATTTGCTCTATTCGCTCAGTGTTGTTTTGTAAGAAGTGAAAGTCTTCTTAGACTTATAGCATACAATTCCTGCTTTATAATCAAAATCAATATTTACCTTTTGAACAATTTAATTGAAGGCAAAAAGTCGTAGTTTTTTCTGTACATACCCTTTAAATGGTCGTGGCACCATGGGCTTTATAATCTCCTTTTCATTTATTGTTATTGAATATCATGTTAGTTATCAAATCTATTAAGTTATTAATAAATGACCTGCTCGAGCATATTTTATATCAATTAACATTTTTCACGACCCATTTATGCTTTATGTACATGTATGTACTTACATATATGACGAAATAATGTATAGAGTATTGTAAACTGTAGCACATCAGCGTTGCTTAAATACCAAAACATAGGCATTTTCGTTTTCTCTTGTCTATTTATTATCCCGTTATTCGTTACTCTGTTCTGTTCTCTCAATCTCAATGTGGTTGCGGTGCGGCGAATTGATCGTGTGTATCAAACGGCGAATTGCTTTAAGAGCGAATATGCATCAGCTGTTATGTGCAGGATTTATGTGGCTAAAAAGCCAATTCAATATTTAAATAAGTGCAGAATATGCCGGACTCTCCTGAAAAAACATAATATTGAAAATAAATTCTTATATCTATTGCCATTAGATCTGTGGAACAACTCTCACCGGATGCCGATGGACCTGGCGGCGCTGGCGCCATAACACGTAAATTTGCCAACAAAACCGGTGGACCACTGGGAGCTCGCAATGGACGCGGCGGCACCTGGGGCAGCATTTCAAGAGTTTTTGCACGTTCCCGCAACAAGAGCAAGGCGCTGTCCACTGATGGTGTGACCGAGTATAGCGATTACTCATGGAATCCATTGTCCGAAGAGGGTTATGCCGAGAAGCTGCGACTGCTGCGAGAGGCATCCCAGCTGCCCATAGAACGCTGGCGGGCTACGCAGGTTCTGGCCTGGCTGGAGGTGGCCCTGGGCATGCCACAATATAGCACACGCTGTGCAGAGAATGTGAAGAGCGGCAAGGTGCTACTGGAGCTGAATGATGTGGAGCTGGAGGCTGGCTTAGGCCTGGCGCATCCCATGCATCGCAAGAAACTGCGTCTGGCCATCGAGGAACAGCGTCGCCCCGAGTTAGTAAGGTATCCACTAATCACACAACTGGGCCACACTTGGGTAGCGACCGAGTGGCTGCCGGATATTGGGTTGCCCCAATACGCTGAGCCCTTCCTGCAGTCTCTGGTCGATGCGCGCATGCTGGACACGCTCTCCAAGAAGGAGCTGGAAAAGTTTCTCGGTGTGACGCGAAAATTCCATCAGGCCAGCATAGTACATGGTAAATGCAGACTGCAATTGAGAAAACTTTCAATATTATAATGAATCTTGCACCGCTCTTTAGGCATTCATGTGCTCCGCATAGTCAAGTATGATCGTCAAACTCTGGCCATGCGTCGGGTTCAGTCGGAGACTGTTGATACGGATCCAATTGTGTGGACAAATCAACGTTTTATACGCTGGGTACGCTCCATTGACCTGGGCGAATATGCGGAGAATCTAAAGGGTAAGTCGCATTCATTCCTAATGGACCTGTCTGGATACAAGTGGATATCAATTGCTTTATTGGCATTGGATAATGATGATGATGATGTGCCATTGATTATGCCACTTCTGTATACAGTTTCAATAGAATATTCTATACCACCTCTAACCCGCGTCCCTTTTTCCATCACTTTGCAGACAGCGGCGTTCATGGTGGTCTTGTGGTATTGGAACCATCCTTTTCGGGCGATACCATGGCCACGGCACTGGGCATTCCTCCATCGAAGAATATAATACGACGCCATCTAAACACGGAATTCGATGCCCTCATCCTGCCCGCAAGGTGAGTGTGCGTTGTGCGTCCCATCACATCATTTGTGTATATGTGTGTGTGTGTGTGTGTCCTGTATGTAAACCTGGTTCCGGTTACGGTTTCCATGACCCAGACCACACTCTCTCTCACTCTCTCTCTCTATATATATATATATATATCCAATAACTATATATAAGTATGTAGCGTAATACAGCGTTTTGATTATTGTGCCCATTTGATTAGAGAATTTCTATTTTGTTTTGTTCACATTTGATTGGGTTTTTGTACTTTTGCAATCTTTAATCATTGTCGGTTACATAAACTTACATTATTGTAATTCAATTGATTTATTTATTATTATTATTATTGTACTTATTGTTTTTTTGTTTATTTTGCATCATCATTTCTGCACGGTCCGCATAACCATCATCATCAAAATAATTCCCAGACTTTACTACAACTAAATAGTTAAAAAAAAAAATATTGTAAATTTAGAGAACTTTAAATTATTTATAAGTCAAGTGATGAGAAGAATTAGAACACAATTGCCATTTATAATACTTAATTATTTATTGAGAAAATCGAATTAGTTTTGCCGTCCTATTGTCAATTTATTGAGGATGGTTTCTTTGTTCAAAAATGAATTAGGAGCAGAAAAGATCTTAGATGAAGAGCCAATCAGAAGGCAATGTTTTATTAACTTAACTATAAATCAGTCTTTAAATATCACTAAAAATATTGTATAAGAATAAGAGTTAATATAAAAAGTATTGTCCATAAGTCAATATTCCTCAAAGAATATAAAGTTTATTAGCCATATATGCAATATTTTTTCAATTCTTTTAATTGTTCTTAAGCAGAGCACACACAATTTTGATATATTCAATTAGTATGAATATTTAATGACAAAAACAAAGCCGATTTATTTCAAAACTAAATATAGTTGTACACTAAAAGCTAAGTAGTTTTTAGTCAGTGATATCAGTTAATTTATATGGGAATGCTTATAATTGAAGCAATTAAATGTTGGAAAAAATGATAAAGTTGTAAAATAGGGTGAGAATTATTGGCAATTGTAGATTCGCTAGGTTAAATATAAAAATGAAAAGGTATAGAAAGAAAATGCCAGAATATTTAATTCGTTTTGGATTTCAAAATATTACAAAAAGTTTTGTAAGCTTTCATTAATGCTATAAGTATGAATTCTATTTATTATATAAAAAAACAATCAGATAGAAATTTTAAGCCTTAACATTATTATTTTTATTGGGGAGGAGTTAGAAAAGTTATGTGATGCTCTAAAAATATATATTATAAATTAAGATCACTTTACACTTTCATATAGTATATGTACATCAATGTCAATGCTTCCATTCGCCATTAACTCACATTCATCAATCAAACATTCAAGCATTAGTGTAAAACGCTTTTCTTGATTTTCAACTGCTTTGCATACATAAGTATCTATTCAATCATATTTAGCTCAATCTGTGCTTTAACAATCATCGTTAATCCTACATATACATATGAGGAATTAGAGTTCAGAGATTTATAATCAGGTCTCTTGATTGTTGTTGTAGCTGTGTGTGTTGATTGATGAAGTCATTCATCAATTGTTCAGTGTTTTCTTATTTTTTTTTTAGTAATTGTGTATAATTCATGCGCCGTCATACATAAAATTCCATTTAATTGTATATCATCTCTATCTAACTGTCTTCTCGTACATCATAAGTACTTTTAGCATATTATTCATCGTACATACATACTTACATATATATTTATATATATATATTTATATATGTATGTCATGTTTAATTTGTGTGTGTGCGTGTTTTAGAGCATGTCTAAAATGCCCAACAAATCGCACTAATTGGCTTCTGCCTTTATTTCTCTCTCTGTTCTTTTTTGTCTCTTCCAACATCTCTCGATATATATATTTTCTATTTTGCCCCCCAAAATGCAGATACATTATATACTGTCAAATGGAAGAATTTCAAATGGAAAACTCCCGGCAATTGGCGAAATTGCAGGGCCATTAAATCAAAAATCATATAAATATCACAAAAAATCAAAAAATCAAAAAAATCGAAATCACAAAAAATATATTCGTAATACCTATGTATTAGTGTTGTCAACGCAGTGACGACAAATTTAAACTCGATGGGATTCAATATTCAATTGTATTTTAGCTAAGCTGATTGGTAATTCTAGGAAGAGAACAATAATTGGAGCACAGCGCTAATCAAATCATCATAATTAGTGTAGCAAAAAGATGATGAAAAAATATATATATAAATTAAATTAAATGATTAAATATTTAAGTGCTTAAGCAAAAAAATACAAAACAAAATAAAACAATTTTCCCCACCCCGTTTCACACATTGAAAGGAGAGTGAAATATAAGTAGTAATTACAAAAAGCACACATATCTTGTTTCCAAAGAGCTTTTGCATTATCAATTTGTCCATATTCCAATATAGATATATATACATATATACAGTTCTGAAATGGAGCGCTTGAAAACGCATTTACTTACATATATTTATTAAACAAGTGAAAATTTTGGCATTTAAATTAAAACACAAAATAAAAACCATTTAAATGCTTAACACAATAGAGATTCAAATACACATAATAAATTAACATAGATTACAGGATATGTAAATACAAGTGATTGTATCGATGTTATTTGTATTTCTACAATTTAGCAAAAATATAAAACAGAGTTTTTTCTAGGTAATGACATGAGAAATACATACTTATATACTATTACTGTATGTATGTAATTAGGTTTAGTGGGCCAGGCATTGTTTTTGGTTAGAAATTCTTTTTTTTTTAAGTAGAAATTTGCGACTCATTTACAGTTTTATATAAGTAGATATACAGATGTATTTATCTATATATATATATATATAGCCAACACACAATGTTATGCAAAGTACAGGTACAAATTACCACACAATCTTTTCATGGAACTCGTGTAATAATGGATTCTTTAAGCAAATCTATACAAACTGGGCTAAAATGCCTTTGTAACTAATGTGGACAGCCGTCCACTGTGATACAGACATACATACTTACTATATATATAAACAGAACAAATACAAACAAATACGATACGAATTCTGGTTCGGATTAAAATAATTTGCCTAAAAACACACAAGTACGAATTGTTTCAACAAAAATACCATGTACATAAGTACATACATGCATATACATACATTGTACATTCACATTTCAAGCAAAACATACATATTTACATACATATGTACAGTAGAGCTGGTAAATATATCGATAGTACTATCGAAATTGATTAATACTTTATTTAAATTGGCTTTAAAAACTTTTTTATTTTATTTATATGAGTAAATATTATTCGAAATATCTGAAAGCATGAAGAGTGCTATTTACAAACATTTTAAAGCTTGTTTTGCTTAGTATGTTCGATAACACTTTCGATAGTATCGATAGTTCTTTTAAAAACTATCAATAGACACTGACAGTTGTGTTTTCAAGCTATCGAAACTATGATTTCAATATTTTGGCATCACCAGGCTTAAACTATAATTATCAAAACTAACGATTGATAGCACTATCCATAGATTTTCCAGCTCTAAAACCCACATACTATATTAGCCTGTTTTGTTCTCGAAATTGCATATTTTTGGTATCTGTGCACATTTCGAAATTTATGTTTGTTTTTTGATATAATTTCCAATCCAAATCTTTTTATAAGTAATTTGTTTACAATGCCATACTAATGTCAATTGTAAGTAACATTCGAGTGATTTTTGAGTAAAGAAATGTAACATATTTTGCCTAAGTATTTACGTCTGTGTTTATGTAGTTTTATTTTTAGACTATTCGTTGCCATATATCATACATATATCCTTGGAGTGATTGAAGCTATGCTTCTAAAACAAAAATATGATCATATTTAATTCCTACTCATGAGCATACACAAAATATAATAAATAGTATGTGTATAATTAATAAACATATTTTTTGGGGCCCGCATTTCATGCATATATTTACTCGTATATTTAGTATATATTATTAATTTAGTAATAATTTTGTTGTTTACGCTACAAGTAGTCAATTATGCAAATGCAACTGATTGAAATATACACAGATAATAATTTCTCAATTATATTATTAACCATTTTTGTCTTTGTCCCGTTTCTTTTTCTACTTTCTACTTTCTATATTTTTTAACTTACTTTCGATTTGATAATTGAATAAATAAAAATAAATCTCAACGGCTTGTTGTTGCTATCCCTGTCTTGATTGTTTACAATAATGCATAAAAATTACAACAATACAACAAAAACAACAATTAAACAACAACAACAATTACACTGTGTGTTTGTGTGTGTGTGTGTATGTGTTTGCTTGCCTGTCTGCCTGCCTCTGCCTCTGCCTCTGCCTCTCTATCTCTGTCTCTGCCTGCCCCGTTATGTGTTTAATACTCTCAATTGTGCCACATGCAACATAAATTGTCAACATGCACAACCTCTATACCTACACCCACTCACACACACACTTCTACTCCAACTAAACACACACATCTACATATAATACAAATACAAATCCGGTTGTATTGCAAATGTTTGTTGTGTAGAGCAACTTTGGGTCAAGGCATACGTTCCGGTTGTGGCATAGTGCCACTAACTGGACCCGGCGGACTGCAGCACTATGCCACAACAGATCGGCGATCGAGTGGCAGCCTACGGGTAAGTCTAACTTTAACCAGAACTCTATATAAATTCTATATACATATATATCTAGCGCTATATTGTCTGCACACAAACTGAAAACTGTAACTCAATTGGTTGCCTAAGCAAAAATAAAATTAGAAAAATTAAATAATTTTCTAAAATTGAAAAATCTCATATCATCTATGTATAATCTCTATATTTATCTAAGCCTGATTTGACGTGAAGCTTTTGTTGTCTATCTATGTCTATGCCTCTATAAATACAAACTTACTTAACGCTTTCAGTAATTGTGTAGTACCTATGTCAAGGATCATATTATATTAGTTTTTTAATCTTTTATTTTTCAATACAATCATCATCATTTTTGGCAGACATAAGAATTTCCTCAAAAAAGTACTTTTGAGCACACAGTACAATGATGTTTCCAACACTTTAGTGTACTTAGTATTAAAACCAAATCGTATATAAATGTCTTAAGGATAAGTACTATTTATTAGATAAGTATTATATATAAACATTTTCTTTATTACTATTTTGCATAATTGTTCTTATACTTTGGCATGTTTATTTAAGATATATATTTTGTGAACCCGAAGACGTCACATTTCAAGCATACTCACGCATAAATATTAAAAACATTCAAACTTTAGCAAAAAATGGGATCATTAATACTACAAGATATTATTTATAGAGTAAGAAACATGGTAATAATCGTATTTGTAGAAATTTAAGTGAATCAATCGCTTGCCAGCGCAAATAGGATTATATAACTTATATTTTACAAATTTGGAGAAGTTATCATAATTAGCTAGTCCAATTATTTAGGATATACTAACTTAAAGCTCTTAATGCTTTAACATGTTTAAGAAATAAAAATAAGTAAAGAATTTTTCCCTAATGGGCTAAAATGAGCTGCAAAATAATCGATATATTCAAAAACACAAGACTATCGATAGTTTAATTTATATATTTCCATTGCAATCTTAATTTTGTTGCAAAACATTTTTGGACTTTATCTGCGATTCAATCGAAAGATTAATCGATTGATTTGCGGCATATATAAACTTACATATTTCTAAAAAATAAAAAAAAATATATTAAATAAGACGCGAAATCCACTGAATAGGGAAATGACATATAGAGAAATTCTATTACAACGATCATTTAAATATATATATATAATCGTACACAATACGTAGTTTTTGCAAGTAAGTAATTATTAATAAGCATTTTGTAAAATGCATTAAATATGAAAAATTAATTAAATTAAATGTAAACTGTTTATATTGCGCTCTTTTATTTAAGCAGGGGTTTGTTTTATTGTTATTATTATAATTATTATTATTTTATGACAATTAATAATAACAACGACATCAGAAGTTTCACGACAAATCCAAGATAAATTCTTAAAAAAAAATAAAATAACAGTCACCAATTGATTAAATTGATGAGTCCTAGGACTTGTCAACTGGGTGGGACAGTTTTGCTGGTTATCAAATGTAAATTGAATGCGCATACTAATTATAAACTTTCTTTTCTTTCTCTTTTTTGTTGTATTTTTACAGATTTCGGCATGGAAAGGATCTCAGGTAATGGCACATTATATACATATTTATATTGGTCAGCTCATTTCTAATTTTAATTTTGTTTAACATTTGCAGAGTTCTCTTTCAAAAGCCTTTCGGTTCAACACAAAACCACATCGGGCAGGCGATCGCAGCTCCTTCGGAAACTCCACCTCCCCAACGCCATCGTACAGCAGCAGTGAGGGCGGCGGAGGAATTTATGCAACCATAGGAACACAACAGTTACAATCCCTTCAGCATCCAAATCATCACTTTCTGCCACCACCCACAACTGCACCACCGCCGCCACCGATTGGGGGCAGCCTTCACTACGGCCCGCCACCACCGGGTCATCGTGTGAGCGCCCCACCTGTCGGTGGTGTCCTGGATCCCAATGGGCCAGAGACTCATCTGCTCTACGAGCAGAATAGTCGACGTGTCAAGAGTATCAGTGACATTGGAGTGGCAACCAGCAGCAGTCTGGGGGCATGCAGTCTAGGTGGCATATCCGCATCGTCAGATTCGCCCGAATGAAATTAAGAGATTCAGTAAAGATACATCTTTAATTGTAATAAAGTAACTGGGCTTAAGTAGTTTAGAAATATCAATTTTTTTATTGTATCTAATTTCTCTATCTATGAGCTTGCATTCCAAAGTGTTTAATTAAGAATCAAGTTAAACAATTGTATATTTAAATGAATTTAATTATGTTTTCAACACAAGACCCACCTTTCAAATACTTGTTCATTCAACAACACATATACATTTGTCAAGATACAAACCCACACAACACCTAAGCATATTTGATTAAATCAGATTTGAAACTATACCAAAAGAGTTAAGTAATATTAATTAAATATGTATATAAATACATATATGTAGTTCTAAGTTCTATGTATGCAATTAAGTGTAAACGATTAATTAATTCAATTAATTTACCACAAAGCATTAGCTTTCTGTCTAAAACGAGCTCCAAACTATAAAAACTCTTTAACCTACTTTAGCCTAATAATTAAATAATTAAATGTAAATTTAGTTTTAAATAGTTTTATTTGTATAATCCCAACAGAAAATGCAAATGCAAATGCACACAACATAAATTGTTGTAAATTTGAATGTCAGCGGCTCGGATTTGAAATACTACATATACGCATGCAATTTAGATAAATTGAAATTATTTTTTAAGCGCCCAGAAAACCTAAACAATTAATGTAGCTAAGCAAATGAAACCCCAGTAAGTGAAAACCCAAATTTGATAAACTGAAATTGTAAATGGCTATCAATTTAAGTATAATTTACATACTTATATAGATGTGTAATTAAAACATGCATATGTACTCAACAACTCCAACAAATCAAATGAGATTAGCAAGCCGCAGCAAACACAATAGTCACAATGTTAATCTGCTCCTTTCTATAATTAATATCCTGCAATAACCTTCCTAATATTCAACAATTCCTGTAGCATATATATTGTATCAATAATATGAGATGTTTATACTTAAGCAGACCAATTTAAAAAATTTACAAACAGGTAAAACTAACGAATAAACCAATGATCAAAAACTTTACCGTCGTGAAATCACATTTTATTTGACATATATTTTATACTTCCTAAGAAGGTAAGTATTTATAGATAATATTTACAAAAGAATTTTTTATCTCTAAAATTGAAAAATTCCTTTCATTCAGTTAATTTAATAAAGTTTAGTGCTTTACCTAGCTGACGATTACACTAAGCAATAAACTTTTAAAAGTCAATTTATATATATGATCGGTCACTTAATCTGAAAAAAAAATGCAAAAATATGTATCTTTACAGGGTCCGTTTTCAAGATAAACGAAAAAGCTAGATTTCCGACTTTTAAAAAAGGTATAAATAACTTTAAATATATTTTACTATATACTATAATATACTAAAATATTCTTTCAACTTTTTAAACTACAATACTCAATTTTTGGTGTTTTATATTACGCCTTGGCAATACTTTTTAAATTTGTAAAATATTTTTTCCGAATAATCAACCGATTTAACATATAAAATGTCTCAATTAATTTCGGAATGCAACAATTATTGAACAAATTTCGCATTGTGTTGTCAATTTAATTTAGTAAATTTTTTTTCAAACTATGTTTTGTGATACTAATAGTCTTTAATTGGGCGCCCAAATTAATTTGTTTATTTAAACAAGTTACACAAGTAAAACTTCAACAAATTGCATTTTCTCCAATCCAAAGCACTTGACCTTCACCAGAATTTTGTGTGTATTTGCATCCCGAATCAGCTTCTGTTCATTGCATCTAACAGGATTGGGTTGCTGCTGCTGGAGTTGCTAGCGGCGATCCTCATTGTTCTCATTCCTAGGACGACGAGTTGTATGTGGACGCCCCTTGGGCTCTGGACCTGGTTGCGGCAACGGATCGGCAGATGTTAGTGTGCCAATGCCACCAATTAGTGCCAAGACACCAAAGATTAGGAACAAATTGAACCACTTCATTTTGAAATTGAAAGCAGAAATAAGCTTTGTTGACTTTACTTTAAAAACTGATGACTGATCTCGGAGAGCATCCCTTTTTATGGCCCGAAGCTCATACGTTTATGGAAATGTCGCTGAGAAAACCTATCAACTTCGTTTACTGTAGTTTATGTCCAAAGATCAAGATGCAAGATTTTAAAAATTGAGTTGTAAATCTCGCGATTAAAATGGGCGGACATGCATTTAGGTAATTGACTTCAACAACATTGAACAATAGTTTGTTAAATATTCACATTACAATCGAATGACAATTGCCTTTCAGCGTGGGAGTCTAAGCAGAGACATATTTTTGTAAGTTTAATTACAATGTTGAAAAACTTGACACTTAAAACTGGATTCTTGATAATTATACCTCATAATTTACTGTATTTACATAAATATATTTTAGACAGCTGAATAAAATTATACATAAAAGATCGCAGCTTATGATATTAATCAGATTGGGTATTTTAAAAATAACATTAAAGAAAACGTATGTACAGAAATAAAGGTGTTTCTTAGTGATAAATACTCTTATACTTATGCATAAACCGAATATTTGTCGGTATTATAAGATAAAAAAAAAAACAATTAGTACAATAATGATAAATATTTGACTAACGTGAAAATACAAAATTACTCATACTGCATAAAGACGTAAAGCTTACAAAATATAACAACGTAAAAAACTAACAGATTTTTTTTAAAACATTTTAAATAATAACGCATTTATCAAAAATGCTGTTAACGATAAACTAATGACATAGAAACTTATATATAAATGCTTAGGACATCTGCGAGTCCAAGTGTGAGCGACATTGCACTACTAGCTTCTCCTGAAATAATTTTCCCAGCTCGTTGATTTCTTGTTCTTGTCGCAACTCTTCTCCAATCTGCTGCCACATATTTTCAAATCCATTGTCGTACTGACACGCTCCGATTTGGTTATTATCACAGTTGGAATCCTCAAAGCAAAAGGAATATTCACCCTCGTAATCACACATTTTGAAATTATTTTGTAACTGCAAAGATTCAAAATAAAACGATTATTAGGCAGACGAACTCGATTAATATTTACGATGCCGATTGGCAGGGTTATCGAAGTGGGCAGCCCCGCTACATTGTTTTGATTAGTTGTTTATATGTTGTGCAGCAAAGATGTCGCGGAAGAACGTTTTAAATTTGATCAATACGGTTGTTACCAGCTCGTATGTAATAAATACATTAATAATAAGTGTTATTAAATAGAGTTTAATATTATTTTAGCTGCAAATGCCCAGCGCATGCACATAATTATGGTTCAGCTGCTGCAGCCATAAATCAAACCGGGCAAAAAGAATATGCATTTGAGGTAGGTGTAATGCGAACAAAGTCCAAGTGCAAAGTGCAACTTTTAATCTGTTGTTTACAGATGTCAGCATCGACGGTGCGCTTTGGACCCGGCGTAAGTAACGAGCTGGGCGCAGATTTGCGTAACTGGGGTGCCCGGAATGTTTGTCTGGTAACAGACAAGAATGTGGCAAAGCTAGCCTCGGTGCGAGTTGCACTCGACTCATTGACGCGCTGTGGCATCAACTATCAGGTGTACGATGAGACACGCGTGGAGCCGACAGATGAGAGTTTCTGGCAGGCTGCAGAGTTTGCGCGTCGCCATGAATTTGATGCATTTGTTGGCATTGGCGGTGGCTCCACCATAGACACTGCTAAGGCCGCAAATCTGTTCTCCAGTGATCGGACAGCAAAGCTCTTGGATTACATTAACAAACCCATTGGGCAGGGCAAAGAGGCAAGTTAAGATTATGGAACAGTAGCAGGTAATTAATGATATTTTGTTGTAGATTTCTGTGAAACTCAAGCCACTCATCGCGATGCCCACCACATCAGGCACTGGCACTGAAACCACCGGAGTTGCCATATTGGACTATAAACCCCTGCATGCCAAGACGGGCATCTCGAGCAAGTATTTAAAGCCAACTCTAGGTGAGCTATGAACTCAGGCTAAAATTACTTTGTTCGGCTGACATTTCGTTGCGTCCATTGCAGCCCTTGTCGATCCTTTGCACACACTCACTCAACCGGAGCGTGTTATGGCCTTTGCGGGCTTTGATGTCTTTTGCCATGCCCTTGAGAGCTTCACTGCAGTTGATTACCGTGAGCGCGGCCCAGCGCCAACTGATCCCAGTCTACGTCCAACATACCAGGGCAGAAACCCAATTTCAGATGTCTGGGCGCGCTTTGCCCTGAACGTTATACGCTCAAACTTCATGGATGCCATCTATCAGCCGGATAACCTTAAGGCACGTTCTAACATGCATCTCGCATCGACAATGGCAGGCGTGGGTTTTGGCAATGCAGGCGTGCATCTTTGCCACGGACTTTCATATCCCATCTCAGGAAATGTACGTAATTACAAGGCAGCTGGTTACACCGATGACCATGCACTTATTCCACACGGTCTCTCGGTTGTGATCAGTGCGCCCGCTGTGTTTGAGTTTACTGCGTCTGCCTACCCAGAGCGACACTTGGAGGCGGCTCAAATATTGGGTGCCGATATAACTAACGCTAAAACCGCTGATGCTGGACGCATTTTGGCGGACACGGTGCGCGGCTACATGCAGCGCGCGGGCATAGAAAATGGCCTCCGTGAGCTGGGCTTCAGCAGCAGCGATATTCCAGCGCTTGTCGAAGGCACCTTGCCCCAGGAACGCATTACAAAATTGGCACCTCGGGGACAGACACGAGATGATTTGTCCAAAATTTTCGAAAACTCAATGGCGGTCTATTGACCAAAAATAGTTATATATATATATTCACTTAACTCTTTTAGTTTTTTGCTGATGAACCAATGCAATATAACTAACGGATCTTTGAAATGAAGTTGGCTGCATTGACAAAAGCTTTTTAAAGTCTCGATAGTTATCTGTGTGGAGTGTATAGGATAGAAACTGCAGTAGTTCCAGTTAGTTAAAAATATTTAGATCTTCCTATAGATTCTAAAACATTTTCCAAAGATTTTTATTGTTATTTCGTATTGTATATATATCCCCGAAAAGTTGTCCTTTAATAAAAGTAACAAAGTTAACCAAGCACATAATTTAACTAATTGACGCTCTGTTATATTTGCATTCTGTTAACACAGTGTAAAATGTTAAGCCCTAAAAGTATGCAACATTATTTTACGAATTTAATTCGGAGATCATCTTATTTTGATTTGTTAATATAATTTTATTTTTCAGTAAATACTACATAATGAATTAAATTGGTCTTATGGCACCTCCCATCTGGCTTACCTTCGGTATATAAATATACATTCATATTAAACTACATAGATAATGTAAGCCATATTTGCAAATTATCAATTTTACTTTACTTTCTATCACTATTTTTCAGGCCTTCGACTTAGACATCACAATATTCTTACCCCATACTTGAACTATTCATTAACATAATGTTGCTCTAGTCAAGAGTGCTCAATAATTTGATACCCTGCATTCAGATATTATTTACATATACGGACATTCGCATTGAGAATCAATGTGCATAAATACAATGTATATACGCAGACTGACACTGGTTTGGTTATTTATTTACATTCAAGTAAGAACAACGGCTCATATTTGTTTAAGTGTCCCTCACTTGTATATTTTATAAATATGTATGTACATATATTTTTTGTCGGGGCAGCACAAGTTGCTGAAGATTGCTCCACACTCAACATCCGTTTACATAAGAAGTCAGTTGGAGTAAAAAGTTCGAAGTTTAAGCTAGTGCAATTTGTTCCTATTGAAAAAATACATAAAATGAACACTTAACTATAATATCAAATAATATTAATTTAAATAAATACTAGTGAATAATCTGATAAATGCAAATACAATGTGCAACTATAAAGGCGAGTGTCAATTCGACGGGGAAAAATTTGACAAGGAATTTGATAGAATGTGGGTGCAGATCGGCGAGGAACTCCGAGCTCATCACAAAAGTAGCAGCCTTGGAAAATTATTTCAACAGCATCAGATTGGAAATCCATGTGACAGTAAATTTGAGAGTTTGTGGCAACAAGTTGCAGAAGATCTGGAAAGGGAACAGGAGTACTCAGAGCTCACACAATTATTTTGCCAAAAGCTAGAAATAAACTGTCAGCATTCTCGATGGATTATGCATATAAACAGCTAACGACCATCGACGGATACCCTTCGTTTTTATATAAGTGTACCAAGTTGTACTATAGCTAAGGCTCAAATCCATCATAAGGTCCAAAAGTTTTACTATACGATTAAGCCAAAGTGAGGTATTCTTTATTAAACTATAGTACCTAAGAGAACGTTTGTAATTTCACAAACTAAGACTTTAATCAGATTACATTTATATTTGTATTATGTATTTTCCTGTCTTTTTAGAATTGTATGCTCTCAGAGTTCCCTAAAGAATTTTGCTCTACCTTTTTATCCAGAGACTGTTCTCTTATTAAGTTAACTATTTTACTATTTGGTGACCTTCTAAGAACTCCTGTTCGCCTGGTAATTTTGTATGCTCTCAGAGTTCCCTAAAGAATTTTGCTCTACCTTTTTATCCAGAGACTGATCTCTTATTAAGTAAACTATTTTACTATTTGGTGACCTTCTAAGAACTCCTGTTCGCCTGGTACTTTTTGGCAATTTTGTATGCTCTCAGAGTTTCCTAAAGAATTTTCCCCTATATTTTTA
>JAWNNH010000749.1:0-47094 GCA_035043045.1 Hirtodrosophila alboralis | reverse complement strand
ATATGTTGCTATCATTTTGTTTAGATGCAGTTTTATATAAGAAAAGATGATATATCTGAGAATCAGATTGGACCATGATACTCATAGTTTAAAGCGTTCAATTCACTTTTAGCAATTTTTTTTCTAAATTTCTTTCAAATCGAATCTGAAAATAATTGAGTAATTCGATTAAAATTTATTTGATTGGCAAGCAATTTAATTTAATTTATTTTTAGAATGTTTTATACAATTAAAATTAACCTAAAAAATTAAAACTTCTAGAATCTAAAGTCTAAATCATATATGTAATATTGAATAGACTGATATTGCATAATTCAATTCTATTCTATTATAGTCTATTCTATTATATTCTATTCTATTCTTTTCTATTCTATACTTTTCTATTCTATTTCATTCTATTCTATTCTATTCTATTCTATTCAATTAATATTCTTTTAATATTTCCTTGGCTTGTGTAGATTCAACTCTATGTTTTTTTTTTTTTAGATAGTTAAAATCGCAAAATAAAAAGTAAATTTTATAGAATATATTGTATGAGTAAATTGTCAGAAAATAAATCTGGCATTTAATGAAAATTAAATTTTTTATTTAAAATTTGCTCTTTAAATATCGTTTATCATATTTATTTTTTATTGCTTCTATTGGAAGAAATAAGTTATAAACAGAGTTTTGATTTTAAAAATTTGCTTTAGTTTTATATAATTGACCAAATTCTTTGTTAAGACTAAAAACTATCATATTCTCCTATACAATTTCTGTTTTAGAATACTAAAAAAAAAAATAAAATAAAATAAAAAATAAAATAAAAATAAAATTAAATTATCCATATAAATTATTATTGTATTGTCTAACTCGTTTAGAACCTATTTAAAGGGCATTAAATCTTCAACGCACTTTCATTCTTGTATAACTTTAAATTATTTATTGTTTTTTTAGAGAATTTTTTTTAGAGAATGTAGAGCCATAAAAGCCATAAAATGATGTGTTATAATATTTCATGCTCTAGTTGTAACCAAATTATATTGCCAATGATTCGAATTATATTAGTCAATGAAATGGTTAGGGACAGAAAACAATGGAAAAAAAAACTACAATCAAATGACTTTCCAAACAATTAGTTCAAGTTTCTCTCTCTCTCTCTCTATCTATCTTTATTATTTCAATATATATATATATATATATCTCGATTTCAATTGTTATATTTGATGTTTTAGCAGCTGTTCTGTATTTTGTGCTCCATTGTTTGTGGTTTTGCTCAAATGCACAAAACAAGTTGGCCAGCAGTTGAACGTGTTGGTTATTAAAAGAAAAGTTGACAAATGACGAATTCAGCGGGAAAAAAGCAATTGAAATTAGTAAAAAAAAATAGTAAAATATAGTAAAAAATAGTAAGAAATAGTAGAAGAAATAAAAACGTTTAGTCTGCTCATGAAAAGTGACAGGGAAATTGAAAAAAGTGAAAATCTTTGCAAATTAAAGTTGTAGTACAAGGGGTAAAAAAGTGATGAAAATTTTAATAAAAAATTAACCCAAAGTGTTGAACGTTTGTATTTTACCAAATCAAGCTTGAAGTGAATGTAAAGTGAAATTTAAAATGCATTTAAACATTAATAAGACAGTTTATATAGGAAAGGTAATGTAGAATATACAGGGTAGTAGCTTCAAAGTCTTACAATTCTTTGTAATAAAATATCTTCATAATATGCTTAATATTTCTTTAGATGAGTTCACTTTCTGTTTGCAACGTCATTTCACAGAATTTTGTCCTCTCCAAGTTGATGAATCATTTTATATACCCTTTTCCTGTTCAGTTTCTTTGTTTACGCACTCAAATGCTGAATCAGTTTGACAAAGACTTTCAAAACAATATTATTTTCTTAATTTCTGTTTGTTCGACTTCTCTTCTAGAGTTCTTCAACACTATCATTATTTATTTATCTTATTATCGCCCGGGGGCCCCTAATATTCTCACTTCCATTTTCAGAATGCTACCATTTGCCAAAAATTAGCTTTTTTTAATAGTTTTTTCATTGTTTACAAAACATTAGATTTTTTTCTTGTCTTCATTTTTTTGATTTTTATTTATTTATTTTCATTTTTTTTGTGTTGTCAACACAATTAAAGCAAATTGCCAATTGTTGTGCCGCTTTTCGTCTCGCGTCTTAAATTTTTATATCTTTTTTTTATTCTTTTTTTTCTCAAAAATTTAACAGTAGTTTTGACATTAATAGGGTAACCAAACAATGGCCTCAAAAGCGCCAAAATAAACAACTCACATGGCGTAGAAATAACATAAATTCATAAATAATTTGATACAGTTTTGATTTTTTCTTTATGCGTGGCCCGCAGCGTTATTGAAAAATGCAAATCTCGATTTTTTTTTATTTTTTTTTTGAATAGACTTGCCCAAGCTAAATTTATAGATCAATGCTCAAAGTTTTGTATTTTTTAGTAGGCGTCTTTTAAGATTGTGTAAATAGTCGCAATGAAAGAATATATAGAGTATTATCTCTTCAAAATGTTTCTTTCACAAGCACTTTCTAAATGCGTTCTGTTAAATATACAAATCATCGTGCTAGAAGAATTCTCTTTCTCTCTTTATTTATAGAACATCAAATGCCTTTAATTAACAATTTATGTGCGGACCGGCGATTTAGTGATTATTATGTTTTTAGACCTCAAACCAAACTCAAACCTCAGACCAAGTCCCCCATGACCTGAGCCCTACAATTTGATGCATCATCTTGGGTAATGTTCAAGTCTACAAACTGAGTCTTTTGATTTGTTGTCTAATGCGGCCCATTCACGTTTAATTTAAACATTATTGCATGCTTTAAATTTAAATGAAATAATCATGTCTTAGTTTTTCCACTATGCGTGGCACTAAAAACTTGTCAATTCGATTAAAAATCATAGAAAAATACCAATTTTTGGGCAAAATATATCTATGAAATGTTCAATTTAAACATTATTGCGTGCTTTACATTAAAATAGGATAATCATGTCTGAGTTTTTCCACTAAGCGTGGTATTAAAAACTTGTCAATTTGATTTAAAATTGTCAGTGAACATTTGCTAGAAAACGATTCTTTTTTTTAAATAAATATATCTACGAAGTCTCAATTTAATTAAAAATTTTGCTTTCAGTGATTTGTTCTTAATCATAGTTCTGATAATAATGTTTTTTCGTGTATGGGCCGCATAAATTCTATAAACGTTGGCTACTGTTTTCTCACTCTCTCCCTATCTCCCTACACTCCAAAAAAAGTGTACATCCAATTGTTGAAAACTGACGTCAGTGGTTGGAAAAACAGGATAGAAATAGCTCTATAGAAATTTTTCTATGCCATGTGGATATTATTAACACAAAGTGGAGAAAATGTTGTAACTTTGGCAGAGAAAATTTTTTATTTTATTTATTTTTATTATTTATTTCGATAACTCGAGGAAACTTTTTCTACAAAACATGGAAAAGATCTATAAAAAATATCCCTTATTTTTTTAAATGTGAATAAAAAAATTACTTTACTTTGGTTAAAGAAATAAGTCAACATATGTATATTGTAAAAATTTATATTGAGCATAGAAAATTTTCTGCAGGTTAATGAATTTTATATTTATTTCATAAAACACCTGGATTTCATATTGTAGAAAATCCATACTTCCGATTATAAACCCATAATTTTTTTCGTTTATTCATATCATAGAAAATATATTCGTACTGTGGAAATTTTCACTTCTTTGTAGAGATTTATACTCTGTTTGTAGAATTTTATTTTATTTTTTTTATCGAAAGTGTTTCTATACTTAAAAAAATTTCTTTTTTCTTAGTGTATCTCCCTCTCTCTGCCTCTCTCCCTCTTTCTATCTTTATCTCTACTTGTCTGTTGTCTGTTGTCAACCTTGCCGCCTTCTGTATGCTGCACATTCTGTCCAGTCATGCTTAATTATTATGATTATCGATGTTTTATGCTCTATAATTGCCGTTGGCTGCCGTGACTAGGCCGTGACTAGGCCTTTTGGGCGTTGCCAGTGTCCAGTTGCAGTCTAAGACCCCTCAGAGACCCAGAGGCCGTCCCAGAATGCCTTCAGCCTTCACATGTGAGTGGCTTTGCTGTTCTGTTCGCTTTTGCTTAATTGATTTAATTGTTAAAAGCTTAACTAAGTTTATTCTAAATTGTTTGTATCGCTTTTATTTTGTATTTGGTTTTTTTCTTTTCCCTCGCTTAAAACTCATGTTATATCTTTTGTTTTGTTCGCTTTCATGTTACGGCTCTTTGTTGTAGTTGCAGTTGATGTTACACATAAGTTATGCAATTGCTCATGGCAATTTTAATGAATATCTCTTAGACGCTAGCTAAGTGTCAGCTTAACACACAAGCCACACAACCACAGCACCGACAAACTCCAACAAGAACTAAAAAATAACAAGTAACTATATATGTAGTCAAGCTAAGAGCTTTGCACAGTGGAACAATTAAGCGAACAGTGTTGAGTTGTTAACTCTGAAAAGATGAGTTGATTACACTAGGTAACACAAAAATTGTATATTTTACCAAACCCACTTTTTCTGATAAATATGGTGCCCAAGATGATTCTAAATTCAAAATTAAATAGTTGCAAAACTAGTAATTTAAACTTAGAAAGTATATGTATGTTTAATAGGCCCTTTCATTAGCTTTCAGAAAACGTAAAGCATTTGAAAATCGGCGGTAAGATTCTCGAGTAATGCTAAAATCTGCAGGTTTGCCTCTGAAAAAAAAACAAAACAACAAATACCAGATTTAAAAAATTTTTAAAAAAAAAGTCTTACCACAGAAAAATTTTTAAAGTGGTTTTTCGTCATCTGGGGCTCCACATGTATCAGAAAAAGTAGGTTTGGTAACTTATACAAAAAAAAAGCTAAATTTTTTTAACCTAGTGTTATTTAATGAAATTTTTATAAAAATATTTAAGTTCAATTGTATTTTCGATCTACATTTCGCAAATTGACGAAATAATCAGTCTTGGATTGCAAACTACTCTACCATGACTTTTTAATAAGAAACGATTGCATTTTCGAAAAAAAAAATATATGTATAATTGTTTTATAGATTATATACAGTATTATTCAATAAAGCAGAGGTGCCTGGTCCATATGCACTTTTTACATATTTATTTTGTGAAAAAACACCATGCGGACTTCTCATAAGCAAGCAAAATAGAAATATTGATATTATCAACAACACACATTGACATAAATATTAAAAATTTGAAAAAATTGAATTAAGAAAAAAAAATTCTAATAAAAATATTTTTAAATATTGTGTAAAAATTATTCTCTAGTCCATTTTATATTTTTGAATGGATATTTTTACTAAACTATTACTAATGAAGAAAATATCATAGAAGTATTGAAATTATCAACAAAAAACATTGACATAAAAAATTGATTTAATGAGCATAAAAAAATAAAAAAAATAAAAAAAAATATGAAAAAATCTATCTAAATATTTTATACAAATTATTAATTTAATTTTTAAAGAAAATACCATTGAAGTAATAAAATTATCAACAACACACAATGTCATAAATATTAAAAATTTGAAAAATTGCGCTTTTAAGAAAAAAGAAAATTATAATACAAATATTTCTAAATATTGTGTAAAAATTATTATTTAAATTACTTTTAGTGTACATTGTTGAAAGACACAGAAGCATATTTTTTATGTATTTTCATACAATTTTACATGCTTATTGGTGTAAACACTTCCTTTTAAAAAATTTTCTCAACTCTGCAATAAATACATTATTGTAAATACTTATTAAAAACAAGAAAGAAACGGCTATCTTCGAACCTATATACCCTCTTCTAATAAAATTTTGAAGACCAAATTTGGTTTTGATATCTTAAAAACAAAGTTTTTCCAACGAGCACTTTTCAACCGATTGTTCCTATAGGAGCTACAAGATATAGTGTTCCGATTTTATTGAAACTTTTTCAGATTGTACAAATCGTAAATATGCATCGATATTCCAAGTTTGGTTTTTATATTTTGAAAAACAAAAAAGTTATTCATACAAACACTTTTCATGAAAATGAAGTGTATTCGATTATTCCTCCATAGCTATGTGATATAGTGATCCGATCGGGCTAAAAGGCCTACAGGTCTACTATACAAAAGTCAGTTTGTTATATATCTAAATCTTAAATTATAATTCATTAAAAATTGTACACTTTGCGCCCACTGTCCACTGTGCCGCCTTCAACTCATCGAGCCAGGCCAGTCAGGCAGTCAGCCAGTCGGTCGCTGAGTCGACAAACTGCTAGGCCTGATAGTTGCTGTCGTCCATGTCCGGGTGTCCATTCAAGTGTCCAGGCAGGCGTGCATTTAAATTTATTATATAAGCCAGAGTCGCAGTCGCAGTCTCTGCTGCAGTCGCAGTCGCAGTCACAGCATTTGTTGCTGCAATCTTTAAAAATCTGGCGTACTCATCAACAACATTTCAAAGTGTACGTACATCAAGGTGGTTTGCCAGCCAGCTGCTTGAACATGAAGGTGTATCACATCAAATCACAAAAACTATCTAAACAGGAAACCCAACAACAGCAACAATTGCAACAACAACAGCAACATTGTTGGCGGTGGCGGCGGCGTCGAGTAAATTAAAACAAAACGTTGTCGTCTGTGCTAGCCGCCATCTAAGCAAACTCTGCCTGATTGCTGATCCTGTCCAGTTGTTGTAGTTGTAGTTGTTGTTGTTGCTCCTCTTTTTTTTGTGTTGTGTTGCTACTGCTGCTGTTGCTACTGTGCTGCCCCATGTTGCTGCGGTGCTTTGGTTGCTGCCCATGTCTGCTACTGTCTGCTGTTTTGTTGCCTTAACACTTTGCACAAATATTATTACTTTTATGTATTATGCGTTTTTTTAGTTGTTGTTGTTGCTGTTGTTGTTGTTATGTTGCTGTTATGCTGCTACCTTTGGGGCAACAGCAACACAACTTTGATGGATTGCACGTCTGTCGTGAAGAACTCAAAACCAGCAGCAACAGCAACAGTAGCAACAACAACAACAGCAATGCCTCTCAAATGGCAGCAACTTTTTGGGGGGCTGCTTGGCTTTTGTTTTTGGGGGCGTGTTCCAATCGAGACAGACGCACAAAAATATTTGATCTCTTGGCTCGTTTTGAAGGTCAGACAGAGTGCACAGTGGGGCAGAAATGAGTAAAATAATAGACAACAGTTTGTATGTGTTTATACAACTTTCATAGCTAAATAAAGTCTGAAAAGTTAAATATTTACATTTTTGTCCAGCGCACGTTATTTTTAGTAAATATATAAATCAAGTTATAATTTTTTTTTTAATTGAACCGAACCAAGCAGTTCTAATTGACAAACTATCTGTATTTGATAAATATATTCTCAGATACAATAAGGAAACAAGATTAAAAAACAAAAATTAGTTAAATAAAAGCTACACATTTATTTCTAATTTAATATAGATTTAAATTTATTCTACATCTCTAGAGACCAGTTTCTAATTGACAAACAATACTGTATTTGATGAATATACTCAGATACTCAGATAGAGAATAAAAACTGGGTAAATAAAAGCTACAGACTTAAATCTCATTTAATACTAGATTTGAATTTATTCTGATACGTTTTTTTTGCAAATAAAACTTTTTTTTTTTATATTACATACCTCAAGCCTTATAAATTTTAAGCATTGATAATAAAAATAAAGGAATTCTCTGAAGACGGTGTGTATGTTAAATGTGGGATCTGAAAAGTTGTAATATACAAAAATAAAATAAATAAATAAATACAAAATTATTTAGCCAATTTGGCGGCCTACAGGTGTGTGCTCTTAAGTGATTTGTTCTATTGAAAATTTATTAAAATACATTGCTTACTCATAAGTTAAAGAATTTAACAACTTTTGCAGTTTATTTTTATATTTTTCGCGCCACGTAATCTACATATTATTATTTTCACTTTTTATGATTTTAATTAACCAAATTTGCTTATTTCTCCCACTGTTTATGGCTGTTTTAAGTACGGCCAGACATTTAGAAATAGTTTGGACATTTATTTCAGTTTCAGTTGCTCATTAGCAACGTATTTATTTTGGGAACTAAGGGAACTGAAGGGAACAATTTCCAAATGTGGGTCGGATAGGCCCAAAAAGTCGTTTTTAATCTTTCATTGTTTTTTATGGGCATTAAACACATTAAAACACTTGAGTGCGCGCACTTTTATGTAAGTTCAACTATTTTTTTATATATACTTTTTAGCTGCTTAATTCCAAAATCGAAATATATCTATGTTAAGCTGATGTTATTTTTTTGTACAACGCTCACGTGCAATGTTTGGATTGCGTGTTTATGATGCAGCCTCCGTTTGCTGCCCCCGCCCGTAAGTAAGCCCATAAGCCTTGGCTATATAGTTTTATTTTTGGGCGCGACATAACGCCAACAATGATAATAATGATGACCCACATAGAGAGATGAGCAGAGCTTGTAAAGACGCCTCCTTATCGACATTGAATGCTACAAATCGCAGCAAAGTTTTGTTTTTTTTAGAGAGCCAAATCGAAAGACTTAGGCAACGAACTTGTGCATTAAATTTTGTGGCACAATCTCAACTTTCAGATAGGTTTTTGAAGTCCTCTTATTAGTCTTGTAACTTTAACAATTTAAATGTGACAAATATAGAATTTTTCTGAATTTTTTTAGTAAAAATCTCAAAATTATATCTACCTATTATACACACTGAATCTTTTAAGCTGTATTTATCTAAAACAATGCTCTTTGTCGCTTCTCAGCTAACATCGGCTTTAATATAACTGAATTAACTGAAAAGCCAATATAACTTAATTCAAAGTCGGGTATACGAGGTAATTTTAATCAAGGGATGTTCGAAAAACTACTGAAATCCCTCATAATATATTAAATTTCATAATTGACCACTTAAAATAATTTTTTTTTAGACAAAAATAAATTTTATTTAGATTTTTGGACAATTGTGCTATTCATGTGTAACGATTTTAAACAGAATTTTTTGCAGTATTTTTGTATAAATACTAAATTTTTGAATTGCACTGAGCAAATTTAAATAATATTAATTTTGTATTATAGACAATAAATTGTTTTCTAAATACAGACTAATAACTTTCTATTAACTCATTTGGATTACAAGATATGAGCAATAGAAGTTAAGTTGCCCTGGTGAACTATTTATGTGAAACGCAGTGTATTAACGTGTTTACACAAACTGATTGCTATAGCTTCGTTCCATTATCGAATAATATTCAATTTATACGATTAGACAGACCTTTAAACCTAGCACAAGCCCATTATAATCTTTTCTCCTTCAAGAGCAAGATATAATTATATAATAACAAGAACAACAGCAACAAGTTTAAAAATGCAGCTGCATCTAATAATTAACATTTATATGCCAAAAACAAACTGAACTGAAACCCGTACAGGCCAAGAGTCCAATTGAAATTGTTTCTTATACTACAATAACAAGAATAGCAACAACAACTACAAGAACAACTAAAACACAAAAGTTAAAAACAAATAAATAAAATGAACAAAACTAAACCACAAGTGCAACAGGTGTACAATTCGATACAAAAGCAACTCGAACAACAACAAATACAATAACAAACCACAACAACAACAAGTCTTCTATATAATCACAATAATTTTGAACTCAAATCGAGAAACGAAATGTGTGTGAAAAGTGGCACAAACGTAAAAATGAGTCAAGAAAATTGAATAGAGAGAAGAGAATGTTTGGCTAGAGTCTACAAAAAAAATGGAATATTGTGGAAGTTAGAGATAATAAATACTAAAGTAATCAAAAGCGTATCAGAGTAGCATAGAATTTAAATTGAAAACTGGAATTAAGATAGAACTCTTACTTTGAAAGTTAAAGATATATTTTAAACTAGCTCTCCCGGCGCGCGTTTCTACGGCCTCGCTCTAAAAAATATAAAAACATAGAATTTATAATTTTTTTTACAAAATAAAAGTTCGAATACTTTACCACAGCACTATGGGAAAAACGTCCGGTATTTTGGCTTAAATATCGTTCGGTATTTTTAAAAATTTTTGATTTGCTAAATCTCAATACTCCAGATAGAATAAAAAGTATTTTATTTTAATTTTTAGGGACGACCATTAATTTTTGACGCTCGATTAAAGTCAGCTTATTCAGAGTTGTTTTAAAAATTGAAAAACACGTGAAATTTTTTTGCAACTTTCAGCGAGAGTTGTGTTTATTTAAGAAGCCTAACAAAAAATTGGAAATACGGGAAAAGTTAATCAAAGTATGTAGAATTTGTTGTTAGTAAAGACTATTAGTATTTGTTGTTTTATTGTTTAATTGTTTAACGTATTGTTCATGTGTATTTTTAGCGCAAAACTTACAAATATATTCGTGTTCTGTGGAGTATTACTTTAGTGTAGTGAAAGGTATTTTCAAAGTTGACATAAAAAGTTATTAATAAAACCATCTAGAATTACATGCTGTTCATATTTTTTGCCCGTTTTTGCCTCTTTTTAAAAAAAAAACACATGTTGTAGCTGTGTACTGAAAATAAATCAAAATTCTACATTAGTCTAGCTAAACTTCGTGCGAAATTTCATCTCTCTAGCTTTATATTTAGGGCTTATGCCAATCGAGCTTTTTCCCATAGTGCACTGGGTAAAATATATATATTGTATATTTGTATATATACCATGCAAAAAAATATATATATATACAATACAATATATACAATTGGTACCAAATTTTGTATTTGGACATTTTATGGTTCAAATATTACAAATTTTAATACATATCGCAAATATGCAAAATATATGCAAAAAATATGCAAAAACATATGCAATAAATATGCAAAATATATGCAAAATATGTAAAAAATTTCTAAGTTAAACAAATCAAAATATAATTTAAAAACATTTTAAAAAGTGGGATATATATTAAAATTTTATTAATTAATATAGCAAATATGTAATTTATAGGATATTATATGTATACTAAAATTACAAATTAGTCCAGATAATTGGTATTACAATATACTACTAAAAATTTTTCTAAATTATTTATTCAGAGGCTGTGACGTGTCTCTCCAAAAATCATTTTGTATGCGGAAAAGCTTCTATCAACAGACTTTTGGCTTCTATATATATATATATATATATATATATATTACATTTATAAAATCGAATTTCGAGAGAGTTGTTTAGTAAAATCATACATACATTGTGAATTTAAGTCAAATCTCACCATAAAAAAGAATTTTGGTAATAACAACACCCGACAATATGTATAGTCATGACCAATTTTTTATCAGTTTTGCACTCTAATATTTAAATATTTAATATTTAAAAGTTTTATATATTTTTAATAAATTTCCCAAGTACCAAGTATCGTAGGTTTCTAGCACCTGCCAATGAGTTGTCAATCAGTCAGTCAGCTTAAAGAGTTTTTTTTATAGATTCACTAAAGATAAAGTTTTGGTCTTAGGAAAAATTTTATTAAAATTTTTACGAGTTTCCACGGTAAAGAAAAATCATTTTTGACTTTTATTTTAACTTTTAACTTGATATATATATTTCTGGGAATCCTTTTTCATACTATTTCTCTCCCTCTCTGTGAACTTATCACAATTTTGATGGCTTCGTTTTCTTTTATCCTTCATTGTGCTAATTGCATGGCAAGTCAAGTGATTGACATGGCACGTAACGGGGCAGGCAACAACAACAACAACAACAACAACAATAACTGAGTCACATTATAAAGCCATAAAAATAACACCTCTAGCGTGCAGACAACAACACCAACCTCAACAGCAGCAACAGCAACAGCAGCAACAACAGCAACATGTCGCATCCATGGATCATTACGAGCGTTCAAACGTTTTGGGGCCACACGCAGCGTATGATCTTGCCATGAGGGTACAAAAAGCAAACTAATTACATGCCAAGTAATTTTAATACCCAGTGAAAAAGCTGGCAGTGCAATGAGCACTCGCACAGCAGAAGCAGCAACAGCAACAACAACAGCAGCAGCAGTAGAAGCAACATAAGCAGCAACAGCAGCAGCAGCAGCAGCACGACAGCAACACGTAATGTGGCAGTAACAACAAAAAGTGGTGCAAGCAAACAGCATGAGGCCAATGGACTCGGCAAACAGCAACAACAACAGCAACTGCAACAGCAACAGCAACTGCATCAACAGGCCATCACAACGGGCGCAACGCTCTGTAAATGGTCAGAAACTTGGATCCGTAGAGTGCTTGACCCATGGAAACATCTGCCGGCAATCGGCAAAAGATGAAGCAACAGTTGCTGCTGCAATTGATATGGCAGGAAGTTTGCTGTTGCTGTTGCTGCTGCCGGCTTTGATATGTAAATTGTGCCAAATCAATGCTAATTTCTTGAAGAGCTTCAGCCTGCCCAGGCATGTAGTAATTAAAATTTCTAAAAAAGAAACAAAAACAAACAAAAGCCACGCGCATTACTTAGTATGCAACTCTCACTCGCAGCTCCAAAAGAAGCAACAGCAGCAGCAGCAACAGCAACAGCAGCAACAGCAACAGACAACAAGAAAAGAAAGGCCACAGCGGACAACAAAACAATTTACCAAGTTTGGCCTAAACGGTCAAAGCAGCTGGGGCCAGTGACAGTACCGCAGCAACAGCAACAGCAACGGCAACGGCAGCAACTGTTACGGCAGCAACATCCTCATAGCATGCATAGCAACACGTGCGTTTGCCTTTTACAATGGCAACAGCAACAACAACAATGAAAGGCCAGCAACTTTGGCGTTTTTCGCGCGAAATTTACTAACGGCAACAACAACAGCTTACAGCAGCAACTTGAGCGGCAGCAATAACTGCAGTAACAGCAATATCAGCAGCAGCAACAACACTTAACAACAGCAACTACAAAACGCGCGTGCTCAACATTTGCCACAAATGGAGTTATCAACCAAATGGGTCTTCATCGATAAAAATTGATGAAGCGCTTCTGCTGCGTAGAACTTGAGGCAACTTTGGGCTGGCGACGTGGTTGGCGACGTGGTTGTGGCCTGGGCCACAGTTTCAGCATTGGGCCCAGCAATTTTCCAAGGAAATTGCTTTCGCCTCGAGTGGCAAACAAACGAGCAATGAACGCAAAATGACGCATATCTGCGTGTTGTTGTTGTTGCTGCTGTTGTTGCTGCTGTTGCTGTTGTTGCTGTTGTTGTTTGATGTTGCTGTCCGTTGTCAGTGTCTGTTGTTTCTGTTGTCTGGTTTTGGTGACTTATTTTGCTTGTTAGCTAATAAGGGCGTTGAGTTTTAAGCTAATAAGCAAAAAGTCGATAGCTTTATTATCGATTAATTTTTCATATTAAAACTCCTATCGCAGCTTTATGAAAATGTGGTTGAATTTTGATTATCATTAGACAGATTATTTTGCATATACTTCTATAAAGATCGGCTAAGTTTCGTTTATATATATTGAAAAACAAATAACATTTTCATAGAAAAACACATTTTTTAATAAGCAAAAGTCGATAGCACATTATTATCGATTAATATTTCATATTAAAATTTATTTTTCAGCCGATGGCTTCTAACGGAAAAACACATTTTTCCCCAAAACATAAAGAATGTTTAAAGGCAAGGTTTTTATCAAATTCCAAATAATGTCGTCGAGCCAGCTAGATTTTCAATATAAAAAATGTTTGTAAGAATACAATTTTTTTAATACTTCAGCCCAAAACACATACAGGACCTCAACTTTCAGTTTTTAATTGAACTTTGGAATATTTTAAACAACTTTGCTGAAGTGAGTTTTTCAAAATTTTTTACAAAAAAAATACCAACCATAGCCGAAAAATCGATGAATTAGTCGTATTTCTAAGGCCCTATAACTAAGGCACATCGATATAGAGACAAGTTTATACACATTTTAGGAACTCTATAAAGTCAAACAAAATTTCTAGATTACACTATGCAACAATTTTGAAGAAATTCTTGTATTCCGAACTTTTTAGAGTCTAATTAAATGTAAAATGGATCGCTGATTCCGAAAATAAAATTCAAAATTAGGTTACCGGAACCGTTTTCGAGATAAACAAAAAAAAGCTAGATTTTCGACTGTTCAAAAAGGCAGCTTTGGTTATTTAAAAATAACTCCCAGTGCACTTTATTGATATTAAATTTGATTATATTTTTTTAAAAAGTAATAAAATTCCCAATCAAACTGTCATACAACATTTTTTAATTAGATTATTCGTTAAGAAGTAATTGCGAATTGAAATGAAAATTTTGCCTAAAAATATGCCCATTTTATAAAAAGCCATTGTTTCTGTAATTTTTTTTTTCGAAAACTAGAATTTTGGTTTCTTGTATCAAGACTCTATTGCAACGAAAATTCAAAACCTGTAAAATTGCCAGCTAAACAAGAAACTTATTCAAGCAATTATATTGTATATATACTACTTATATATTGAAGATCATCGACAGTGGCAGCAATTAGTAAACAACACCAGCGCTGACAGCATCTGACAAGCTTCTAAATTGTCACTAGTTCCAGTTCCCCAAGCGAAGATTTCAAATTGCTGACAGCAGCAGCAGCAACAAAAAAAAAGTGAAAAGTGGCAACTTTTGAAATTGCTTGAGTTGTCGTTTGTTTTGAAACCTGTACTCAGTTATAAATCTGTTGAAATCGACACACAGTGTCTTTAAAGTGTTTGTATTTATTGTTTTAATGTCGTGGCATGTGTTGTTGTCATTGTCATTGTTTAATTATGGTCTGACACACAAAATCATTGAGTTGTCAAAGTGAGCGGAGAGGAATTGAAAGTCTTTAGCCCAAACTTCCAAAATTTTGATGTTGTAAAAGAAGCTGAGTATACTACTTAATATGTTTATGTTAAATCGAATTGTTAAAGGTGCGATAAACGTTTATAACTGTGCTAACAATTAAGTAATTGTTGAGAAAACAAAATTATATTTGAATTTGGCATAAAGTTGAAATGCTTTGTGTGGAAATGAGGGAAATGTGATTAGGAGTGAGTTGGAGAGAGTCTTAAAGTAGGACAATATATATTCAATATTTTAAGGAAGTCGTAGCTTATAAAAAAACAGCTTAATAAAGAATAATTCCTAAGAGAACAAAAGCACGAAAATAAATAATTAATGATAGGGTTAATTTAAAAAAGAGAAATTCAAAAATTTAGACTTTAAATTTTAGAGTGATTTTTAATCGGGATAATCTATAAAAAATAAAATAATTTTTACTTTATTTTCATTTTAAAAAAAATCATTCTGCTTTGAACTTTTTGCATATGAAAAATCTATTAAAAGATTGCTCTTTAAATAAAAGATTATAATCTTTTTCGACTTTTCCTCCTTCTTTTAAAGTCAAATAATCGTAAAAAATACCGCACAAAATATCATCATTTTCTAAATTTAAAATCAAATAGTTGCAAAACTAGTAATTTAAACTTAATAAGATATATGTATGATTAATAGACCCTTTTATTAGCTTTTAGAAAACGTAAAGCATTTGATTCTCGAGTTATGCTAATATCTGTAGGCTTGCCTCGGAAAAAAAGCTAAAAAATAAATACCAGATTTTAAAAATTAAAAAAAAAAAAAGTCTCACCATAGAAAAATTTTTAAAGTGGTTTTTCGTCATCTGGGGCACCATATGTATCAGAAAAAGTAGGTTTGATAAAATATACAATTTGTGTGTTACCTAGTGTTATTCTCCTACAAAAAAATGAAGAAAATTCCAAACAATCTATCAATCTTAGAATACAATTCTACCTTAATAAATTTTTGCATTCAAGGGAGAGTTAGAAGAATAAATTCATTTAAAGAACATAAATAAATTTTTGCTTAAAAAAAATATAAAATAAATATTAAACGATCGAATAAACTAAGAATACAATTCTACATTAATATATTTTTGAATTCAAGGTAGAGTTAGAAGAATAAATTCATTTAAAGATTGCTATTTTAACAGATCATTTCAAAAGGTATTCTGAATAGTTATAGAACAATTTTATTGAATTATCAACCATAATAAGCAAAGATTTCTTTTTTCTAATATTTTCAAAACACATAAGGGTTAAACATTGAAGTGTTTGCTTTGGTTTTGGATTGTATTTTCACACCTGATTGCGAACAAAATTAACTCACACAGGTGCTCATTCAGTTCAGTGCCAATGCCTGCTGTTTCATCTCTCGCTTTTCATGGCATAATTACGAAGCTCAGCTGGACATGAGCAGCAGCAACAGTAACAACAGCAACAACAACAACAGCAAGAGCAACAGTTACAACAATAGCAACAACCAACAACTATCAACGATCAACGATCGGTGATTGCCAACCCCGAAACTAAACATGTGTGCATATAATTGAGGTTCTAAGCTCACTGATTACAACAGACTGAGAGTCGGGGGGGCAGTTGGACTGGAACGCAGCTATATATTAACTAATGACAAGTCATGAAACTATGGCCAGGTTGTCAGTTGCCAGTTGTTGTTGTTGTTGCTGTTGCAATTGAAGTTGAACAACCTCGGCTGCTGCAGCAACTTGAAATGAAATTGTCATTTCAGAGCGTGTTGCAGTTGTGCAGTCAGAACAAGTTCATGGCATAATTGCTACAAGCAGCAGCAACAACAACAACAACAACAATTCGAGAGCAACTTGTGTGTAATTGTCGTTGCGGATCAGTCGCAACACCTGATTAAGTGAAGCGTCAACAACATCAGTAACAGCAACAGCAGCAGCAGCAGCAGCTTCTTGCTGCTGTTATTGTTGCCTCATATGTTGTTGTTGGTGTTGAGTTACGTGCACAGGATGTTGCATCCTTGAATGTCAATGCGACATATGCTTGATACTGGCGCCAGGCAGCAACAACAGCAACAACAGCAGCAACACCAACAACAGCAGTGAAAGTATAAGCTTACCAACAACAGTTGCTCGCTGACTGCCATAAACAGTTAGCTGGTCAGTTTATGCAACATCAATCAATTTTGTTGTAGGTGTGCTTCGAGCAACTATTTACAAATTATTTCTTAACTTGCTTTAAATAGTTGTCGTTGTCGTTGTTGTTGTTGTTGTGGTTGTTGCTGCCTACAACAAAATTGCTTAGCGGCTGCACCAATTTCTAAATTGTTGTATGCAATTAAAAAAATTACATGTACGTGCGGCAGCAACGACAATGTCGTCTTTTGCTGCAGCGGCAACATCAGCAACAGTAGCAACAGTAGCAACGGTAGCAACGGTAGCAGCAGCAGCAGCAGCAGCAACGCTTCGGCGACAGCAGCAGCAGCAACCTGCACTTGCCCGCTGATAGCACTGATTAGAATTTTTGTTCAGCCTCCTCACTTTTTTTTTCTCTTTATCTACGCGCACCTGCAACATGTGTGTGTGTGTGTTGTTGTTGTTGTTCTTGGTGTCTGCACTTCTGCAATTTTCCAAAGAAAAGACACAAAAATATTTAATCAAGTTCAGCACAGTGGTTAAAAAATAAGAGATTATAACTAAAAACCAAGCTAAATTGCGAGTTTTTATATATTTCATATGAAAGTATCGATAAAATCTCTCGGAACTTTCTTAATAGGAATACATTACATTTATCGATAAATATATAAACTTTCGACACCATTTAAGTCAAATTTGCATCAGTTCAAATATACTCAGGCATATTAATATAATTTTAGAATATCAAAAAACTCACGTTTTTTTTGATTTTATCATTTAATCATACTCTTATTTTTTAACAACTTAAATTAAACTTAACAAACAACAATAAAAAAAAACAACTTAACAAAAAAAAATAACAAAATTAAGTCTAATAATATATAATAATAATATAATAATATTAATATATTTCATATGAATCAACTCTCGAAACTTTCTTAATAGGAACACATTAAAATTTATCGATAAATATGTAAACTTTCAGACACTGATTAATTCAAATATACTCAGGCATTTCAATATAATTCTATAATATCAATAGAATCATTTATTCTTTTTTAATTAATTACAAAACTTGTTTTAAAATTTGATTGGCTTATTATAGTGTTATCATCAAAATATCTTCTTTTTATTACTTAAGGAAGGTATATCTTTACAATTTTAGAACTGAAACTATCGATGGACTTTTAGAAATTGCTTTGGGTAATATAACATGATTAAAAATATAAACTGCAGAATTTCTTATTATTTTCAATTAAAGATTTTGTTTAATTGGAATAATTTGTTGGTTGCACTAGTTGCTATATATATAAACATAAAATATCAAATAAACATTCTTATGCCAAATAAACAAAATAATATTTACATTTGTATAACATAATTATAGAAAAAATATTTAAACGCTGCAATTATACAATTGTAAAAAATGAATGAAACGTGTATATTACACATTTTTCTTCGGGTCAATTACTATCGAAGTTACGCCATAAATAAGTCAATAAATTTGCACGTATTAATGTTTATTCTAGAAATTGTTTGAAGACTGAAAAATTTAATTTTGATTTAAAAAAAAAAAACACATTCCTTCGTGTAAAAATAACCCAATAGTGTAGCTAATATTATATAACTTTCTAAAATTTCTAAACACGCTTTAAATACAAATTTTTATCGATACTTTCGATAGTCAATATGTACCGATATCGAGTTTTTCCGTCTCTCTTCACCCACTGTAGAACTTTTATAAGTTGGCCGGGGTTGTCTCTGCTGGTCAACTAGCAACTGTTGCTAGTTGCAACTGCTATTGCTGCTGCTGCTATTTTGATAAAGCGCGTAATCGTAAAAACGCTAATGATACGATTTTTGCCGCAATGTGATGATTAAATGTTGCAAACGCTGCCGGCTGTTCCCAGTTGCAATGGAGGTCTTGGCCTGAACCTGGCATGGATGCTGGGATGCTGTTGCATCTGGTTAATTAGCGTAGAAAAGGGCGCAGCCAGAGACATACATCAACAATATACTGAGGCAGTGGTAAAAGAAGGCAATCACAGCAGCAACAGCAACAGCAGGTTTATAACAACAGCAACAACAGCAACAACAGCAACTGAACAACTATAAATAGTTGAACACGTGCAACATGTGCACATTTTTGACTATTAGATGTAATAGCTGAATGCATCATAATTTACCTTGACATTTAGACCAATGTCTGTGCATGCCAAAGTTAATTGCCAGTTGCCAGCAACAGCAACAGCAACATACGACAGCAACATACGACAGCAACATACACAACAGCAACACACAACAACTATGCAAATTGCAAATGCTTTGCTTACACGCCTGCATTTTGATTAGGTTAACTATTTATAGAATACGATGCGACTTAGTCGACATTCCAGCAACATTTTTTCCAGCAACAACAACAACAACAGCAACAGCAGCAGCAGCAACCTGCTCGTATGACTCATCCACAATCTTAGTAACATAATTATATTGATATGCTTAATTAGCTGCTACACCCAAGAGGTGCCTAAATCGCAGCTCCTCTCTGCTCTTCTCCTCTCCTCTTAGACTGACCAAACAGGTGGCAACATTTTGCACAGTTAATCTGAAGGTCACCTGCTTTTTAAGTGGCTGCAACAGCGATCTACATAGCAACTGCAACTGCTGGCAGCAACATGCTTGAAACAATTTCTGTATCGGCATCAGTTACTGCAATTAAAAATATATTCAACGCTTAATTTGGTAGCCAAAACGAAGCCGAAGCGCCTTAGAAAAGACCCAAAATAAATAACAATTTTTTTTGGTAACTCAGAACACGCCGACAACAGCAACAACAAACCAGCAGCAACATCAACAACAGCAACAACAACTACAAATGTGGGCGCAAAACGAAAATGAAAACTGAACGCATGCGCCGATAAAGCCGCTGGGCAAATGCTTTAATACTCTATCAAAAGGGTATTATAAATATATTACTTAATTTGTCAAGGTATTGAAGAGCAACTGAAATGGAAGAAAATTAATAAAATTTAATGTTTATTTATATACAAGTACGTTTTAAGCCGCATTTTAAGTATTATTGTGACTAATTTTTTATATGATTTAGCAGCTATGATTTATTTATCTATTTTAGTATTTTTTACTTTCAAAAAATATAAATTATTTGTTTTGTTAAAGTCACAGCATGCTAAGAACATAAAATTGCAATTAATTTGATCGTTTTTGAAAAAGCAATTAGGTCTTAACAAATAAATATTATTCCACTTAATGTTAAAAATAAGGATTCACAAGTGGGTTAATAATATAGTGTCCATATTGAGTACAGCAACTTAGCCTTTTCTACTTAATAATACAACTTTAGAAAAATATTTAATACTACAAATTAACATTTGAGAGCTAGGAAAATTATACAAAAAAAATAAACAATAAAGTTAGTCATTTTTATATGGAAAGAATTATTTGATTTATATTTTTACAAAATTACTTAAAATTAAGTTTCCACAATGAAATAAATTAATTAGCTCTATAGAGATCATATCATTAGGTTAATCTAGTTAGGTTTTTAAAAGATTTTACCTTACTTTTCAAGCTATACTTGTATGTGGGAATCTTGAAGATTTATTATCTAGATCACAATATCATAACGTTATCATGGAAAACAATAAATCAAAAAAATGTAAAAATTGTGTTCACTTTTTAATATTTAACGACAAATATCATAAATAAACACTTTAATTACAAGTTGACTAAATTTTCATATAGTTGCTTTTGGAATTAATTGTTAAAATATTATGTTATGTTTTATATATAAAATAGTACACATATTTTGACATAATTCAATCAATTTAACTTTTAAGATTGTTTTAAATCGGATAACTATATCATATAATTACCGTACGATAAGGTTACATTAATAGTAAATTTATATAGCACCATATATAGTATGATTAAATTTGTTAAAATTGAAACACTAAACACTATATTTAATATAGATAAAATCGATTGAACATAGGCTTTTAAATGAAAAACTTTTCTGGTAATAAAAACTTAAGAATAAATTAAATTTAACAGTTTTAAAAGAGTATTATATCTTCGTCATTTCGAAAAAAAAAAACTCACTTTTCATGTTGATTTTCAATTTTTGGTTTTTTGGTTTTGGTTTATGTTTCGGTCCATATCGAACTGGTCTGCATGTTGTGGCTTTGACTGGGTCTGGCCAAGTTGGCAACCTTTAAAAGAATGCGGACTTGCCAGCAGTACACACAATTACACACACACACACACATATATATATATATATTAGGTATATGTAGTCGCATAGGTACATAGGCAATATAAAGAAAATAAGGCATGCACAGAAAAAATAACTCAAAACTTGTGGCAACAAAAGGCACAACTCTGCTGGATTCCTATAATACCCAATGATGGTTTTTTTGGGGTGGGAATGAAAAGTTTATGACAGTTATACAAACTCAGTTATATGACTCTATGATCGTAAAACTCATATTCATAATAGTTATGTGTGTAGGCTTAAAGTAACTATTTAATACAGTTAAATTTATTTTCTTTTTTTTCCATTCTTTCAGTTCACAACTCGTAAGTTGACATTTATGGAAAGTATTAAGAATTTCAACTATTGGATCTATAAATTTATTTGAAATTTATTATTGCAGCTGTGCTAGATTGAAATTACAGTTTAATGACACAAATTGTTAACATTTTAGCCTAGACAACATTTAAAATCGATAAAACTTATAGATAAGCTCGACTTAATGCTTGAATTCAGAAATTCATTATATTAAAGGAAATTAAATATCTAAAATGTGAAGCAGTGCGATTGTAATGTCTTCAAGGCTCATCTAACCGATAAAATTACAATTTATTTTACATTTTCATAGTTTTTAATAGAAACTGCAACTAACCGGAAAAGCTTAAATTTACCATGATTTAAGAAATTATTTTTGCATAATAAAACTGCGCCGATTTTTGTCTAGTTTATGTAGAAACATTTACTAAACTGGATGCTTAACTTGAAACATTTATGTGAGCCTAATTATAATAGTCTAGCTTATAATATGCTGTACAATTCTCGTACATTCTCTCTCGTAAATCTTTCAATTTCCTACAGTCTATCTACTTATATATGTACTATGCAAGTCGTAAACTTTTATGGCAACCCATGGGGGCAAATCCAATGGCGCAATTGTTGTCTGTCTGATATTTGTTTGTATGTGCGTGTGTGTGTGTATGTGAGCCAACTTGAGAGAGTCTGTTGTATGCGTAGCATATCGGGGCACAAGTTGCCACATGCCACATGCCACAGCTGTGGCAGTCAGCCACGAGCCACAGCCGCAGCTTGTTTACAGGAATTTTACAACTATGCAGCCGGCTCTGATTTGCAGCCAGGAGCTGCAGAGAGAGAGATATTTTCAAAAACAAAACAAAACAAACAAAAAGCAAGAGAATTAAAATAAGAATGCAGTTAGTAAATTTAATATAAATTAAATCCTTAATATGTGCATGCGAGCGATCAAATTAAAATAAAATTAAGTGTAAAAGAATGCACAGTCGCAAATCGAAAGGGAATGGGAACATGACTATATACATGACAAATATATATATAAATATATATATATATATATGTTTAGTCTCGGCTATCATTATAAGCCTAGTCTGGGGCTGCAGTTTAAAAAATAGTTTTGCAATCGCCAGTCTCAAAGTCGGAGAATCAGAGTCACGTTTTTTATGCAGTGATTCGCCTGCCCCAGACGCACAGTGGGCTAGAACTGCTGCAAAATGAGCTTAGAAGAATTTTTATTTTTTTTTAATTATACTATATTTTAATGCAGTGAAGCCTAAATCATTTAAAATCAAGAGTAAACACCAATAAATAATCTATGCAGGTGAAATTGTACACGGATACATAAACGAAGCTTGTGATTTGATTCGTCGACGAAAAGTGCTTGACGCAGTTGTACGGTCGACGAAAGAGATAAGAAAGCGCAGAAGTGCGAATGCGAAGGGCAACGCTCTTTTAGTATAATAAGATTATTCTTTTTTTTTATATATATATTTATTTGTTGTTCAGAAGCATTTATGACTAAAACAGGGCAAGTAATTTAATTAAATTAACAAGCTACGCCTAATCTAGTAATATACTAGATTAAGCTAAATAAAGATTCTCAATTTTTAAAGGGACTTCGAAAAGTAACAAAATAAATTTAAGTATTATGGAGACAAAGGTAAAGTTTATTATTTTATATTATAGTCAAATTTGATATAAATTTATGTACATTTTGTTATAAGAAATGAATTCTTATACATATATATATACATACAAAATGTGTAAATGTGTTTTAAAGTAATTTTTTTCAAAATTCTCTATTTCGTAAGAGACTTGTAAAAGTAACAAAAATAAAATTAAGTATTATGTAATTTTTTTTATACAAGTAAACCTTTTATTTCTGAACACCTTTAAATTTATGGAGACATTTTAAATAAATTGCCTCACTGTGCGCTGTGCGGGTCGAGTAATGAGCAAAGTAAGTTCTTGGAAATGCGCCAGCGGCGCGTCCTTGAAACTGGTTTTGGCCATAAACAAGACGGTCATTGCAATGGCTAAAACGACGACGTTGACTGCAAAGTCAACTGCGACTGCGACTGCGACAGCGACAGCGACAGCGACTATGACTGTCATAGTCAGACTATCATTGAGCCCAGATGCAGATTGCATCCTGGCGAACCATTAAAATTTTACTTTTACTCTATTAATTAGAAGATGTCGACGTGCACACACGAAATTTACGACAATGGCTCCAAGGCCAATTAAAACCACATTACGACGACATATTGCCCACAGACTTAAAGGCTGAAAGTTTCAGCAGAGTAGCGCTTAAAAGCGTCCATAAAAATCAACCAGACAAGAACTCAAAGCGCCTGATAAAATTAGCAAAATTATTACTATACAGTAGCCCAGGCTTGAGAGCTATATAGAGGTATATATGTATGTAGCTATGGCTAGAAAGACATGGACAGGTCAAAGCGCCATTGGACATCATTTGATTTGGCTAAGTGGCTGTGGCACTGTGGAAAAGAATAAATAGAATATAGAAGAAAAGATAAAAAAGAGGGAAAAAGAAATATAGTTGATAAAATATTAGAAATTAATAAATAAATGTTTTAAGTTAAATAAACTAATTAACGACAAAACAAGAAATGTTTCATAACAAAATTATGTAAAGTAACAGACCAATTCGGACTGTAATGCATGAGCATCAACATTTGTTTAAATGTTAATTAACATTAGCATTTAATGCCCAGCCCAACTCTGTTATTTAACATAAAAAAGAGGGAAGAAGAAATATAGTTGGTAATTTATAAATATTTGAAATTAATAGATAAATGTTATAAGTTAAAAAAACTAATTAACGACAAAACAAGAAATGTAAAATACATAACAAAATTCTGTAACGTAACAGAACAATTCAGACTGTAATGCCTGAGCATTAACATTTGTTTAAAATTTTAATTTACATAGGCATTTTATGACCAGCTCAACTCTGTTATATAACAGGTTCATTTGAAGTATAACAGCACAAGTAAATTCTGTTTAAATAAGCATTAACATGTATGTTTATGGTAAATGTTAATTTACATAATTGTTTGTTGGCACAGGCATTTACAATTGGCAAAAATTTATTATGAATTTAATTGTAAGTTTATTTATAATTTAAAAAACGCTTACAACTTTAAAGGTTTATAAAAAGTGTAATTAATATTTGTTTGCATATTAATCAGTAAACAAATGTTTAACATATTCTTCCAATAATATAATATTTTAATAATTAATTAAACCTTTCGAATTTTAATAAATGATTCAAAAATTTGACAGATTCTTTTTACCTTATGAGAGTTGTATTGATTGGCAATAACAATATAAAAAAAATATATATAAATATATAAAATTTCTGTAATACAAGGATACTTTATAATTTCACTCCGGAGTGTGCTTATTTTAACCAAGGTGCATGTACAGTCGTATCTTAGCAAATGCGCCCATAGATGCACACGCAAATGTCACATCAATTAGGAGACGCTTGGAGGCCATGGTAACTGGGCAAAAAGGTTGCTTGAATGGTCCATTGGTCAGAGAACTCTGGAACTCTGCCTAGAGATGATTGGATGTTTGGTTAAAACATTAAAACTTAAATTAGCATTGACTACGCAATGCGAGTAGTTGGCTAATTTGAAAAGTAAAAGGCAGTTGTGTAAATTAGCCATCTAAATGGCTGCTGATCGACATTGACATCGTCATCATCATCTTAATCATTGACAACAGTATTCAACAGCAAAGTCATTACAGTGGGGTCTTTTCTAGACTTTTGTTAAATTTGAAAAAAACTATTTTATTAAATTGGAAATGGGAATTTGGATTTAAGGGAAAGTAAAAGTGGTTTTGCTTAATATTTTATTAGAAATAGTATTTTTTATTACAATTAAATTTGAAATAATATTGATTAAATTTGAAATAAGTATTTTGATTTGAGGGAAAGTTAAAGTTGCTTTGCTTGATATTTTATTAAAAATAGTATTTTTTATTACATGTAAAATAACTTCTTTATATTGTCATTGTTTATATTTTTGAAAGTGGGTTAAATACGCCGATGTGATTCACTTTTATCAAATAAATATTATTTATTTAAAACTGTACTACGTGTTCTAAAATTGGGACTTCCGAACGCGTAAGAAATAGTTTTTAAAAAATATTTTTTTAGTTTTAACGAAGAATGTAGAATTTACATTTATCTGTTATCATATACAGTATAATCCTGCTTTTTTTTATGAACATCCAAGGCAATTTAGCCATATTTTTTTAACTAAGAACTTTTATATTATAAAAATAATTTTAAATAATTAATATACTGAAATTATACAGCTTCTAACACATTCTAAGAATATTTTAATCTTTTTTTTGTAATTAATTTATTTGATGAATTGTGGGGTCCACAAATATGTAATTGCTTTAAAAATAAGTAATTATTATTTGCTAATGGAAAAAGTGAACAAATTTTGATTATTTTCATTGCAAAAGCAATTTAACTTAACTATAAAATTATAAACAATTTTATTAGCCCTAAATATTTATTTTTATTTATATTTTGCTCGCTCTACATTCTGAGGCTCCACTGTGCGACTTTGCCAGTTGAAACTTTTAACTTTCGATGTGAAACGCCAACTATCGATCGCACTATCGATAGTGCTTCGGACACTATCGAGGGTAGCTCGATAGCGCCCAATCATCGATAGCGTCGATAGTGCTATCGGTAGTTATCCACCTCTAGTTGAAATTTGTCTGTTTTTTATATATTTTCCAACTGCCTTTTGGATATTGCCTGGTTCATTGCCCCTCCACCCACACATCGCATTGGCAACGGCAGCTGTTGTGTGACCTTGAGGCAAATATCTTTCCTTGATTTACTATATGAGTGCTCATTAGCTAACAGACAAAGTGTAGTACAAATATTTATGAAATGCAAACAACAATATTAACAATATTATTATATCAGCGTGTGCCACAAAAAACCAAACAAAAATAAATAACATTTTTGTTTGCACACACTTTTTTGTATTATTATTATTAATATTATTATTGTCTGATAATCACCTTATAGGCGTTTATTGAACTGATAAACACTCGGCAGCTTACAGATTATATATTTTATATATAAATATTTATGTGTACGCATTTCCCATATGTTTAATATACTTGCTGATAATACAAATAGTATTATATATAATTTATATGAGTATGCTACTGATTTGCAGAACAAATTACAATGCTGCTATAAAAACTATAAATAGAAGAGTTTTATTATAAATTACTCTAAAAATAGGCAATGTAATCAATGGTTGGCATTTTGTATTTTTAAAGTTTAAGTGGACAATGCAGATTTGCCAGTTGCTATATATATTATAAAAATACACACATTTAAAGCTGATGAATAATTGTTTAAGAATTTTGTTACAAACGAAATAGTTTTATTATATATTCCAATTTATTTAAGAATGCATTTTCAATTTAATTGCAAGGCAATGAAACTATCCCATTATTTTAAATCATTTTTTTAATGTAGAATACATTTTATTTAAATGTTAACTTTGAGTTTCAAATTTGTTCTATATATTCAGTAATTTTAAACACAATTAAATAACAAATAACAATACTCAGAGACGTTAGTTTAAATTACGTTTAAATCATTTCTCTAACCTATTTAATTCTTCTAAATCTCCTCGTTTGATATTTAAGAAATTTCTAAACTGCTTAATATATTTCTTTCATTTTCTAGCCAACTTTAGTTAATTACATCTTCAGTTGCGATCAAATACTTTCTTTAATTGACTTTAAATACATTATTTCATTCAATTACACTTTTCCGCAAAAGTTTTCCCAAGTTTTCCTGGCTACAAACTTCACTTGACCGTATAAAGCCAAAAAGGGAAATGCCAAAATTCCCCCAACAATAATAAGTAGTTAACAATTTTTTATTTTTTTTGAATTTTATTTGCTTTTTGCTGTTGTTCAACTGCAGCAACAACACTTTTTATTTTGCCAATTCCCGCTGAAAATTCGACGCGCCTGCGAACTGTAATTTATGTTAATTATACGCTCCGTTGAACGAGCAGCAGAAAAACGAAATGAAAAACTGGAATGTCTATAAGAGATTCTATTAAAAATTGGGTTTGTGGGCCTTAACTAATTTGCCTGGAACCGATTAAATAACTAACTAATTCGCCACTCCTTCAATTGCAGCCAAAACAACAAAGAACAACACCAACAGCAACAGCAACAACAGGGCAGCAACAGCAACAAATCATAGTATGCGTCTCTTTAAAACACGCAAATCTACGGACACATACAGCACCTTAACCGTCGCCCAACAGCAGCAGCAGCAACATTTGAGCAACAATAGCACCAGCAGTAGCAACAGCATTTGTCATAGCAACATCAAGCAGAGCAACAAAACTCACGCCTTGGCAACATGCAGCAACAAATTCAACAAAAGTATTGCCAACAGCACAGCTATATCCTCATCCTTGCCTGATCTACACGACAATTCACCCGTCATGATACTTAGCTGCACCACCCTCACAAGCAATGGCAACGCCACAGCGACAGCAACAGCTGCAACTGCAACAACGGCAGCAACAGCAGCCGGCAACAATGTATCGCAACCTTTACGCACGGCCACGCCCACATGTCTGTTAAGTGGTCGACAGACGCCCTCGGCAATATCAATGCTCTCACTGCAGGAAGCGAACACTTTACACAGACAACAACAACAGCAACAGCAGCAACATCAGCAGCAACAACAACCAACAATATATGTGCCCAATAAGTTGAGCAACAATGTCAACAATGCCAGCACAGCAACATTTCTGCTAAGCTATGCCAGCAGCAACAATATTGCCAGCGCTCAGCAACAACAGCAGCAGCAGCAACATTATCAGCAATATGTTGCACAGCGTCTCCACCCTGCAGCAACATCAGCCTCAAACAGTTGCTTGTTTGAGAAATCAAATGTTAGCGCTGCAGGTGGATGCAACACCAATAGCAACAACATTTCCTTGACACCAAATGGTAAGTGTAGAGAGGGGGTTTATGATGATCTAAATATATTATTGAAACTTTAATACAATTCAAATCGAGCTTAAAGTAACTTAATTTACCTGCAAGTTCATATTTAGATTAAAGTGATACTTAATTTTTATAATACATTAGCAAGAATTCTGGCAAATGAGTGCAATCATTGAGTTGCCAATGACAATCCCTTGGCCATATCCTAGCATCCTTTTGCTGCACAAAATAACCAGCTCCATTTTTAACACAATAAATGCTCGAATTGTTGCTGGCTGCATTGAGCAACATGTAGGTGCTTGAGTCTGTGTTGTGCAACATGTTGACAAACCAAATGGCATGCAATTCACAAGCATTGACCAAACGCAACCAATATTTTGTTGTTTCCACCACCTGAACTTGCCACATGCTGCAGTTGTTATTTGCACCCAGTTCCAATACTTCATTCGGCAGAGCATAAAGCTGCTCCCGATCATGTTTCAAGCAAATCCAGCGGCTTTTCACCAAATCGATGAGGTGACGTGGCAAACTCTGCAACATATTCTGCAATTGATTGTTGTTGTTCCATGGCTGATGTTCGAGGTGCAGTTGCCGCAACTGAAGCGCAAATTGTGGCAGCAACATGTTGTCGCTGTGCAGCAATTGTGAACGCCTCAGTTGCCAATAAAAACTCATCCAAAGGCGCAATTTTAAAGGATTATTTCTGGTACTCGTAGGACTAAGCTGCTCCTGCATTTGCCCTAATTCCAGTCCACTCTTGGGCATCTCCAGAAAGTATACATTCGATGCCAAACGCTGTTGCTCCATCGCGCTGAGATTCGCACTCAGTTGCCTTGTCCAAGCATCAAAATGCTCCCTGGAACTATTTAACTCAAGCAACACATCCTTGATTAGCCCTGGCTTAAATAACGCGTGGATTTTGGCCGAAAGTAATGCCAATAATATTAGCCAAAGCTTCGCACGCAACTGTGCAACCATCTTCTAGGCCAAGTAATCTCAAACTGCGTTTAACTTCCTCAATCTGCGTCTATTTATAAAGTCATATAGAGTATTGTGAATTTTATATAGAATTGGTAACACAATCCCCTTTGTAAATAATAACAAATATATTAATTATATCTGTAAAAAATATATAAAAATATGAACTAGCTTACGGCTTACAAGGGCATAAAAATCCAGAAAAATGTGCAAAGTTAATTCGTAAAAATAAATTTTTAAAAAATAAATAATTAAATTATGAAAAATAAAAAAATTAAATGAAAATGATAATTAAAAAATTGCAAATCTAAAAATAAACAAATAATTTTAATTAAATATATGAAAAAACAGATTTTTGCTTGTTTAACTAATTTTGTGAAAAATTTATTCATAGTTGGGAAAAGTTAGTAAAATAAAATGAATAAAATGAATAAAACGTATTCGCAAACTATAAAAATATTTCAATTTTGTAGTTTCATGACACTTGGAATTCTACATAATCATTCTAATTACAATAATATAAATAATAGCCAAAATTGAGAAATCTCAGGGTATACAATCTTTAGACAATTTCTGTTTCAACATATTTCAGCTTATCTTTATAAATATATTCAAGTAAATATTTAATTTTTTTCCTGTATTGCTGAACATATCAGTTTAAATGTTATTGCACTTTTGGCGGAGGCAGATTGGATCCACTTTTTTTTTTGTTTTGGAAATTACGTAATACTTTAGCTAATGTTTTTTTTTTTTGCATTCCTCTGAAGGTCATATGCCTGACTACAAATTGGTCACAGCTGTGCCTGTCGTTGTCCTGGATGAAGAGCACAAATTGGCCGCGGTAGCAACAGTTGCTGAGCTGAACAGCGATGTGAGCAGCAACATCAGCACAGGGAGTGCTGGCAGCACTGCCTCCTTGGCCAGCACTACGCGAAATGGTAAGTACATCCACAAAATACTTAAGATTTGGGCAGCCTAAAATAGATTTGAAGCCCCCTAAAGCCGTAAATGCTCGGAAATTGATTTTTAAATGTTGTGCCGCCTTGTATCTTATCAAAATGTATCTTCATCTGTATTCGTATGTGTGTGTGTGTGTGTGTATTTTATTTATGTGCATCCAAATTGAGCCTAAATGGGAAAACAATCTCAAAGTCTCAGAAATTGCCCATAAATTAAGAGTAGATGGCAAAACTGTGAGTGCTGTCAAGTGGCTGTCAGTGCTAATTTTGTAACGTTTTTTAATTAAGATTCATATATATCTTTTCTTGTTTGTTCTGTCTAATGGACTGAATATTGGTATTTGAATTTTTTACTTCAAATTTATTTATATATTTATATTTAAGCTTTGGAATGTAAAATACCTAAGCAGTTCAAATTATGCATGCTAGGAATGAGACAATAATAAAAGTCAATTCATTTTACAGTTTAAGTTTTTACCAAGACAGTCAACTAACTCTTATAGCAATTGGTTAAATACTTCTAAGGTTTTAAAGCGCTCACAATTTTTTATATTTTTTTTATAATTAAATAGAGAGGGTGAGCGTGTGGGAGAGAGGGAAAAAGCTGAATAATCAGAATTAAACACTATTTGTTTGTAATTGAGTCTTAAGAAAACACAAACAGCAGACACCATATATACTGACAGCTACAATCGTTTGAGAATTACAAGAACACAAATGTAAATTTATTTTTTTAAGTATTTATACTAAATTTAATTGCAGGGTACTTCAGTCAAGATTGCTTATATATAATTTTCTCTGACAGAGTTACAACATTTTCTTCACTTTGTGGTAATTAAATCTACAGGGCATAAAAAAATTTCTATGGCGCTATTTCTATCCTGTTTTACCAACCACTGACGTCAGTTTTCCACAATTGGATATACACTTTTTTTTGAGTATACTGAAACTAAGAATTTTTTATTCGTTTTAAAAATGTTTGCGATTGATTGATTTCGAAATTAAATTTAAAAAATATATATAAACAATATCATGTAATCGTACATAAAATTTCAAGTACAAAGTTCGGATTAAAAAATATTTTTATTCTGATATTTAAAACATATTTTTAAAGGTGTGCAAATATAGAAATACACTACAACGAAACGAGTAGGAGGACAATTTTAATATTTATCCTGTGCCGGTTTTCCCATATTTGGGGCCTTCTAAATCGAACTGCATCATTAGTTTTTTTTTAAGTTTTCGGTTATATGGGCATTTTTTCACAGATACCACATTTATCGTTGAACTATAAATCTGTTGGTGTTGGTTCTTTTGAAAATCCTACTGTGGCAAAGTACTCCAAAGTTCAACTCTTTTAAACACACAAAACCTTCAAGTTGAGGTCCTGTAGGTGTTTTGGACTAAAATAATGGAAAAATCGTAATTTGACAGCCTATATCTATAGGCTCTTGGGGGAAAAATAGGTTGTTCTATTAAAAACTTATTTGTTTTTAAAGCTATCAAAATCAAGCATTGCAGTTAACAGTTTTTTATGGTTCATGCAGTCTGAACAATGATCTTAGAAATCAGACCACTATATCTTATAGCTGTCATAGGAACAACTGGCCGAAAAATTAGTTCTTATATGAAAATTTTTTTTGCTTTTCAAGATATCTAAACCAAACTCACCAGATCGACGTTTAATTATAATCTAGACAATGTGAACAAGTTTGATAAAAATTGGACTACTATACCCACAAATAGGGTAAAACCGGATAAATTTGTTTTTTTTTTTTTTTTTTTTAAATTGCATAGTGTTATTAACCATATTATTAAAATGAACCATATCGGCCTAATTAACTCGAAATAAATATCAACAATGAAAGTTTAATTAGCTTCAAATTCGTATTAAAAAATCTTTACACTCGATAATTATTTCATACTTTTTGAATGAATGCGGAAAATGATTAGAAAACTGCGTAAAGTGAATGTGAGTAGGGAAAGTCAAGTTAATAAGAATAAAGAAAAGCAACGTCATAAGTAGAATAATGTCAATTTTCCAACTGGTGGTCGCTGATTTTGGCTGATGTCTGGAATAAACATTTCCGCATCTGTCAACAACGGCAACCGCTGCCAATTGTCATCGATATTGAGAAGAGGAGTGTGGGTTTTAGTTTGAGTTTGTGGGCAAATTGTGTAGGTTGTATGGCATAAGTATAGGGAGATACTTACAATACATATATAGCGCACCCTGAAATACCGTATTGACCCGATTTTTGCATTGTTGTGCCGCAGTTTTTTCTGTAATGCGATCTGGGGATTGGGATGGTTTGGTTTGGTAGTCGTAATGGTAGTATTGTTTTGTATCTTTTATGGGCCGCATGGACGAGTGCGGTTTCAGTTACGGGGCCCTAAAGCGCCCATAAGCGATCGACCAAGTGTGACAAAGCTGGGCATTATGTGATCCATTTGACTGCTGATGCCATTGAATGATGATGATTCGCAAACTGGAAGAGTTATGTGACATGACTTGAATTATTGTGGTTGACTCTGTTTGCTTGTTATACAGCTGATGTGATTATTAGTTAGGTTTTGGAACTAAATATGAACTGAGTATAGAATGGAAAGTTTTAAGGCGATAGAACAAATGGAAAAGGGCTCAAATAAACTGTAGAAAGAAAGGCAATTTATTAAGGTAGCTTACTACTCTTAAAGGGTGAATTACTTAAGAGAAAAGTCACATATAAACCTTCTGCTTATTATGTGTTTTTCAAGTGATTCTTTCGATATCAATCTACAGCAAAATAGAACATTCTACATAAAAATCATTTCAATTCAAGAAAATTCTACATATAACCCATATAATAGGAATATTATTATATATACTTAATTCTCTTTTGATCTACTGAAACAATTCCAATCACATGATTAAGTAAGTTGTGTTTTGAGTACAGAGTATCTTATAGTCAAACACACCCAAAAAAAACCATTCTTACTTGAGTCTTATTTTTCACATAAATTCTACACATCAACTTTTAAATCACTGACCAAAAAAATTTATATGCTGGCCAATGGCCATGCTATAAAATTGACCAAGAAGTTCAATAACCATGTCATGGGAAACGCAATCATAACATTTGCATAATATGCCACACACTGGCCGCTGTTCCAGTTGCCAAAACGAACTGATTCGTAACAGAAACCGACCCAGAAATCGACCCAGAACATGTGCCAGAGCAGCATGGGGATGGACAAACAACAACAACAAACAACCAACAACAACCATTAGCAACAATAATAAACAAAAAGAAAACAAAATGCACACGGCATGCAATAATATCTCACGTACGATTTGGAGTTGGAATTGCAGAAATTCTTCAACGATCCAGATCGGCCTATAACGGGGATAAGGCGATGGACTTGGAGTCAAAGCCTTCGCTCATCAGGTAGAGATCGATAATCGGCCTGCGAAATAAATCAAGCCGATGGGGAAAACATGTAATAAGCGATAATCCAGCATAAATGCGCATGCGTGCAGCGCCAAAAGAAGAGAGGAGCATGGAGATGAAGATGCTGATGGAGATTGAGTTGGAGTTGGAGCTGCAGATAGAATTGGAGATGACGAACAAACCCAGCGCCAGCCAGGGTAAAATTATAGCATTTATGTTGTGCCGACTGCCAACTGGCAACTTACAAACTGACGATTGCCGACAGCTGGGCGAGAAGAATTCTGTTTTTTTTTTTTTTTTTTGTAAGTTGGCGCTTATTGATTTCTCATGCTGCTGTTGTGGTGCACTGAGAAAAATATATAGTGATATCACTATCAATTAGATATAAACTCAAAAAAAAAATCAAAAATTATAATATAAATAAGGAAATCTATCTTCATTTTCTATTAAATAAAAATTGAGTTTTTAAAATCAATTGAATCTAAGGTTTCGCATTTCATAAAGTAAAATTAATTAATATATTATTCAGTAACGAAAACCCAGTTCAAAATGAACATATTGTAAGGGAATACCCTTATAATGTCACTTGTGGTATCGGATATAGTATAAAATATCGAACGTGTGAAATATCGATATGAGATCGATGGGAGAGAAATCATCACTAGAGGGACGTGAACGAGAAGCGCGCAGACAAGACAATTTATAAAGTATATTAAAATAAAAGATAAATTAAATATATTAAGAGTTGTTGAAATTAAATAAGAGATCTTTAGCGATCACCGTCTACAATATACACATTTATTTAACCTGATACAATTTGGCCAAGTAATAAAGCTTACAATTTCACTATAAAAACTATTGAAACATATTATACCATAGAAATAAACATAGCTGAAAATCGAATTATCCAATTATATATATAATTTTCGTTCAGTTTCAGCTACTTATTTATTGAATTTATTTTTGATTTAAGATTACAAGAATTTTAACTCTGATTTAAAATCGATTTACTACTTTCAATTGCTTTCAATGAGAATATATAAATAATTTACTGTGTATACAGATCAATATTAACAACTTCTCTTACCACAAAAATTAAAAAAAAAAAAAGTATACAGAATATATGTAAAATTTCTATGCATTTACAATAATTTTGATAAGTATTTTCAAGTAAATTAATTCTTGAAATGGGGAGCGCAGTGTTGCAACCTCTAAGATATATTGAAAAACAAAATTCCGCCATTAATCCCATTTCTTCAATGAAACCAAGAATTTTAATTCATTTATAGGTTTCCAATTGATTAAAAATATATTTTCTTCAGTGTAGTTTTTTTTTTGTTTATTTGATTCAAAATCGAAGCCCGTTTTCGTGGCTATAATTTGAGAACTGAGCTGATGAAAACAATTTGCAGCTTTTGATGTGTCTTAACCTTGGGGCGGCATATTTTTTTCTATATTTGTGAACCTTATTAAGTATATTCTGGCTTCGACACTAATTAAAAACAATTAAGATTGGCATTAGAATGACACAACGAACAAAAGGCGCAATGAACTCACATCTGAATTGTCTCCGACACGCAATGCAGATGGCAATGGCGATGGCGATGTTACCATCTCGATATGGACACAGTCATGACACCTGATAAAACACAGACTGGAGCTGAAGCTTTGTAGGCAATTTTAAAAAATAAATGACTAAGAATGCCATCATCAAATGATTGTGGTTGGAGGCAGAGTCAACTTTTCTGCCGCATTATTTGAATTGTTGTGGAATCGTTGAAAAGAATCATAAAAGAAACGATTATATAGCTAGAGAGAAACCATTTGAGAATATTGCAGCTGTAGATCGGTGATGGATGATATGCAAAGTGAAATTGTATAAAAACCAAGTAAAGATTGTCAAAGAATCACAAAGCTTTGATAGGAAAGCATGGTCAGGCAAACAGATTGATATGTGTATCTGAATACTATTTTTATACTATATAGTCTATTTATTTTATTACCTGCGAATATTAACAACAATTACACATTCATTTGTTAACTCATAACTGCTTTTAAAATAACTTTAAAATCGATTTTTATTAAGAATACAACACAATTATAATTCTTGATTTTAATCAAAAAATTTGGTAGATGGTAAAGCTCTTAAACCACTTGGAAAAATTCCTAACTCTTGAATAAAATAAACAATTATTTTAATGTATAACTCAACTCCTTATTAATGTAAATACCTCTACTCTTTATTAATGTTATTATTTTAAATATCATATTTATTAAGTCGCCTAAAATAACATAAATATTGGTCGCTTCTTGTATCTAGTGTTTCGATTTATTATTAAAATGAAATTACTTTTAATTTCATATTTATTAGAATGCGCATGCATAACATAAAAGCTCATAAATCTAACAAGTCTTGTTAAATTAGTTTTACTTCTAATACTACAATTTTTACAATCTTTTTTTTTTATATATACTCATACCAATATTCCACACACACATATAGAGATTGTAGTTCTCTTTCTGCAGCTTCAGTTGGCTTGCATGTGAAGCCGGCAAATTGCAACAAAGCCATCTGAAAGTCAAGTCTACGGTCTTCTGACCGTAGCCCAGGCCTGGCGGGCATTTGACACCGTCTTGAAAGTTAAGTGGGTGTAGAATTTGTGGCATGTGGCCGGCGGTCGTTGTTGATTCTCGGCGGAGGCTGTCATATAATTGATGCCAGCGCCATTTGCTATTATTGTTTAACACTCGCCTAGGCCAGCTAACCAACCAGCTTGGCCCAGCCCCAGACCAGCCCCCAATCCTCAACTGATTGCGAACGGCACCGCGTGCTGAAAACTTTAATCAAAGGCAAATGGGCAGGGAGCGGGAGGCAGGGGGCAGGCGGCAGTAGAAGAAGACTGGCGGAACAAAGTCGGTCAGGTCTGGGTGGAGCTGTAGCTAACATCTTGGAGTTGGTTCAACTGTCAACCTGAATTGAGGCTGGCAGCACCGTATCATCGCCCGCTACGCTGCACCCACACATTTGGCCGGAACGCGCCCGCGGCTTCAGCTATTAAACATCTTTGGCACGAGTCAGAGACGCGGATGCAGATGCTGTTGGAATTAGAGTTGGTGTCCAAGTGGTAGTGTCAGCGTCATTGCAATTCGATAAGCAATTCTATGCATGGCTATGAGCACATTGCACACTTAAAGTCGTTGATGATGAAAATAGTATTCAAAATTTTATTGAGTCCATAATGCGCCTGAATCCATGGAAATGCGATGCCAATGCCAATTTCGAGTAGGTGCTGCATCTAATTCCTTTGTGCATGTTTTATACTAATTGTTTAGACTGCCCTCTCTCTTTCTTTCTCTTTCTTTCTCTTTCTTTGTGGAGGATGATAAATATGGGACAAGCGCATAAATTTGTTTATTAACGAGCCGAAAACTTGGGACTCCACTCGGGGATGACTTTTTAAGTGTTGCCAATTGCTGTTAAAACCAAATCATAAAAATATTTTACGATGTTATTAGATTGGAGTTTGTGGTGCCCATTTTCTGATTGGTTATGCACCGTTTGTAATTGAGGTGTGTTTAGTGTTTAATAACTGAATATTTCTGAACAAACTTACGATTAAAGGAGAGCTCTTAGAGCTCTGACTAACGATGCTAAATGGCTTACCAAAGAACCTCAATCATTAAAATGCAAATAGACTTGATATTTGTTTAACAACGATGGATTATCATGCAGTGATAGCATTTACAATTATGTATTCTTAAAAGCAGTAGCTAAATAATAGTTATGAGTATATTACTAAGCAAGGAAAATTTTGAATACTTTTGCAATTAGAACAATTCATTTTTGAGACAATTGTTCCTATGGCAGCTATTTGATATATTGATTCGATTTAATTCAAACTTTATCAGATTGTACAAATCGTAATTCTACATCGATATGCCAAGTTTGATTTTGATATCTTTAAAAACAAAATAGCTTTTCATAAAAATTAAGTTCGATTGTTCTAATGGCAGTTATATGATTTAGTGATCCGATCGGGCTGATTTTGACATACAATAACAAACTTCATCTGTGCCAAGTTTCATCAAGATAGCTCAAAGATAAAACCAAAATGGAAGCATAGAAACAAACTGACATACTCAGCTCGTCGGCCTGATCATGAATATATATACTTTATGGGGTCGGAGACGTCTCCTTCTATGCATTACATATTTCGAGACAAAATTATAAGGGTTTACACAATAAATAATTAAATCAACAGTAGCCAAATGCATAAATATATTCCTAAATAAACAAAATATACAAAGACTGTATTTATTTAAACAATTTCTTGCATATCTAAAAAATGAACAAATGTAATGATATATATGTTATCTTAACATAAATAAATCAGACTCCCTGATGAAGGCTTAATATGACAAAAAAACAATAACCTCCTAAGTAATTCGAAACAATAACCCCATACAAAGGCCCAACCCAAAGAGGATTTATTAATTCTATATGCTCTTTGGGCCCAAACAAACATACAGATCCAATTTATACATTTTAGATGTTATTTTCTAGTTTAGTGAATTTATTTACCCAAGTAGATATCTAATTATTCTTAGTTAATTTGCAGTTAAAAGATTAAGAATATAAAATTATAAAAAACGATTCTTCCCAATTTACATAAATACTGCGCTTATATAAACCTTTAAAAATTATCTGATTAGAATCATATATTTATGTATATATACCAAATTTAATAACTCTAGTTCTTATACTTTCTAAAATTGATTATGCATTCAAACGGACTGACAGTTGTATAATAATCAGAACGACTTATTTGCGCTTTCTGATACGTGCTATATATATTTAGTTTCTTTTGACATAATTTTATATCTTACACACAAATCTACATAACAATAAGATTTTAAATAGAATTTTATTAAGTATATTTATGATAACAATTATATTGTAAATTGCATTAGTACGTTAATTTGTTGATTAGCAGTAAAATAACAATAAAAGCTGTTGATTCAACACAAGCCCTCGCCATCGTCCTCTTGCTCATTGGATGCGCTTTTGGGCTTCTCCACTGATAGGGATTCTGGCAATGGAATGTTTTTAGCTAAAATGGCATATTCCACATCCATGTGGCGAATGAATGGAGTTGCCAGCATTTGGGCAGCTAGCTCAGCGTCTTGATCATCAAAAGCTTGGAATAAGGTTTCCAATGTGGACACTTCCTGGGGCTCGCAGCAAGTGCCCCATTCCTTGAAGGACTTCTCCGCCTCTACTGGATCGCCCATTCCTAATTGCACCAAAACAAGTGCCACAACCAAACGTCCAATCTGGCCATAGGATTCAGTTTGCATATTAAGACCAATTTCTTTTTTAATCGCCTTTGCCGCCTCCTCGTAACGCTGCAGTTTGACCAATAGTCTTGATACTTTCGTCGAAAACTCGGCCGCTTGTCTCGTGGAGTCTTCTATGAGTATCACCTCTACGGCATGCTGATAGAAGCGTAAAGCAATTTCCGGATGCTTATGCTCTGTTAACTTGGCTGCTTTGTCCAAGACAGAGGCAGCTGCTTCTGGCGAACCATGCTGCTGATACAAACTGCACGATTTGTTGGCATACTCCTCAACATCTGTCAATTTGTCCATTTCCTTGCACAGCATAACTATTTGCTCGTATGCCTTGGCTGCATGGAACCACGATTTGTTGTTCTTGTAGCTATCAATTGCTTTTAGCCAGCACTCCTTGCTTTTGTCAAACGACTTTGCTACCCGATACGCAGTAGCTGCCTTCGAATACTCATCGGCGGCACTGTCATAGTCTGGCACCCACTTTAATAAGGATGTTTTCAAGCTCTTTTCGGCCGTGCGAACAAGTTCCTCGGCCTCGGCAATTTTTTTAGCAGCCAGAGACATTTTTACTTTGCGAAAAATCAATTGTTGTTTATGTGTGCAGTGTGACTGTATGCTTTGAATGCTAAAATACTGACAAAAAATACCAAAGCTTGGCTGTGCGATTGCTGTAAGGCTATCGATATATCGCTTGATTGCCAGCGATTGTCATTGAGAGGGCGCGCATAGTGACGTCACTTGAATGTATAATGAGAATATGCGTTACTTTGTTAATAAAACATCTTTTGCTGACTTTTGAAAAATATTATTATTATAATATTTTGGATTATAATAAAAAACGAAGTTAAAAGTTCATGAAATGCCTATTATATTTTTAATTTATATTTTTATCAATTCCGACCATTTTTACGGTACAATGGTGCAACAATCAATAAAAGTTATATTTATAAATCAAATATTACTCAAATTCGTATGGCAGTTATTAGAATAGACAGAGATATATTCAGACTACAGACTAAAATCATGCTACATCTACAAGATCAACAAATTTATTGCTGATCAGTGTTATAGGGAAAGTCCAGAATTAGCTTACCACAACACCTTGGCCTGTCAGGTCGCCTATTCAAACTGCGGTCATGGCAGTAACAATCGACACATCTTGTGATGCCGGCCTTTGTTGTGGTCTCATGTAATTCGATGCCTTTGACAAGCACGTGGCAAGCTGCCGACCACAAAAGGGGGATAGGTGACAGCCTGGACAAGGTCCAGTTTGAGGAGGACCAGTCGTGGCTGTCAAGACGGCATTCGCCGGTGAGGTGTTAAGATTTATTGAAGCATTATAATTAAGTTAGAAAATGAGTTTCTGATGCACTTACTCTTTACCCCTCTCTTTTGGTTTGCAGTGTTCACATGGGGCAAGCGCATGAGTCGCAAACTGGATTTGTTAAAGCGCAGCGAATCCCCTGCCGCCAACACACACAAATCTCACACGGATCTGCGTAGTTTGTTTCATTCGCCAACGCATCACAAGTCCAACAATGGCAAGGCAACAGGAACGCCTACTGGAGGCTATCAGAGCAGTACGCTCAAAAAGTGCAAGTCGGGTCCAATTGAAACAATCAAGCAACGTCAGCAACAGCAACAACAACAACAGCAGCAACAGCAACAACAACAGCAACAACAGCAACAACATCAGCAGCAGTTTCAGCAGCAACTACAACAGGATGTGGCAAACAGGGGCAGCCAGAGCGCACAGTCAACACCGACGCATCAGTATCAGCCGGTGGCACGCCCACAAAAGGCGCTCAAGAATTTCTTTCATCGCATTGGCTCCACTGGCATGCTGAATCATCGTTCGCACAATCTGTTAAAGGCTTCCGAGGCATCGCAGCAGTCAATGCCAAGCAGCCAAACTTTGTATCGCAGCAGCTCCACCAGCCAGTTATCCAGCTGCTCCTACATTAAATGCGATGATCCCACCGAGGGTCTCAATTTGCACAGCCAACAGCAACGACAGCATCTGCAACGCCAGCAACATCAACAGCAGCTACAACATCAGCAACACTTGCCGCGCATTTCCAGCCTCAAGTCCAGCAGTTGCGATGATATTGCCAAGGTGAGCAGTTGCCTGACCGCCAGCAGCAGTGATGGTAGTGCTGCCGGCAGCAGCATTGGCTCACCACCCAGTGGAGCTGCTGCAGCTATCGCTGGCAATGGCAGCGGTCAGCAGGATGCCGCACGTCGTGGCGCCTTTCCCTATGCCTTTCTGCGCTCACGCTTGTCGGTGCTGCCCGAGGAGAACGGTGGCTCTGTGCTGCTCAAGCAGCAGCAACTGCAACAGCAACAGCTGCAGCGCGAGCAACTGCAGCGCGAGGCAGCCGCGGCGGCAACATTGCAAATGCAATCGCCGTTGCCGCAACGCAGATCGCCGGAACAACAGTTGGGTCATGTAACGCGCAATGACAGCATCTCGTCCAAGGACTGGGAACCACTTTACCAAAGATTAAGTAGTTGTCTGAGTTCAAATGAGTCGGGCTACGATAGTGATGGCGGTGGCGGTGGCGTTCCAGGCACAGCTGGTGTTCGTCTGGGCAATAATCTTAGCATCTCTGGCGGAGATACAGAATCTATTGCCTCGGGCACACTCAAACGCAACTCGCTCATCTCGCTCAGTTCCTCGGAGGGCTTGGGTTTGGGCCTGGGCTCCTCTGTGCGGAATAGCATTTGCAGTGCACCTGTCTCCCTGGGCGGCTATAACTATGACTATGAAACGGAGACCATTAGACGACGCTTTCGGCAGCTTAAACTGGAGCGCAAGTGCCAAGAAGACTATATCGGACTGGTCTTGTCACCCAAAATGGTCGTTACCAATAACAATGAGCAGCAATATCGTTATCTTATTGTCGAACTGGAGCCATATGGAATGGCACAAAAGTGAGTAGAAAACATGAAAAATTGGAAAGGTGTATTAAAGTATACTTAGCATAGATCCCAATTAATTTATTACATTTTTAATAATTTGCCCGCTTTTCACTGCGATTCTCAGAAGTTGGTGGAAGATCCGATAAATTTAATTTGTAGTCCGTCTTTCTTTCGATTAATGAATACAAATTTATGTCCTGAATATAATTTTAATTTTCTACATACGAGCTTATACTAACATACATATGGCCATTTCCACAGAAAGGTCCACTAAATGTCACGTAACGCCACACCTGTTTTTTGCTTATATCTTTTAATCGGAAATTACGAATGTTTTCATCTCTTTTACCAAATATAGTCCAGCTGAATTGCTACTCAGATATACAAAAATTATAAAAAATTTAAAAAAAAAAATGAAAAGATATAAGCAAAAAACAGGTGTGGCGTTACGTGACAAATGGTGGACCTTTCTGTGGAAATGCCCATAGGCATTTTTGTGTACATACAAACATATGTATTAATTCTAAAAAAAATAATGAAAAAAATATAGAGGTTAATTATAAAATTGTTAAAAAAAAGCCTATTTAAGAAGTGCACCTAGCCCGTTAAATTTGAATCCCATTTAAATCTTTAAAAGAGTTATGACTTGTTTAGTCGAGTATACCCTACTACTGGACAACCAGTAAGCAGTCCGAGATCCGCAAATACCAATGCTCTCATATATATATACATACATTCAAATCAAGCAAATCAAGCAGTGCAAATCGGAATTTTAACATGAAGCAGTTCAATGGCAATGCTTTCATACTTGCTTGCTTGAGGGACTAGCACTTGCCAACTAGGTTATCCTGTAAAATAATAATAAATTAAATAAATATTAACAAATATCTATAGACATATTGGTTTAGTTTCTTAAAACCAAAATAATTGCAAGGAAAAAAAAATGTTTGTGAATTTACTTGATTATTTTAAGCCATAAAAGTGAATTAATTTAAGCATTTAAGGGAATTCAAATATTAATTATTAAATGTTTGTATCAGTGAATTAAATGAAACCACTCTAAAAGAAAGCTTGCATACTATATCAATATAATAATATATAAAAACTAAACTATTATTTTTATAAAAAAATATTTATAAAAAATGTCATTCTTTTCCTTCACAGAGACGGCCGTTTGCGGTTAGGCGATGAGATTGTTAATGTAAATGGCAAACATTTGCGTGGCATTCAATCCTTTGCCGAGGTGCAACGCCTGCTGAGCAGCTTTGTGGAGAACTGCATCGATCTGGTCATAGCGCACGATGAGATTGCCACTGTGACAGATTTCTATACCAAAATACGCATCGATGGCATGAGCACGCAGAGGCAAAGGCTCAGCTATGCGCAACGCACAGACAGTCTGAGCAGCTTGCAGAGCCTGCAGCTGCAAGTGGAACAGGAACATGAACCGGAACCAGAACCGGAACGAGTTGCAGTTACAGCTGAAAATGAGGCAGATGGCGAAGATCAATGCGATGCACGTTCGATGGCCAGCGTTAGTACAATACCCACGCCCATGCCCCTGATGCAGCATCGACGCAGCTCTACGCCCCGTCCCTCGCTGGACGTCAGCGCCACGGAGCATGAGTTGTTGAGGCGCCGGGCGCGCAGCTCTTCAGGTCAGCGCAGTTTGGCTTTAACGCCAACACCGCTCTTTAATCACCAACTAAAAACTGACAACACTACCACCAACAACAACAACAACAACACTGTTAACACCAATAATGACTCCTATACGCCTGTGTATGCGAATCGAGCGGCCAGCGTCTGTGTGGCCTCCTCCTTGGCCGATGATGAGAAATGGCAGCTGCTGGCGCGTAAACGCTGCTCTGAGGGCGCTGCCCTGTCCACGGATCCGGGCACTGGCCAGCAGTTTGGCCAGCGCACCCATTATGCCCGCAATTCTATAAATCTAACCAATTCACATTATCGCTCGCTGAGATTTGCGCATTCGCGTCTCAGCTCCTCGCGGCTCAGTTTGTTTATGCAATCGCCGCCAGCAGCCGGCGGAGCAGTGGGAGTTGGAGCTAACAATTTAACCGATGCCAATATAACAACAACAACAACAACTGACACCCAAACAACTGATCTCACTAATAATACGCAGCCACCGCAGCAGCAACATCAGCAACCACAACAACAACAACACCATTCATTATATATCAAGCACACGCCAAAAAGCGTTTCATTATTTGCGCCTAATCCATTTCTTAATTCCTGCTCCACTACATCATCCTCATCAGCATCAGCATCAGCCTCATTAGCGCCACCCGCCGCCTCCTTAATGCATCATCGTCCATCGCTGCCAGTGGCCAAGTTAACAATACGCGACGAGGAAATGGCTGAAGTCATACGCGCCTCCATGAGCGAGGGTGAGCCTAACACCATAACCCACTCGTACTTAAAATCCACAAGCATCAATTAATTGTTTAATCTATTCACAGGGAATGGACGCTGCACACCCAAAACCATAACATTCTTCAAGGGACCTGGCTTGAAGTCCTTGGGCTTTAGCATTGTGGGCGGCCGCGATTCACCCAAGGGCAATATGGGCATCTTTGTGAAGACAGTGTTTCCCTCGGGCCAAGCTGCTGATGATGGTACTCTGCAAGCGGGTAAGTTTGTATACATACTATATTCATCAGTTTTTAAATTATATTTTATTATTCGTAGGTGATGAGATTGTTGAAATTAATGGACACTCTGTGCAGGGTATGAGCCATGCCGAGACTATTGGACTCTTTAAGAATGTGCGCGAGGGCACAATCGGGCTCAAAATCTTAAGAAGAAAGTAAGTAAATTAGTAGCCAATATTTAATAAAATACTTACATTTAAAATTTGATTTTTTCTTGCCTTTTTCAGATTACAAAAAGCAAAATCAATGGGCACCTAAAGTTGCAAATCAAATGCATATAAAAAAAACAACATAATACATTCATATCTACTATAGATTTGTTAGCACTATTTAGAAATCTATTGTTAATACCTGTATAACACAACATACAAATTATTTAACTAAGTTAAATGTACATTGAAACTCTTTAATTTAATTCTAGTGAAGTTTTTGTAAACGTACAAAAAAACCCTTGTGAAATGCACTCTACATATATAAATATGTACCTATACATATATATAAATATATATACAAAACTTTAATACCTTTATAAAACTAAGCTCTTTGCAAGTTATTATTTAAATGGATTTACAATTTTAATTTATTAACAATATCTAATCTAAGCTTCAAAACATACTTGCTCTTGAGAATTATAATAAATATGTGTACCTATGAAAATACATGATAACATTTATTTTATTCTGAAATAAATTATCCCTTCGCTAAGTAGAACTTTTAAAGATGTCTTACCAAATTCATTGTGAAACTTATATTTATTCTTTTAAAAGTTTTTGAGACAAAAATAAGTTGCCTTAAAGCGGATAAGAAATTTTAATTCAATTCCTAAATGAAATATAGACGATAATACAGTTTATATTGCGAGTACATTTACATTTCAAATTACAAAGATTTTAAATATAATTTGAAAGCATAGTTTAAACTCCATTAAGATGGCTGGTATCTTTTGTATTATATATAATTAAAAATTAGTAGATATTTTTTAGCTGGAAGTTGTACGCTTCTAACTGAACAATTGGACCAATTAGCTCAGATTTACTCCACTGCTCCACTGTCTGTCGTGTTAGCCTTTTTAAATGTTTATAAATCACCAATATCTTGGTAATTTTTAATACATATACCAAGTCCAAACAGAAAATAAGTCAACAAATTCTTCGATTTATGGATATTATATCGATAAAGATTATATCGATAATACACAACACATTCTGGCCAGTGCCGCTAGTTTGGCGATTATCATAAGATATTTTACACTTTTGAATATTTACCAGCTATATTATTTTACTGAAGCCTGCAATCATGTTTTATGAAATTTATATGTTGACAATAGAGAATACGTAGTATACGGCAACTATTTATTAAATATTATCAATATCAGATTTAAATATTATGCATGAAAACAATTAAATGTTTTATATGAATAGAATTAACATGTGTGCAAATTAAATACATCAAATGGGATAAATATTTATTAAATGAAACACGGATTTAGCTGCGACAACAAAAATATCTACATAATTTATTTTTATTGTCTTAAAATCAACATTATAAAATGCATTTTTACATTAAAACTTTTCATAATAGAAAAAGTTGTTTGTACAATTTTGTTTATTTGCATAATAATATTTATCCAATTGTATTTCCAGTAAATTGCCGTTTGAGTTCGACGCCAACTAAAACACAAATGCAATTGGTTTTACGTAAATTAGAAAGTGCATTTCTTACCTTAGTTCTTGTATCATCCTTTAAATTCGCATTATAACTGTACAGATTTAATACAAATGGCTTATCAGGTGTAACCCCATTCGTGTACAAAATATCCAATAAGACTAAATAAAAATCTATGTCTAGCTCTTCACTATGTGCCAAATGGACCCATCTCAGAGATTTACACTCACTTATTAAGATCAACAGATCGTTTTTATCCGCCTCGTTTAATGTCAATTTTTCTAGTGTCAAACTGGCTATATACTTAATGAAAATCGAGTTTATAGTTAGGCAACATAGTGATTTGAGAGATTTTAGTTGAGATAAGCGTCTTGCTGTACTTTCCGCTAAAATGGAATCACGTTCAAATGTAAGACTCTCCAGTTGATCATTATATCTGTCGTCAAGAGACTCAAAATTACAATTATTATCCATGTTATTTATAACTTACCAAA
>JAWNNH010000748.1:0-67794 GCA_035043045.1 Hirtodrosophila alboralis | reverse complement strand
AAGAAAAGAAATTAATAAATAAAAAAAATATTAACAAAAAATTATTTTTGCTAGCACTTGAATTTATTTTATTTTAACATTTTTGCACTTGAAATAAACAAACATTTTTCTAAATGTGTGTATAAACATTTTAATTGTTAGCTCATTAAACAGAGATCGAGTATAAATAGTTCGTTGATTTACCATTAAAATGTGAATAAAACAAATAACAAAAAAAATGCCACCTAATCAATACTGGCACCAGTACTTAATTAATGTGCTAATAATGAACTCAATTCCCAATCTATTTGTCGGCATAATCACAATAGAATAATTTTATTTGTCAAGCCCCCAAAAACCCCCTTCAACTCAACCCTTAATCAGTCTCCATATAAACAATGTGTGCATAAAAATTAATTACTTTTTCGTTGACTTTTGTAGTTGTTGACATTAAATAAAAATTTACACAGCGTTGATTTAATGGGCACCATAAAATTTCAATGTTTTATTATCTTTCATATAGCAATAATTGTTTTAAAAATTTGAATTTTTTACTGAGAATTAAATAAACTCATTTCTTTTGACCTTTAAAAAAAGTTCACATATTCATTATCCCATAGAATCTTTTGTTTTTTTCTTTAAAACTTTAGCTAATTTTATCTGCTCTATGTTTTAACTTCTATAATCAATCTAAACGCAATTAAAAGAATTCGATTTGGTATTTAATTGAAACACCTGCTACTTGAATTTATGACCTCATTGAACTGCCAAATCTTTTGCAAACTAAAAGCATGAGAATAAAGTTTATAGAGTATATAAATATAGCATCGATATCTATCTGGACAGCTGACCTTTGCGTGCGTTCAATCAGCTGTTCTTTGTTTTTTTTTTTCGCTTCCGACAACATACCTCCATAGTTCTGCCTCTTTTATGTCAATTATAAACTTTAATATTATGAATATTAACTAATGTAATTTGCTATTCCAATTTACAATGAAGATTTCAGTTTAGCTGCCGTTAAATTAATTCATTAAATGAATTTATGGCGTGGTTTTTAAAGTTCAAGGAGAACGCTTTATATGGCATACAAGAAAAGATATATATGAATTGTATATGAATTCAGAGCCGTTGTTAAACATTTGCATACTTGTTCCAAAAACTCTATCGACTCGGCCAATGCCCAAAATCGCGTCAAAGTCGCGCTCGCACTTGCACGCGTTTTGGGCGCGTTTCTTGTGGTTTTTTGTATAAACTTTTTGACTAATATGTTTTTAATATGAATGATTGCATAAATTAACAAAAAGCCGCATCTTCGTCATAGTAATATCAAGCAGAAATTGTTGATGCGTGTCTAAGCACGCGTTATATGCTGTTTAAACCAATCATGGTCGATGAATCGATGGGTTTTTTAATTTTTTATACTATTTTTCTCAATGATCCATTGGCATTGGATATCAGTTCTGAGGCTAAAGATATCAGCAGTCAATGATATCGAGAAGGTTGCCTAAAGGTGTGTTGAGTTACAGCTATGTTTTTTTAATACTAGTATAAATAATCGAGCTGATCCTGCCCTAAACATTTGATTTCAAACAGACTTTCAAGTCTTAGAGATATATTTATGAAACATAACAGAGATTCTTTATCTTTTAGTTGGCAATAATCGATCAAGAAATCAATTAACATATTGGTTTGTCTAGATATTTATTATGTTCTATATAAGCTCACTTATATTGATCAAAATCGAATTGTTTTATCATTTAAGTTACAGTTGATATAGCGAGAAATTACTAAAAATTGAATATTTATATTAAAAAAAAACTTCTTCATACATATCCTCCGCATTTTGAACACAGTTGATGTTTCTTTTTAAGTTCGATTAAAAAATCTTATCTCCTACATTATTTAAGATCTTGCTAAAGTATTTTTATCTGAACAATGAGCTTTGTTATTACTAAAAAAAACAAAAAAAAAAACAATTCCAATACGCTGTTGCAATCTTCTTAAATGTTACTGTAAAATTCCGTATGCAATTTTGTGCAACTTTATGGCGCAGTCCGGTTCGGACTGTGGGACCGTTGAACCGTTGGACAGTGCAGTTAAATGTTTATGGCGCGGAATGTAGCTTACCTTGAAGAAGATGCCCAGATAATAACGCTTCTCGCCAAGCTTCAGCAGCGGCATCGTCCACTTATTCGGCATGTACTGTGACTCGTCCACGCAGTTGGGGCAGTCTAAAAATAAATATATCGAGAAAGCACAAGGAAACATAGTATCAATATTCGAAGGCAGTGAAAAAACCAAATAATTTTTATTGTTGTAAATTTTTGCTTAAAATTAAGTGAACAGAGACAAAGGCAACGGCATCGAAATACCAAGGTCGCCAAAAAAATTTGCATGAAATATAATTGTGCATTTAAATAAAAGTTCATAAAATACGCAAGTTATTATGCAACATTAAGCAAATGAATAAAAATATATAAAAATACAGTTAAGTCAGCTCTAATCAAGCGGCAATAAAGTTTAATTTCATTTCAATTACAAAGCTCTTATATAAAATTTATGGCAACTGCTGCTTTTTGGTAAAAATATCATAATTCTCTGGAATATCTGGTTTGGTCTTGCAAACTGATTAATTATTTGCCTCGATGCTCATTAAAATCACATAAATATGTTGAAAATTGTCACATAAATGCCGCTTAACTATAAACAAAAATCGAATCTTAAATTATGAACAAAAACATTTTTAACTAATTGCGCTTCGTTGTACAAAATTGAATTATGATAGCTTGTTTTAGATAAATTTCTCAAATTGCCACCCCAAAAGCAGTTCCAAAAAGGAACTGGTTCCAACAAGCAAACAAGTTCAACCAGTTCAAGCAGATGAACAGCTGACAATGACGACTTTGCTAGAATGTTTGACAATGAATGCTCTTTGGTTTGGCTTAGAGATCTATTAATGAAACAAAAACTGAATCAAGGTTGAATTTGTGTTCACCATCAGTTCTGAGTATGTGAAGGTTATTACGTCAAATGTGAATATGAATATATATATGTGGGGACAACATTCTTATAAATATGCCAAACAATACTACTTTGTTGGCTAACTTAACGGTGTTTCTTTTGTGTTCGTGTTTCAAACAGACAAAAGACAATAAAACGGCAACCAAAAATGGCAACTGTGCAAAATTTCGCGAATGTTGTTAATTAATCATCCAAAATGGATGGCCATTACTACGAGCCAAGGTCGTGCAGAAGGCGGCATTAATGATAATTATAATGGCTCTAAATGATGTTTATTATTATTGTTGTTGTTGTTGTTGTTGTTGTTGATTATGCTGATGTGTTTGGTTCAAAACTGCCGCAAACATTGAGGCGAAGCATGACGAATTTACATGATATTACAATGAATAACGAACAATGTTATTTTTCTTGGAATACATCATAAAAAAATGTAATTTAATTTAAATATAAACATTCCAAATTATTAATGCCAAATGTTGCAATTTACTTAATGAAAGGTTATTAATATTTAACTTGAGATTTTTGCATTAGATGTAGGTGAGACTTTTCACACTGTTTTTTGGATTATAGATAGAGTGTCGTTAATTATGTTAAGATTTGGTATAAGAGGTATTAAGAACTATCTTAGAAACATAATATTGCAGCTTGGCTGCGTTTTTTACAATTCTTTATTAAAAAACCTCCTTAGGTCACTTTCTAGTTCAGGTTCGGTCAGAGAAGTTAAGGTTAAGAAGGTAAATATCCTTTTGCAAATTAAGTCACATAGATTGTTAAAATCTTAGTAGTACCAATATTTTCTAAATGGAAACTGAATTTTTGGCGAATATAAAGTATTAATTAGCTTTATACTCGATAAATATCCGATTTTATAATCAACTTTTTACAAACTCTAGGCATTTACATAGAAGAATTGTCAAAAAAGCTCACTTTTTCCAATTTTTTCTGCACACAAAATTCAATAAATAATTCTTAAAAATTTCTATCAAGTTTTCACTTTTTATTGAATTGCATCATCGCATTATATACGCTTTGTTAATTACCTCAGCTCCCCACCTGAGAGACCCCATAGAGACTAACCGGTCCCAAATTAGACGTGGACAAATTAAAGGTGTCAAATTTATAAAGTTTCGAGCAAAACTTTATTAATTTGCTTGCAGTTTTTGCTGTATTTGTTTTATAATGTGCACATAAATCAAAAATAAGTATAACTGTATATTTATTAATAAATAAAGTTAGCGTTTTTTTTGGTTATTTTTTTTTATAAGATTTGTAGTTCGATTTTCGCACGCAATTAATCTGAATTTAGCATAAATTCAAACCAGTTTTGATTTATGGCAAACTTTTCAACAGCCTGGGGTGCGGCTCAAAGTCAATGCCAATGTTTCTGGATTATCCTCCTGATAATTGATTGCAATTAAAATTAAATTATGCAAGGTTGTCCGAATATTACTTACTTACAAGCAACGACCTTCAGTAACCCGTTGAAGAGTCGAAAAAACAACAGCACAGGTGATGACAAGTTTTGTAAAGCCATCAGATTTAATTTACTTTTTAACTAATTCATTAAAACAAGAAAGAAAAAACAAGTAGCATCAACTAAGAAACTACTTAGTCTCTTGACATTTGAACATAAATGTATATAATTAGTTTTTTTAAAAAATAAATGAGATAAAACTGACACTGACAAACTTCCTGTATGATAAAATATTTGTGTTTGGCGAAACGAACAAAAGAATTTGTAGATATATTTAAATGATATATATTTAATTTTTTGTGGGTATTTCAACTAGTTGTTTAACCAGTTTATGTTGCTTATTTTAGAGATATGCAGATATATAATATTAATTGGCCTTTCATTTTTCTTTCTATTTAGAATATATATATGGTTATGGTGGCAACATTTGTGTTTTAGTTTTTATTTTGAATAAATTAATGTACAAATTAAACTTTGACAGTTAAATTCAACACAATAAGTGTTGGATTTTATTAATTTTATTTTTATTAATTTATGTTGCCCTTAAAAGCTGCACTAAATGCCAAAAATTACGCATACGCCATATTCTCCTCACAGCTATTTATTATAACAAATTATAAAAATTAAAAAAAAAAATTATAAAATTATAATAATTATTAATCTTTTGCATTACTTTAACTAACACACAATTTGCTCCAGTTTTTTATGCATAAGTCTGCATAATTCCATTTGATTTCTTTATCTATATAGACCAAGCTGACCCTGGCCTTGACTTCTCTTCTATTTTTTTGCATTTTAAATGAAATTTATGAGCTCCTGTTTTTGTGATTTATTATTGTCATTTTATCGCTGCCTGCTATTTTTTTATTTTATTTTATTTTTTGCCTACATTATTGTCACAATCAAACATTTCAGCAGCTGTCAGAGCCACAAAAACAACAAATACAATAGGCAGGTGTAACTAAAATCAAAAACAACAAACAGCTTACTAATTTATTTGATTGCAAAGTCAACAAAGAAATAAATAAATTGGATCAATGCACATTAATCAATGAAATAACTCAATGTGGTAGCGTCCAAACTCTGAAAAACCTATATAAAAGACAATATACATATATATCTCCTTAATTAAATGCTTAAAGTGAACACGAATAAAAATACAAAAATAAAAAAAATTTAACGCTAAATTTGGAAAGTGAAAGTGAATTCAAAATGCGCTTGCCGCACGTTTGGCCGCAAGGATGTCCAGCCAAGTGTTATGCAATTGGGGCAGATAGGTGAGCAGAAGAATGAGGGCAGGGGCAAGAAGTACATACCAGCGACAGGACCTGCTGCTGCTGATTTATTCGGCGTCGCCATTGTCCTGTCCACAGTGCAGCACAGCAGCTGGGCGGATATTATCACAGACAAAATGAAATACTTATGCATGTTGGCCAAATGTTTTGTGTTTTGTTCGATACGTTGTTAATTTTTGATATTTTGTATATTTATTTTTATTTTTTCGAATATTTTTACCAGTTATGCAAATTTGCACTTCCGTATTGATAGCAAAACAAACAAATTTCGCTGTTATATTTCGGTTCAACGCATTTTCGAACAATTTATGAATTCCGATGCCACAGATTTACATAAAAATTTAAATGCACGTTCCGCTTTTGTATTGTAATCTTTTTATAGTTTGTTATCAAGATCGTGAAACGAAATCGAAAGTTGCCAAAAAATATATTTATTAATGCAGATAAAGACACGAGATAGAGAGGCTAAATATGTACAATATAAAGACCAAGACGAAAACCTCGTGCGCATGCGCGCCCAAACTGACCGTCGGTTGTCGAAGAACTAACAATTTTGGACCGCATTGGAGTCGACTAACGCAGAATCCCAAGAGTAGCAGAGACAAGAGAGACTTTTGAGAGAAACTGAGAGTGAGAGAGAGAGATAGCCAGTTTAACTGGTTGGCCAGAGAGTTGCAATCGCTTCGAACTCGTTTGGTGGGGCTTCTTTTTGTCTGTCTGTGTGTGAAACGCAACGCTCTGAAAGATTAGCATCCGCTGAGATGCTGCCTCCATGTATGAACGAACGCACGCAGCACACTTGTTGGGGCTTTGGGGCCTGGGGCAGCTGAGTTGCCTGTCAAACACTTGACGTTAAAGCCGCAGACATAACCAGACGCAGATGCTGACCAAGGTAACATCAGTGGAGCGTTGCCCACCAAAGCCGAGCTCGAGCGTAAAAAACAAAAACCAACCATATTCAACATTTCAAAATTCTGGTTATGCGGTCTCACATTGCAAATTCTCTGAGGTGACGTTCTAAGATTTTGCAATTTCACTGAATCTGAGTCAACCTCAAGTCAAGATTGCATCTATACAATACCATTTGTGGCTAAAACTTTCAATTTCATTTCAAATCGTTGACCTTGAGCAGATAGAAGATTGCGTATACGCAATGTGGCCTACAATAAGCATTAAGTTTAATTGCTCATTAAATCTGCTGTAGGCGTTTTATCTTGTAATTCAATAAACATTTACACTTGAATTTTATGTCAACAATTAAGTTTCAATCAACAAAATTTATAATAATTATAAAAAATCAACTGAAAGCAAAGAATTTGAACAAAATGCATCCATCACCATCTTTTACGGAATTACAAGTTCTGCAGAATATAAATGAAGTTAAGAAATGGTCTCCTCTGATTGAAATACTTGCAATTGTTATAATAACCTGTAGCTTTGTGCGTTTGTTTTTTGCATATCTTTCAACGGAACAACTTAATTATAATAGTTGTTAATAAAAAAAAAAAATGCATAAAAATGCCCAAACGGAATATCAAGCAGTCGTGTTATTTTGTAAGTTTATCTTGGTTCTTCTGCTTGACGTTATTATAAAATAAACAAGAAATAAAAATCATCAACAAGAAACAAGTTGGCATATACTGAACTATGTTTTCTAGCTGTAGTTTTGATTAGCATTTGCCATTGAAAGTAGATCAGCATAGCTTCTAAACTCAAATCGAACATAATATTGCTATTTCAGGGTTTTTATTTACTGTGTAATAAATATATTATAGAACAACTTTGTTGGTGGAATGCTCAACAGAAGTCGGAAGCTGCCAGCTAATTAAGAATCAATTTAAAAATATTAAAACTTATTATAATAGCATTATACGCGTGTTTGTAATTCTTAAAAAAGCTATTACATATTTTTATATATTTTAAAAATAGATTTTCGGCAATAATTTTTTTGTTGCCGTTGGGCATATAATTTCTTAATAATTTGCATTTTTTTTTAGTAAATTCCTAAAAACGTGTTTTTTTCGAAATTTATAAATAAAATCATTTCTAAAAATCTATTCGGCAAATCATCAAATTTATTCTCTATTTTGTGTGCAAAATATTTGCTGGCTTTATTGATTTTTTTTATTGAAAGATGGTTAGCTAATGGATCAGCCGAAGAGCTCGTAAATAATTTGAATATGCAAATTATATAAAAAAAATGTTGCCAATTTGTTTTAAGTTGATTTGTTGCTAGGCTTTCAAATTAAAATTAATTAATCGGATATTCTACGCATTTTAGCGAATAATATTTTCATTTGAGTCTAATAAAAACTATGATATAACAATCTAGATTCTAATCAAATCTATTGACTGCCGTTGCATTTTTTTTGGGAAATTTATTTGTCTATGTTATCACAAGTGATTGTCACATATAAATTGCACTGCTAAAATTTAATTTGCTTATGAAAAGAATTTAAAAACGCTAAAACAATGAACGTCATACAAACAAGTTACCAAATAAAATCGATATATAAATCTAAAAAATATTTGCTAGAAGGTGTGAATTCATATCGCAAATCTTTTTAGTTTGAAGGTAATACTACAACCAGAATCAATAAAAACGAGTTTATGTCAAAATAATAATTAAATAGTTTCAATGCTTAAATAATCTAAATTGCAAGTTCAATATTGAATATGTGCTTCAGTTAGCACTTTGGCCCTGCAACTGAACATATGTGGCATAAAGTGGCGAATATGGCTTAAATTGTGCAAATAGGCTGACACCAAAAAACAAAAGTCATAAATTACTTAGATATACAAGACAACGAAGAAGGAGACCTCTGCAAATGATATAAACAACGCGCATTCATCATACGCCTCGTGGGCCATAAAGCGAAGCGGCGTGAAAATGAATTTTTTTGCCAGCGACCAGAAACTTTTGTATGCAAATAACTGACTCGAGTGTAGTGGTATAATTTAATAAGCAAAAAGATTTATATTTGCAATGCCGAAGGTTAAATACTCTAACTGATTATTTATTAGATTTATATAGACAATGAACTGGCATTAAACTAAATTTAATTTAAGCAAACATAATGACTATGTTTCTATGATAAGATTTAAGAAATAATAAGTTGATTTAAATGATAAAAGATTTTCAAATTAAAAGGCAGCCTTACCTACTATAATTAATATACTTTTAAGACAATTAACTTTGTCTGCTTCAATGTATATATATGCCCACAAAATCGCCTTATTAGAAAGCGTCACAAAATTCTAGAAATCGTTTAAATACTCTCTGTGAGTGTATAAATAAATGTGTGTGGCATAAAGCTGCTGCATCAACAAAAAACTAGAGATAATAAACGCAAGGCTATTAACTGTAATATTGATGATATTGTTGCTGCTTGAGAGAGCTACTCGTAAGTCGTAATTTGATTGATAGTCGACGTTATAAGACAACAACCTTAACTAACTAGGCCGGCCCAGCTACATTTGAGAGAATTCCACGCTTGATGTCTTTATCTCTCACTTGATTAATGATATTCATGGATATAGTTGGACTTACCACTATCAATTTCATTCTCACTGGGATCACGATGGAATATATCACCATAGTATTGATCATGCTGCTCCGATTCGACGCTCTGCAGCGACTCTTGACCATCTTCATCGAATTCATCATTTGGACTACCATTGGCCTCTGACTGCTGATCCGTCAGATCTTCCTCCTCATCCTCATAGCGCACACGTTTATCCCCCAAGCTTGTCTGTCGCTTGGCAGCCGCAGCTGCCAGACGATTCCGTTGGGTTCCTCCGCCGCTTCTCTTATAGCTATTACTGCTGGCTGAGAAGCCTCGTGGACGTGGACGTGCCGAGGGCTTTGGCTTGGGCAGTATATCTGCGATGGTGGGAATTTTCTGGCTACCAGTGCGATTGGGAAACAAACGCCGCTCCAGATAGTTGGCAAATATCTGTTGGGTTATCTGATTCTGTCGTGCCAGCTCACTCTGATCTAGCTCAAAGTGATTGTTGTCACTGTTACTTTTGCTGGTACCTGCAATCAAAGTCAATTGAATTGTTTCATGATTAATTATGATAATCATATGTGGGCCGACATCCAAAATTGTGCAACACCAACAGGTGGCTCTAAACTCTCAGGCTGGGGCAATTACATAAACGCCAGGCGGCCCACGTTCAGCTTGAAGATGATAAGTTGGAAATAAAGTAATTTAAATGGAGTACAGTAGAGCTAGCTACAAATAGATGAATTTTACATTCTCCAATATAAACTGATTTAAATTATGTGAAGGTTTTTGCTGAATGAATAGACTGGGTAAATTCGGAAGCTGTGAGGGGTATCTTACCCGCTTTTATTGCAGTATTTAAATCTCTTTTATAATTCTTTATAATATGCATTTGATGATGTCAAACTTTAGGTCAGCTGCTGAAATGACACGCATCTATCAAATGAGAGATACTGGAATGTCCGCCTCGGGGTTTTATGATCTTCAAAGCGTACTGATCGTGATCATTAGCTAGACTTGATTTTTTTTTTGAATTTTTGCATCATTTATTCAGACTCTTCCCGCTTCTTGTTTTAATGACAGATTGATCGTTTTGTCAGTCCCAAGCTCTCTACAGTTTGTGCAACTGTGTCAAGGCTATCAGAGTTTTTACTGCCCTGGCATTAAAGCGGATTGCGAACAGTTCCAGTTTCCAGTGACCCATCTCTCATCAGTTAATGGTTTCAAATTGCCAAATAATTGATATAAATGCTGCTGTAAACTGTGCAAACAAAGCAGCAGCATTCAGACCATAAATGCCCTTTAACAGCTCCCTTGTTGCAAGAGCCACAAAAAACACGCCCAAAATAATAAATGTGTACAAAAATTGTCACTGGGTCAAAAATTTGATTAGCAACTGTTTGTTGGCTTGCTGCATAAATTTTGCAACGCCTTTGCAAATATGTAAACCTTCATTAAAGTGTTTGTTTTTAAAAAAACATTAAAAATTTATTTCACAATTAAGTAATTGTTTTTTTGTGGCTTCCCGTGTGTAATAATATATTATATATATATTTTTACATATTTTTTTTATTTCCAATTTATTTTTACAAATGTAAACAGACGGAGAACGTAAATAAAAGCATTTAGACTGAACATAAAATTTTCGCGAATTGGAAATGTATTTTTTAAGTAATAGGTAATAAATGTTGGACTTGGTCTAGACTCGTAAATGATTTAGTTAAGCTTTTTAAATTCCTACTCCTGCTTCTCAGCATTAGGTAATAAACTCAGTTGTAGCTCTAGTTTCAAATGGCTGTAAGCTTAGTTCACTTGGTTTGAAAGTAAAACCAGTAAAGTAAAGTTTGTTATAAATTGTTTAACATTCCCGAAACGGATGCTCAGCTATTTATGATACAAACTCAAAACTAAGTGCAACACTCGAACTCAAATTGACAGTTGAATTTTTAAAGCAAGTCATGAATTCTATTTGAATTTTCTTTGTGCATTAATTATTATCGATTTCAAACCAATTTGCTTGGCATCCTTCACTCGATAATTAAGCTTTGCTGAGGTCATACAGAGCACTCAACAAATCGACAATATCAGGCCAACAATAGCGCTCTAATAGCAGTCATATTATAGGCCCATTGTTAACGCGGCTTATAATTGTTCTCAACGAGCCAACAAATCAAGCTGAATAATCCTTGAGATATTATAAGTATTTGTCGCTCATTATGAGTAGCTCTTGTAGCATTTGTTGTTGTTATTATTGTTTTTGTTGCTGACGCAATTTACAGGCCATTGTTTTGTAGCCAAGTTGACCAATTGGCCAATTGACCAATTGACCAATTGAAAGTCGGGCAGTCGCAAAACGTGATGGCCCAAATGCTTACATTTAATCGAATTCCCGATCTGCGATCAGCAAGCGCCGTTTACGCGCAGTCTTAAAATACCTTTTAAATTATTTGTCGTTTGATTGGAGTTTATTAATTTCACGAACTGGCTGTAACGTGCAACGTGCTGCACAAACGACAACTACAACAATAACAACAACAATGGCATATCGTAACCCAGTTCTGTCTGAATTGATGTGTATCTGTATCTAGCAGATACACGGCATGACCACATTGGCTAATTGTCGTTTTGGAAGGCACATAAATCATTGAGTATCGCGGAGGATGTTGACTACAGCTCCGCTGCCTTGAAAATGCAACAACAAGAATCAAACACTAAATCATTTTGACTTGCATCTGTTGCAAATAACCGCCAGCCATGCCAGTAGCAGCGCCAGATAATGTATCTGTATCTGTAACTGTGAAAAACAGCAACTGCTGCAAAGAATTGAGGGCCGTGTAATTGCCGCTTGGCTGAAAAGAGGTCAATTAGCACTAGCAGCAGCATCTACAAGTACTCGCACCACTCCCTCCACCCCAACAACTACAAAAGAGTTTGTTTAGCCATTGTGCAATCCGTCATGCCAAAAGGAAGCAAAACAGAGAAAGAAACAAAAAATAAACATGTGCGGCAAAATATGTATTCCAAAAATGTATCTGCTTGAACAAGACAAGACTTCCACATTCCATTAAAAAAAAAAATAAAAGATTTCATTTTTGCCAGCTGCAGCTTGATTAAGTTTACAATTGCGCAATCAATGCGTTCATAATTATCTACATGAATTTAGTGTAACAGCTGTCAACGTGGCGTATGCGTAACGCAAAATTAAAGCGCATACGCCCTGCTGGTTGTGCTGTGGTTTTTGGTTTGATTGAAGCACAGAAATCTGATACATTGAAGCGATATGTATGTGGCTTGTAGTTCTTTATTTTCAATGTCATACTTTGTACAAAGCGACAGCTAATTAATGGTTTTGAGTGTAGATTATGTTCTTTAATTCTTTTCAGCTGACTTGGCAGTTTTCAAAACTTAAAATTGAGCCTGATGCGTAGAGTTGTGCCTATAAATTATTAATCAAAATTAGCATAGCTCTTGTAAACTTTCGGCCTAAGAACTTGTCAAGCAACTTGCTTGTTAATTTCCTATGCAAATGACATAATTGATTTGACAAATTTATATATCTATAGAAATGGCTACCAAATGATATTTAATTGTTATTATTATTGTTGATTGCGAAACAGGTGTTTGAACTCAGAATAGAATTTAAATATATATGTTTAAAGGCTCTGTTCATTCAAGTCAACGAACGGGCCCATTAATCTTTAAGCCATCTTTTTTTTGTTGGGAATACATATCTTATATTAATGCACGCGCTATCAGTTTGGTTTTTTTTTTTGTTATATTGTGCTATTCTAATTATTAATCTTGGTTGAAAATGTCACAAGGTGAAGGAACATACAATGTATTGGCCACAATACGAGTTTCATAATTCTTTCATAATAAGTTTCTCGATTAAATTTAGTTTATCAGCATTTTATGAGGTCATCAACATTCCGCTTCTACCAAATGCAACCAAAACGACTAAACTTATTAAAACTTTAAGCTCTGAGCTAAGAATAACTCAAAAATACAAATAACATATTGAAATGAGATTGCTTTTGCACACTGTTGTTGAATATTTAATATGATTTCATATAAACATGCCAATGAAATTAATTATTGCTATAGTTACCATATATATATATTGCTATGCAAGTTTTAAAGCCAGTTTTAGATTATGAAGATGTAGAGACTTGATATAAAATTTAGAAAGAAATGAACGAAAGTTGGCGTCAATTAGTTAACTTGGAATATTTTATTGGAAACTGCTAATAAAACGACTTTTAGTTTAAGTGTGTGGTACAGTTTACTTTTGTTGAAATGTTTATATATTTCAGCAGTTATATATGTAGTATACTTTTGGCTATTATTTACTGAGTTGAACTTATGATTATTTAAAGTTCATACAGGTTTCACTTTAAGGTCAAGCTTGTGTTATTTATGCCATTTTTATGCAAGATTCTTTATAAGAATCTGTTTGAATATTTGCATCATAAAAATTATTTAAATTAAGCCAAATATGTAGCGCAGTTTTTGTGGAACTATTTTTTTGTTTTTAATATATATTTGCATTTATTAAAAAATTAATTGCAAATGGTTATTAGAACCCAGTATATATTCTATTACTTAAATTATTATTTTCCCCTGTCAAACCTGTCTCATCACAGCCTCACTTTAAGGTCAATTTAATTTATAGCTTCTTTCACGCCTCAACAGCTTTCATCAGTACAATAAAAAAAAGAAAAAAAAAACTATATAACAATCTCTCTAAGTGCAATATTAAATATTTGCATAACAATTGACGTTGCCTCATTAACGTACAACGATGTTTCGACCTTGGCATGGATTTAGGTACTCGATGCCTACTTGGATATCATTGTAGTAAAGAGGAAAGGCCTCAAGTACTTGGGCACTTACCTCTTTTGTCGCGGCCATTTGTGGCAGCAGTCTGAGTCTCAGCCTTCGCCTTAGCCGCCTCCTTTGTGGCAACAACAATATGTGGTTGGTTGCCAGTTGGCAACTGTGCTGCAACTGGAACATTTGGTGGTCTTTTAATGCCAATGCTGCTGTTACTGTGTGGCACATTTCGAACTGAGGCGGCTGTGACTGTTAGGGGCACGGGCGGTACGTTTCTTTGGGGGGGTGTGTTGTTACCGGAATCAACACTGACCAACGATAAGAGCACTGTGAAGAGGGTGAGTCGTATCATCATTATCATCGCGCGCTTTTGGTTTAATTAAGCCAACAGTTTTTTTTTATATTTAAAAGTAACAAAGTGCACTTCAAGCTCTTGGGCTATAGATATCCGGGGCGCGACAATGACGGCGACACAGACACGACTGAGACCTGGTAGAGAAAGCCAAATGCAGGCTATACTGAAGCTGAAGCTGGACAAGCTTTGGGTTCACTGATCGTGATAGCTGAGTGGCTGCAATGGAACTGCGATCTAGCTGATTAGATATGATGCTCCGGCGCTTTCTAAATTATGAATACGTTGATGACGACGACAGATCTTTATGTTATGAAAATGAGTTCACAACAGGTCGAACGTTTGTGTTTTTATGTTTTATTTATATTTTGAATATTGGGTTTGCGTTCAAGTTGTTAAAATGTTGTCTTTTGTTTCAGTGCTTCTGTTTTCTCCTCCTAAATTTCATGGCGTTGTGATATGGAGAGCGCGAACCCATTAATCTATGGCTCCTATTTCACTAGGGGTATCCGGATTAGGTAATCGAGCGATCTTGTCTCGGCTCGTTTACTTTCTTTCCGTATTGTATTGTTGTCTGCCCCGCTGCTCTGTTTGCTCTCGAGAGCGTGAGAGCGTTAAATCTTCACTCTCACTTTTGCTGTTCGGACACTCGCAAGCTGACCGATCTCAAAAGTGGTTCACAGTTGCCGACGATCGTCCCAACTGTCCAGGCCTTCAGTCGTTGCTCCGTTTGCTGCTGCTGCTGCTGCGATTGCGTTAGCTTTCGGCTTGGTTACTTACAGACTAAAGCGTTTGAACGCAACTAAAACACGTTGTGCGCTCGATTCCTCTCCAGAGCCGATCTCCGATCGCTGCCGCCTCTCGGCCGCGGTCAGCTGCTGTTGCTTTAGCTGCTTCGGCTGCTTTTTTGGCGGCGTACTCTCAGTCAGCCGGCTCTCCAAGCAACTTGTTTACATTGACCAAGCCCAAGCATCGCTCTGGCTACTCGATCGACTCCTCTTCGACTGCATTTATCGGCGTGAAAATGGCCTTTGCATCGAAGTCATCTTCAGCTATTAAGAAGCGGTTTTTAATTACATATCCAACGAGTGTAGACAGAGGTGTGTTTCTTGCGCACTTGCTGTTTATCTATCTATAGATTGGAATATGAAACCAGGTATCAAGAATTTGCAATTGCTGTGCAAGATAATAAATAACTATTAACTACTTTATGAACAGTATAAAATAAGAATAAAAGATCGACTTGACAATATGTTTAATCCAACTAACATTTATATAAAAACTCTTTTGAATTTAGACTGTTTATTGTAACCAAAATTATAACATATATTATTTAATTAAATTCGGAGTTGTATTATTGCATTTCATGTCTCTAAACTATATTTAATTTCGTATCCAAGTAAGTTTTGTAGTATGTCAGGATAAGTTTAGAAAGTAGCCTCTTTTACAGGATAATTTTCAGGGTAACTTCAGGATAACTTTCAGGGTATTTATTAGGATATCTCCATCACTTATTTCTTCTTCTTCTTTCCCTTGCCTTTACCTTTGCCCTTGCCCTTGCCTTTCTTGCCGCCCCCCTTGCCGCCACCCTTCTTCCCACCATCTAACAACGCCTCTGTCACGTAGGTCTCCGTGGTTACTTTGCTAACGGGCAATGTTACGGGTTGTTTGGGTGTACGCAGCTCGATCTCAATGGTGTTCTTCTTGTGCTGTGACTTGGATTTGCTACCCAGCTTGACGAGGAACACATCGCTATCAGTCTCTTCGCAAGTTTTGTAACAAACCTAGGCAAGGAGTTGGGTAAGAAAAATTGGCATGTAGAAAGCTCCACTGGCAGATTTACGAATACGAATTGCGGTTGCTACACACATTTGGAGTTGCAGTTGTTGCACATATGTGGTTATGCAACAGACATGCAACATTTTAGCTAACAACCTCAATGCACCACAAAGAGTTGGGGGCCAAGTCACGGACCAATTGGACAGACCGCTTAAGTCGATTGTGGTCTTTAAAAATTCCGCATTCTTTCACGTACCGGGAACTGTTCGATTTCTTTAGTGGATTTTAAAAGCTTACCTCGATGCCCTTCTGTCTGGTGTCCAAGTTAACGCCCTTCATGGTGTCTTTAATGTCCTTGGCTTCCACTTGCATGCAGCAATTGCGTCGATTTTGTGTGGGCGGAATTGCAGGAATTACGGGACAACCACCACCGCACAAACGACGGCGATAGCAATCAACCTTGGCCTCCCTCTGATCGCACACTTGCGATCGATAACAATCGACTTTGGCTTCCTCCCGTTCACAGGCTTCCTTGATCTTCGAGAAAGGAACATAGTAATTGTCGGTCTCGCAAGTGTCGTTGCCCGAGTACTTGATGTTGGCCCGCACTTTTGGTATATTCGGATGATTGATAATTCTGCCGCAAGTTCGCCTTTGAATATGCTTTCTGGCAAAGTCGCTGCGCTGCAGCATATCGTTGAGGCATTTATTGGATGGACAATCCTCTAGGTTGTCTCTATAGCAGGGATCATCGTCGGCACCCAAGTTCGGCGACAAACGGGCGCCATCATCAACGCTCTGTACCTTGTGTGTGTTTTTCAATACCCGTATGGTTAGTCCGCTTCCATTGAGGCATGCCTCGAATTCATCATAAGCCTCGGGACCCGGATCCGGACGTGTAGGCTGTATAAAGCATGGTTGGATCTCTGGACTGCAGTCGCACTCGCATTGACACTGACAACACTCATCACATTCAGGAATCGCTGTTTAGAAGGACACTTTAAAATTATTTCATTATAATCTAGGGGGAACTACGAACCTCTTGGCATTAATGGCTTTAACATGCCATCTGTGATTTTGATGGCGCAATTAACCTTCTTCTTCTTACCCTTTCGACCCTTCTTCTTCTTGGCCATATTAGTTGAATATGTTTAAACGGTCGTGTATAAGCTCAAAATTAAATTTAGATATAGTTCGTATTTATTCACTTGAACAATTTCGCAATTTTCCTATATCTGAAATTACACAAGACACAATCAGAATAATAGAAATCTATGTATTTTTTTCTGGCAAAACTATTATAAAACCAAAATCTACTCTTGCCTTACCCTCGAGGGTATTGCGTGTTGAGTAATTGGTTATAATACCCGCTTAAAATTTAAATCGAAATCACCGAAAATCGCGATTGCAAAGTGTACACAATTACGAAAGAATTTTGTACTTTTTAGACGATAGAAAATTTCAAATCAATTGTTGAAAATAAAATAAAATCCTACAATGGATAATTTTGTTTTGTCTACTGATACATTGATATAACTAAAATGTTCAAAACTTTATTCCAACGATTGCTGTGATATAAAGTTTTGAAACTAAAAGCGACATGAATGTGCCTGAACTCAAGTGTTAAATTAAGCTGACTAGTTATTAGATAATAATTTTAAAAATTGAATTATCTAGCCAAGTAGATCAAACCAGTTAAAGTACCTAGACGAATAATGCAGCCTTGATTGGCATATAAGGCTATATGAACATCGAACTACAAATGTTATTTATATTGGCTCAATAGACCCAAAAATAAAAGAGATATTAAAATTAACATTTACCCCCTCTTAATTACAAATTAAATGATCATTTTTAAATTAAAACGAGTAATGATTCTGTAGTCGAGCATATCCAGTCAGTGATCCGCTAACACAAATAATTGTAAATAAATTGTTGGTAAAATGCAGTCTCTATACTGTCTGTTGCTTGCAGAGATCATAGAGAGGATTTCCATTGATCAGATCTAGGGCACAACTGCACGTGAAGCTCCCTTTCTGTATTTGCATTTATCAATAACATTTGAGTTATTATTAGTCTTCTCAAGATTCATTATTTTCCTTCAATTCTTCCTGCACACTATCAAAAAGTGATTTCACCTTAACCTCTCCCAATCCAAGTAGAAATTTACATGGTTTAGATCGCTTCTTATATACGTGTATAAAGAGCCGATCCTCCTCTGTATTCGGTAATTTCAGTACAAATATTTATTATTTACTTTATATTTTGATTGATAGTTAACGTTATAAACAAAAAATGAAATCCAATTTTTCAATACTTTTAAATTCTCCTCTGCTTATGTGAGAAAATGTAATTTGAATTTTCTATAGCACATTTGTCATTACATATTTAACTTGTTCTTTACTTATCGAACTGTGCAATTTCCTATTTTTGGTAAGCTCAACTGATTTATTAAGTCAGAAAATTAAAAATCAAATCAAATTAAAGACAATATTCTTTATTTTTCGTTTAATAAAACTATTAAACAATTAATTTTGTTTAAATATATATTTACTGAAAAAAATCCAAGAGCAAATCAAGTTTTACTTCCACAAGAATTCACTTTCAATTTCAATCCGGGGTTACTGAATAATTTTGTACATTTAACTTTAACAGCACCACTGCGGATATTATACTCGTCCATTTTTTTTACACTTCTTTTTTTTGAGTACATCTAATCTGTCGTGAGAAACGTATTTATAATATAAATTAACGCCAGCACAGGCTCCTCGATGGAATGCTCGCTTCACGATCCTCTTGCAATGACGTTTACACGGCACAGTGGGACAATCTGTGATGGTTAATTAGATGGTGCTGGGCAATGTTATGTAGATAGTTACGTACCACGATCGAAGTCATCATGACAATAATCGCACGGACACAACTTGTCCGCATTGCGAGCAAAAAAGCGCAAGCAATGTGTGGGTTCATTCTCTATATAGCGATCCTCAGGTATTACATAACAAGGATCCGATTCTACGCGCTTTGAAGCTGTTAAGGGGACATATTTATTACCTTCTTGGCAAAAAGCTGACACTATACTAGGTCCATGACAAATAAGCTGCACTATGAGCACAATGTTGCCGGTCTGTTGCTTGCAGAGATTAAAGAGGGGCACCATTGCCTTTAATTTATCATTCGTAGGGCACAACTGCTCGGGTGGATTCAAATCGGAACCAAAACATACGCATGGATCCCGTAAGTGCAAGAGTAAAGACTCTTTTCGGCTATTAGCTTGCAACCAATCCAAATTGTTGTCTTTGAATTCTTCTTGAACATTATTAAAGAGTGGTTCCGCTTTAATCTCCCCTAATCCAATTAGAAATCTACATGAATTTGATCGCTTCTTATATACGTGTATCATTATTCGATCCTTCTTTGTAACCGGGGAATCCAGAGCAAAAACGCAACGCTTGCCACACTTGGGCTGACCAGCATCCCCGCAGGATCCATAATCACGATCACAGATATTAACGTACACATTAGAACGGAACGTGATCTCAACACAAGTCGGATATTCTTCAGGTGCGCAATTGTTCATCCGTGTGATTACAAGATCATCGATTACAAACTCAAACATATAAATGTAATACGGTGAAGAAGCCATGGAATTTTGTTTTGTAATTTACGCGAAAAGAAACCAAATAACACAAATTTTGATTTAATTTAAAAATTTGAATTTTGTAAGTTGAACGGAGAGAATGAATAATTTTCTATAGAATTCTGGTGACACATTGTAAATTTTCTAATTGTTATTCAGTTATCGATTTGACGTTTACACGCACAGTATGGCAAACTGTGTGTAAAAGGTTTATTAAATGTGTTTGTGGGTGTCGAGGGAATATATTTGATACCTTGGTTGCAAAAGCTTACTATTAGAGCTGAAACGATACCACCCGCAGATTCTAACAACCGAAATGTTTATTCATATGTATATATTGAAATATATAATCGTATATTGAATTTAAGTTCGGTCTCTATAAACCACATCAATGTACTATTTATAATTTAGAAGTCGTCAGCCAATAGATTTGGAAATTTAACAGCTAGCAATAAATAAAAATTATCTTTTTTTTATTTATTTATTTCCAGAATTGTCAGCACTTGAGTCAAAAACAAGGTAAGTAACTTAATTAAATTTATAAATCACGCCTAATCTATTATTATACTAGATTGAGCTAAATATAGAAAATTTAAAAAAATAATATAAAAAGTGTTGCATGCTTTTAGGCGCGTTTAGTTGCTCAGCTGCGCGCCTTTAGCTCTCAAGCAGTTTAGCTGACAGTATATAAGGGCATGAGGTTCGTCCACATATTTTTTTTTTTTTTTTTTTTGTCTCTTTCTAACATAATAGTGTTGTGTCCATATAATAAATATCGATAAGCAGCATGGTATTTCATATTTATGGAAATGCAAGTGAACAGTTTGATACATATATTAAAGAAGTTATGTTTGTGGATATTGGTCTGGATACAGTCGGGTATTCTCGACTATGACATTCTTGCTTGCTTTAACTATAAATTATAAATTTTGTGTTGCTTTAAAAGATCGAGTATTGAAGAGAGCTAATGAACCTAATGACTATAAAAAAAGTACTTAATAGACAAACGCTGCTGGTCGCTATATTCCATATCTATTGACAAATTTGTCTTTACGATTTTCAATATTTTTCACCATAATGCATGGAACTATCCAATCTATCATAGTGTAAATATCGCTTTAGCAGCGAGTCAAACGTAAACTTCTAATAATTTATTAGCAATCTTAGAATCTAAAGATTTCGAGTTGGCTAGTCTAATAGGAAAAAATAATCCAGATTTATTTGGCTATGACCTTGCACTGCAGTGTATCGTTGAGTCATTTATTTAAATCGTTATTCAGACTGTCCTATAAATAAAGATCATCGTCGACACCAAAGTTTGTACCGCGGACACATTGTCCATCAGTTTTCATGGTCAGCTCTTTGCCAAAATTTGTGGTCGTTCGCTTCGGGATCAGGTTCCGATTGCATTGGCTAAATAAAACAAGGACTGCAGTCGCACTCGCATTGGCATTGACAACACTCGTTACATTCGTCACATTTGTCGATCACTAAATAAATAAATTTGAATAATTTGAATTATTATGTGAACCATACGGAAGCTTGGTAATTGCTTACCTTTTGGTGTTAATGATTTTATCATGTGGTTGACGATTGATCTTTAAGCCAATGCGTCTCTTGGCAATATTTGACATTGTTCAAGCTCAATATTTAATATTAATATAGATTTATTTAGTCAACTTGAATGTTGTACTTAACCAGTAAATGGCGCAATTTCCGTATAGCTCGATTACGCGCTAAAAAAGGGAAGAAAATGAAGATTAAAAACCCAAAATTGTTTAGGTTTTCTTTTAAAAATTTACCCAAATCACAGCAACTGGCGTATTCCGGACAGCAATGATTGCACGGATCAGCGTATCCGCCACAGGGAGTCGGATGTGTAGTATCACAGAATAATCCACCGCCGGTCTGGCGACCCTTGTTCTTTTTCTTTTCCTTCTCCTGTTCCTTCTTTTCTGTTCTCGCCTGTTGTTTATCCTGCTCCTTTTGTGCCTGTACGTAGCGAGGATGGGCAGGAACGCCACCGCAGGGACCGCAAGGCTCCAGGCGTTGTTCAATGACCGACTTGCAGCGTTTTGATGGCACAGTGGGACATTCTAGGATCACATAACCAATTAGATGGATTAAATGTTAATGTGTAGCTGTCACTTACCGCGATCGAACTCATCCTCACAATAGTCACATGGGCACAGTTTGTCCAGATTGCAGGCAAAATAGCGCAAGCATTTTTTGGGCTCTGGTGGTGGAACATAGCACGGATCCGGTTGCACGCACTGCGGCAATGGACAGGGCGGACACCTGCCACGGCAACATTTCTTGCCAGTGTCCATGGGACCACCAGTGGCGCTTTTACTTCCATTGCCACCACAGCAGGGATCGCAGGGATCTGCAGGGCAGGGTTCGGGCTGTCCGCAACAAGGAGGCTTTGGCTTGCCACAAGGTGGACAGGGTGGTGGGCAGGATGGCGGGCAGGGTGGTGGCGGACAGCAAGGCTCCGGACATTTCGGATTGCGTGAACACATTGACTGGTTGAGTGCAAAGGTGGACACAATGGCCGGTCCATTGCAAAGCAGACGCATTATGAGCACAATGTTGCCGGTCTGCTGCTTGCAAAGATTAAAGAGTGGCAGCAGTCGCTTGGTTAGCTCTGAGGTGGGGCACAGCTGCTCGCGACGGTCACCTTTGGGTTCGTAACAGCCGCAGTTATCCACCACCTCCTTGTTTTGTCCCTTCAATTTGGGCACGACTTGCAGCTGCTCCTGCCATATCTTTTCCCAGTTCGGATTCTCTGCTTCAAAGGATTCGTTGACGCGATCGAATATCGGCTTCAAGGGCAGCTCAGTCAGTCCAATCAGAAACTTACAGCGGTTTGTTCGCTTCTTATAGACGTGTATCAGTAGCCGATCCTTGTCGGTGATTGGCGACTCCAACGCAAATATACAGCACTTGCCGCACTTGGGCTGACAGGGATTTACGCAGTTGCCGTACTCACGATCGCAGATACTAAGGAACACGCTAGAACGGAACGTGATCTCTACACAAGTCGGATACTCTTCCGGCGCGCACAAATTTTGTCGGGTAATTAGCAGATCATCGACGACAAATTCAAACATGTAAATCAAGCTGCGAGCCAATGCCATTTTGCAAATTGATTTTTGTTTTATTTGCAATTTGCTGGGTCTGAGAAATAATTTCAAATTTTGTTACTAAAAATTTAATGTTGTAATTTAGGCCGAGGCAAGAAACTGAACTATGATAAACCTAACATAATATAAAATAGTTAAAAAAAACAAATGCCTCCTAGATATATCTAAATTGAGACTTGCAGTCTGTTTGACATAACAGCAAGCTATAGAAAATATTTCAAGATTTACAGATTAGTTACTTTAAAAATTATATCACATTTGTATATGCTGTTTATATATATGATTTCAGATTTATTTTATTCCAAGAACAAAGACAACTTATTGTTCGGTTGGGCTTGTTGTCTAGCAATGCATAAAATCCTTTATTCAACGTCTGAAATTGTTCTACAAAATGGTTTGAGCTACTTGTAATTGTAATTTTAACTGCCTCTGATTCTCCTCTGCAATTTGCAATCTGCAGCAAGAAGCTCGTCTAAGTTTATACTTATGCATAGGAAAAGTTATCTATATATATTAACTAAGGGGGAAGTGATAAAAAGAACGTGTTAAACACAAAATAAAAGCTATTGGGAGCATTGTACACAGGAATTTAGTAAATATATATTTATCGTGCAGTGTCTTTAAATGTTGGGAGCGAAGCATGCAGAGGTAGAGAGGCCGTCCTTCCGTCCGTCCGTCTTTCATCTAAACGACACTAACGTCAGGCAGGTTGAAACGACATGGGCGGAAAAAGCCGTGGCCATTGGACAAACTCAACGCCGTAATGCAGAATGCCAGTGGCGCTGACCGCAATCATTGCACCCCAGAATAACATGAATAGCAGATTCTCCGTGTTGAACTCAGCCGGATATGATATGGTGATAATGAACATGGCCACAGCGATCAGCATAACCGAAGGGAAGGCAAAGTAGCGCCAGCCACGTGGCGCCACTAGTGGCGATGGCAGAATGTTGCCCTCATTCTCATTGATAAGATAGTTGCCCAAGAACAAATCAATGCCATCCTGACGTACACCATCCGCAAAGTTGTTCAAATAATAGCGTATGAGCGAGTTTTTGCCATCATGCATTGCGCCTGTCTTGGTGCGCTTTCCAGTGCGCGTAAAGTCTGTTTTGAGGGCACCAGTGCCGGAATACTGCAGCGAGACCAGATCAGCATTGTCTGCCCACACTCCTTTAAACATTGTCTCAAACTCCTTGGACGCCTGCTCGACACGTTGACCCACATGCAGCACGCCCAGCTTTTGCAGGACAGACGTGAGCGAACGACGAGCGAGCATGCTTTGCACCACATTGGTTCTATCCAAACAATCAATGCAATTGGTACGAAAAACGCCTGTTTGCGTGGACACCAGGTTTCCGTTGTCGAAGGCATGATAGAAACTAAAATCCTCCTGTTCATGCGCAAGTCTATCGATTAGAATATTGAGACGATCCCATCGCATCTTTCGACACTCGTGATGAAAATCGAAGGCCTCGTAGCGCACTCCAGGGTTGCCCAGTTCCCGCACAAGACGCGCAAATGTCGCTTCCAATTCACCCTCGGCACCCTTTTGATCAACCAGATTGACGGCCACCTGCTGGCCATAAATTTGCAGCTGTGCATTAAAATGCGCTGCACAGGCGGCTAAATAATCTCTACCGGGTATGAGACGTGGCCTGGGTTTATAGCGTAAATTGGGTAGCTGCTGCCACTGGAATGGCATACTGCCGCGCGTCTGCACAAAGCTCGTGTGTTGTCCGTTGAACTCGACAATCTGTTCAGTTTCGACAAAGTTCGCGACATGTCCCTGATCGTCGCTGCCTCGACAAAAGAGCCGTGTACCAGCTCGTTCCACAGATCTGCGCGTCACGATGCTCCAAAAGAAGGTCTGTCCATTAATTTGCACCTGGTTGATCGATACAAAGCCTAGCATCAGCGGCAGTTGAAAGCGTTCCATTTTATCGCAATGAAACTGCTGTAGCACATAACGATTCCACACAAAACGCTGATCCGCACGCTGCAGCAGTCCCTCCTCCCTGTCTTTTGGGAGTTGCTCCCTCTGACGTTGTAGCGTATGCGTTAGATCGTAACGATACGAGAAATAGTAGAATTTGGTGTCCAGCGTTTTGCGCAACATGCTCAAGTAAGCTTCGTTTTCAGAGCGTTGAATTGCATTGGGAATGTATGGTATAATGTCGTAACCGGCCAGACGCCACACGATGGCATTGTTTATAACGCCCACAAAGAGGCGATGGGTGGCCACCAGCAAGTAATCGCAGCTGAGCAGACGTATGGTGCCCAGAATGCCACAGATACGACGTGTCGGACGCAGATTGGTCAGCTGTGTGGTGTTGGCCTGCACCCGCGTCACTTTGTCCAGGCGGCCAATAACCAATAGCTCAGCCTGACCATTTGGCTCGACAATGAAGCTCTCCTGGGTTATATACAGATTCATGTCATCGTAGACATCGTTCTCGCCTTCCATGGTGATGCTGGTTAAGTTTCGAACTTCCGATGTGCACCTAGGAAGCACACAAGTGTGGTCATTATTACAGTTGTTTAATTTGAGTGCAGTTATCATTTAATACATACCTTTTATCAATAGTTGCCACTGGCTGGTGACGGCCCACACGCAACACACACACACGCACACACACTCAAGCACCGGCAGCAGCAGCAGCAGGAAAAGCAATGAGGGTATCACAGCAGCTTATGTTTTTACAGCGCTTACGCTCACCTTGTGTGCGGAGTCGTCGTCCGGGCAGCGTTTACTATAATTTATTTTTGTCAATTTTCTAGCTCAGCTGCGAACATACCAATTTTAATAAATTAAGAAGATATAAATGAGGTGACGAAGGCACATACACATATGCACATACTAGTGCTGCAGAGCAATCGATGCATTATCGATAATTTTAACTGGCGCCACCTGGTGTATTTTTCTGGCAGCGTCGCCACACCTGGTGTATTTTTCTGGCAGCGTCGCCCCAATTAGTTGTAACAAAACTGTTTTAGCTATACATATTTATATATATATATTTATATAAACAAATATTAATACCTCATCCTATATTGACATATTTTGCTGTGACATGAAAATTTCACAATAAAATAAAAAAATTATATTTATCGATACAAGTGTGTGCACACCTATAAAAATAAGAATAAGCATAACAGTGTGTACACATCTCTTAAGTGCAAGAACATCTTTTCGCGTCATTTTAAAATTGAACGGACGACGCGACCACCAAGCGGTTCTCAATATTTTCATATACATTACAAAAATCGAGTCAATTTATCATTTAACTTAAAGTTAATTCACAAAGTTCAAAGGCCCTTGATTAGTGCGGCAAAATTATAGTGATTTACTTTATTAACCCGTAAATACGTCAATACAGTTATTTGTAAATCGAAAAAATCAGCATGGCGTCATATCGTGACATAGATGTATCATCGGGAGCAAACGGATCGCGCCAGCAACAACCGTCGCGCAAATCGAATCAGAATATACAGGTCTATGTGCGCGTCAGGTGAGTCCCACATATCGTAATTATTGTTGTATAGCAATTGTGATCTTTGTGTGTTTTCCTTTGCAGACCCCTGAACTCACGCGAACGCTGTATACGTTCAGCGGAGGTGGTAGATGTGGTGGCGCCACGAGAAATTGTCACACGCCACACCATTGACTCCAAGTTGACCAAGACGTTCACTTTTGATCGCAGCTTTGGGCCCGAATCACGTCAGTGTGATGTCTACAGCACGGTTGTGGCGCCCCTTATTGAGGAGGTCCTCTCTGGCTACAACTGCACTGTGTTTGCCTATGGCCAGACGGGCACTGGTAAAACCCATACAATGGTGGGCAACGAATGTGCCGAACTTAAATCCTCCTGGGAAGATGTAAGTATTCGTTCACAGACAGTACAGTTGAGTGGCATTAGAAACCAGATTGTTATAGTTGAGTATACCTGACCGTTGGCATACCTGTACACTGTACAGAGTATCCAATGCATAAAACCATTTCAGATACGATCAGTTCAACATTTTACCAATTTTTCTTTCATTGCTTTGCACATTTCCAAACAAAATTAATATATCCACTGAAAGGGTATAAAAAAACTAGTTTTGCTACTCGCATCATTTGTGACTTCCAAGAATTTGAAACCTTTATCTTATTGCTGACACGCCCCTCTCTCTCTATGTTATAGGATTCCGACATTGGCATTATACCGCGAGCCCTCAGTCATTTGTTTGATGAGCTGCGCATGATGGAACTGGAGTACACGATGCGCATTTCGTATCTGGAGTTGTACAATGAGGAACTGTGTGATCTGCTCTCCACCGATGATAATACCAAGATACGCATATTTGATGACACCACCAAGAAAGGTTCCGTGATTATACAGGGTCTAGAGGAGATAACAGTGCATAGTAAGGACGATGTGTACAAGTTGCTGGAGAAGGGCAAGGAGCGGCGTAAAACGGCTACAACTCTGATGAACGCGCAGTCGTCCCGCTCCCATACGGTTTTCTCCATTGTGGTACATATACGCGAGAATGGCATTGATGGCGAAGAAATGCTGAAAATTGGCAAACTAAATCTGGTGGATTTGGCGGGCAGCGAGAACGTGTCGAAGGCAGGCAATGAGAAGGGCATTCGAGTGCGTGAAACGGTCAACATTAACCAGAGCCTGCTGACCTTGGGACGTGTGATAACGGCGCTAGTCGATCGAGCGCCTCATGTGCCCTATCGCGAATCAAAATTGACTCGATTGCTGCAGGAATCGTTGGGTGGACGCACGAAGACTTCAATTATTGCCACCATATCGCCGGGTCACAAGGACATTGAGGAGACGCTTAGCACATTGGAGTATGCGCATCGCGCAAAGAACATTCAAAATAAACCAGAGGTCAATCAAAAGCTTACCAAGAAGACGGTACTCAAAGAGTACACCGAAGAGATTGATAAACTGAAGCGGGACTTGATGGCGGCTCGTGATAAAAATGGCATATATTTGGCCGAGGAAACTTATATGGAGATAACGCACAAAATGGATTCGCAAACACGCGAACTGAACGAAAAAATGCTGCTGCTCAAGGCACTCAAGGATGAGTTGATGAACAAAGAGAATATATTCAATGAGGTCAGCATGAATCTGGTGAAGAAAACTCAGAAGCTCACGCGCACCGAACAACATTTAACCGAAACAAAAGGTTCGCTGTTGCTCACCAAAAAGGTGCTCAACAAAACCAAACGACGCTACAAGGAAAAGAAGCAGCTGCTCGAGTCCCATGTAAAGACCGAGGAGCAGCTAACCACCCAAGCCCATCAAATATTGGAGGCAGCCGACATGGCCGCTGATGATACACAAAAGCTGCTTGGCACCATTGAGCGGCGTCGTAATGTGGATGAGAATATACGCAGCGCATGCGCCCAGTTCACAGATCGCATGCGTGACAATCTGGAACTGCTTGATGGCAGCCTGAATCAATATCAGGATCAACATGCCGACTCAACGCAGCAGTTGACCGAGGAACTCGGTAAGCAATAGATTATTTAAAAATAATGCTCAACTTAATTGTATTTTGTGTTCTTTTCCTGCCCTCAGCCAATTGTACCAGTGTGCATCAGCGCCTGGTCGCCAATGCCTCCAAAAGCATTGACAATTTGCGCAATATTTGCAGCGAATCGTTAGCTGCCCATGGACAGCTGCAGTCACAATTTGCAACTACTGTTGCCAGCACTGGAGACGTGCATTGTAAGGCGCTGCTGGGTTGTCTAATGGAGCACATTCAATCCAAGGCTCAACTGAGTGAGGACATAATGGCCAATGTGCAGGAATTGCACAACAATAATGAGCGCCACAAGGCATCGTTGGACAGCATGCGTGATGGTTTCTCTAAAATAATTGAAAACAATGCAAAGGCACTGCAGCAGCATGTGGAACAAGTACAACAGCAATTGCAACAATTGACAACGTTGACCGCGCCTGATGCGGAGGGATTGCAGAAGCTGCAGGCTGGTCTGGCCTACGATGCGGAGTTGGCACAGCAAGAGGAGGCCCTGAGGCGTAACTATTTGGCTCAAATAGAGGAGCTGCAGCAGCAGCGCGCCAAGAACTCAACCAGCATGGGCACATTTATTGGTCAGCTGAAGCGCAGCCATGTGGCGGCCAATGAGCAGGTGCAACAGACGAACAATAGCATGCAGAAATATGCTATGGAGGGATCTGTTGCTGCGCAAGCATCACGCGATGAGTTATGCAGCCAAATGCAAACGGCAGTGCTGTGTCTGGATCAGGGCGTGGCCAAGTGCTCAACACTCCAGGTACAGCTGGATAATCTAGACAAGCAGAGCACCAAACAAGTCGAGATTACCATGCAAACAGTGCGCTCACATGAGCAGCAGCAACGCCAGATGTGCACGGCCAGCGAGGAGAGTGCCGAGCAGCTGCGTCGCGAGCAGCAGAAGCAGCTAATGCTGGCCCGCGAACAGATCCAGCAGATAATCATCGATGATGTACAATTGGGTAGCGGTCATGCTGCTATTACTAGCGATCTCATTGATAAGCTCTCCGAGCAAACCAAAGATCATGCCGACCTGCAGCGGAAACATCTGCAGACTTGCCACGAGGAAGTTTCGCATTTCCATCAAAGTGAATTGAAGACATATGCATCTACTGGCGCAACGCCTTCCAAGCGTGATTTCATCTATCCACGCTCTCTGGTAGCCACATCCCCGCATCAGGATATTGTGCGTCGCTATCGCCAGGAGCAGGACTGGTCGGATCTAGACACTACGGCCACCATTGATGAAGTAAGTAGAGATGTTTTTATAATACATTTTGTATGACTAATTTCCATTGTTTACAGTGCAGCGAGGGTGAAATCGAAGAATCGCTGCACTCTGTGCAGGAGCTGTCTGAAACGGAAACAATTATGAACTCCACGCCCATTGAGTCCGTTGATGGTGTTGATAGTAAACGCAGTTCTAGGACTGGCCTTCCCCGTGGCTCCAATACGCTTAAACCGCCGCTGGCCCTGCAACGCAACAGCTCCCTGACGCCAAGAAAAAGTTCGCCACGCAATTCACCGCTCAGTTCGCCTCTCGTCAAAAGGGTGAGTAATAAATAATTTATTTGTTAAATGATTTAACAATCATCTCATTCCCTCCATTGCAGCATAACAAAGAGAACGTGGCCTAAAGTGGGCCGTCAAGAACCCAGTTATAGTACATAAGGCACCAATTGGAGCAATTCTGATATTTATATTTGCACTGTTCCTTTATTATTATATATTATCCATTATTCTTGAGATTCTTATTTCAATTTGCACATTTTTCTTTCAAGTAAATGCATATCTGTATTAATGTTCGATATAATACACTTGGTAGTTTAAAACCTGCGTTCAAAGTTCTATTTAAGATTATTTTGTTAATCAAACCTCACGTATGAAAGTCAAGTATTTGTTCAGTTTTATTTTACTATAAAAAATCATTTTTTGAGTTGCAAAGACTACCTTTAGATGATTCTATCGGTGTATTTCTCTCTCCAAAAGTTTAAATATTTTTATTTGTGTTTCTAAATATACTGTGGGCCTAATTTTGAAAACTATTTACCACATAAAATAAATTACTATATTAAAAGTCTGTTGATTATTTTTGCTGTTCATTTTATTGAACGTTTGCTATAAGAACTGAAAGTTAAAAAGACGCCAGACATCAGTCCGCATCCTGTTCCTCATCATCATCATCATCTTTAAGTATGCCAAGGCGTCGCGCCACTTCTTTTACATTGGCTATGAACTCCTCCTGCACCAGATTGAAGCTCATCGCCAACAATGCAATGCCAAAGAGGAGATACAGTGAGCAGTAGGCAATAGACTGCTCTGATTCGTCCTTAACGCCCTTGGCAGGCACAAAGTCACCAAATCCTGTAGAGAAATCATCAGAATCAGTGAGAAGTGCTTAGATGAAGTTCACACTCACCTATCGTTGTCAGCGTGATGAAGCAGAAGTAGGCCGAGTCCAGGAATGACCACTGTTCCCAAAAGGCGAAGAGAGCTGCTCCGCCCAAAATGTAGCTGACAACTAGAAAAACGCACAACCAAATGGGCACTGGGCGGTCCTTGGGTACCAGATCATCGCCATTCTCATCATTATACATGGAGTCATCATCATCGTAATCATAACTGGGACGTCGCCTAATCTGACGTTGCACTGGAAAGCCCATCGGAGACATGATACGCGGCGATGGAGGTAGACGGCGTTCGCGACGCCGTTCTCGACGCGGCTCTCGATTGCGAGAGCTGTGCCGAACTGGATAATCTTCATACAGTCCGTTGTCATCGCACATTGATACATCGTCAAAGCTTTCCTCCACGTAATCATCGTAGCGCGGCGACCGGCCGCGTCTGTGGCGCTGCGATGGCGCTGCATCATAGTCTGGCGGCTCTAGATGATTGCCATAGCGGGAGGATTGACGGCCCAGACTGCCTGCACGTCGTCCATTGGATCGTTGATAATTATGTGAAGGTGGCGGTTGCGGTGAGCGCTCTCTCTCCAGATCCCTTTGACGTTGTCGTTGGCGATGTGCCGCCCTGGGCATCGATTGGCTGCGTGGTGCATTTCGGGAATGATTTTCACTGTTTGCCAAGTCATCGTCGTCCAGGGCATATCGGTTGGGTATAATGGGCGTTTTACGCACCACATCCTCGTCCACATCTTCATAGTGTGAGGAGATATGGCCATGACGTGGATCTACAGACTTAGCGCGTCCACGACCCGGTGCCGAATGCAGACGATGTAGTTCCCGGGAAGCACGCGCATCCTGACGCGGTGGTGAACGCACCGAACGCACACTGGCTGCCCGCTTGGTCGGCGGCTGCAAATCGCTAAAATCATCGATAGAACCATGAATGTGCGTCCTGGAGTGGCCTAAATACCGCTCTCGTTCCACAGTGTGCCGATCCCGCATTCTGTCCCGCTGTCGCTGCCGGCTGCTGTATCGATTGGAGCGATTCAACGTTTGCGTCTCGTACTCATCTCCATAAATGGTATGACGCTGGCGTGGCTCATGTTGCAGTGGCTGAGTGTATTGCTGGGGGCGACGTTGACGTCCTCCGCTGCCACGATGGTTGCCACCAAAATCACGATCGCGATCGTCGTAGCCGCGACCATATGTGCGTAACTCTGGATCCGAGTAGGCATGGCCCATGGAGGGACCCAGTCCAGAATCATTATTCGAGCGCTGTGTCATTTTCATGGATCGCCTAAACGAAGGCGGCGGTTGGGATCGGGCATAGCGCTGCGGTCGCATGCGCATAGATCTTTGCCTAGAACGATGATTTCTTGGACGCTTGGCAGACCGGGTGCACACATAGCAGCAGATGCGCCAGTACAGGAAGCTACATGACAGTTAAATAATGAGCACGCTAACTATAATTGTCCAACTCACCGAAACGATGTGGCCATCACATCTCCAATATTTGACAGGCAGAGCAGCATCAATGGTATGCCAACGATGGCATAAAAGATCGTTGTCACCTTGCCCCAGTCTGTGCGCGGTGATATGTGGCCATAGCCTGTCCAGAATTGTAGTAGTCGGTAAGTGATGTTCACATGTGAATGAATAACAATGGCAAAACTATTAAAACAATTTATAAATTTAGGCTTAAGAATATATTACAAAGTTGTATTAAGGTTTTTAAAAAAAAGAAAATATTTCCTGAAGATATAAGGGATTATAAAGTCAATTTTCATGGTAAGACAGGAACACAAAGGTTTATTCTGGGAAATATTCTAAAGTTAAAGAACAAAAAGAAATTACGCATAAATTTCTGTTTAGTTTTGAAAAAGTTATAAGGGGATTTACCCTTAAACGAGTAAGAAATAAATGTTCAAATATTTAAATTTAAAAAATGTATAAAGTAATCTAAGCCTTAACATGCAAATTTAATTTATTTAAGTTCTGACTTAGCTATGGTATTAGAAAATCACTAAATTGTGAAATTTACAATTCAACAAACGATCAAACTGCGATCACAATAATATAAGTACTAGGTATATTATTATTGAACACTTCTTCTGTCTGCAATATTATTACTTGTTTCATTACAAGGTAATTGCCTTGAACTTTAAATAATATGTGTCAGTTTGCAAATCGACAAAGTTATGTGAAATGCTAATTGACACGCGTCTAATCGACTTGTTTTCAAGGCTAAACTAAGTATTATCACCTCCCACACGCAATGAGCAAGTACAAAATAGGTTTTTTCAAGTTTTGCCGACTAAACGTATTGCGGAAATGCGGAAGTGTCTATAGTTGATAATGATGATATGGGTGTGAGTTAGGTGTTGGCTCTAGCCAAACAAGCGGCGGTCATTAAACTCATTTGGGGCACAGCAACTAAACAGCTAAGCCAGCCAAATAAGTAAGCCAAATCCATATTGGGAAATTGGTCAAAAAGTTCCCATCATCAATCTACAACTCCTATTCGGTTAGTCGCGTTTAACCTTGCGTTTGTTTTGACGATATTAAAAAAAAAAATGATTCAAAACTTTTGATTTCGTTGGATGCTTCCTGCGCTCTAGCCGAAAAATAAACCCCAACCTTAAATCATATATTAGAGGTCATTCACGTGTGTGCAACAAACTGTATCCAAAAAAACAAAAACCCAATTTTGATATGCTATGACCTATGATCCGAATGATAAGGCATAAATGTATTACAATCGCTGCAGTTAAAAGAATATCTGCAATCGATCAGTTAATTGACATAATTATAAGTTAAATTGGGATTTGTACACTCATTATAATTTCCAGAAAACATCAGAACCGTTACCCTTTATGCAGTCTAATGAACAATTACAAAACGATCGTGAGGGTGTACAATATTTATGCGATTTCTACGTGATCAACAATTGTCCACTTGTCCGTCCGTCTGCGACGATTGCAGCAGTTCCTGGGCGGCAATAACTGAGCACAGATCGCTGATCATGCGCTTCTTTTGCGGTTGGAACCACACAGATGAATCAATGCTAAGTACGTGGATTGCGTGCCCGTCGATCAACCGATCACTGAATTGCTGTTAAATCTGGCGTGTCTTCTCTATGTCTGCCACGATCGTCTGTCTGTCTGCCTTGTTTGCGTTGATTCATTAGCTGTTTACACAGCGGCACAGTGGAGCAGAGCAGACAGTGAAGATTGTTAATGTCAATTACTTGGCAAGATTATGGGTTGATTCCACGGTGCCCCTGTCAGTGCCGCACCTGCCGTCCTCGCTAAGCCACAGTCGAGTGATTTTGTGCGTTGTCGTCGTTGTCGTTGCCCCAGTGTTATATAAGTAGCGTGTGCCGCTCGGATTGCCGAATTATTCTGTTGCCGTTGCTATCCACGAGCAGGTCGCGAGTTTGTCAAGCGCATAATACGGGTCAGTGTGTGAACAATCCAGCAGTGGAAGAAAGGCCTGTTCCATTAAATCTTAGCCTATTGCAAAATTATGCAAAAATATTACTTCATTGCGTCGCTGGCGCTTGTTTGCCAAGTGGTCTTGGTGACAGCCAGACCAGGCGAAGATCATTGGGTTTGGCGCACTTACAGTAGAAGGGAGCGCGCCTTTCGTGACCAGGAGATTGATCGGAACGCGTATGAGAATAAATTGAGACGTGAGCCAACCACAAGACGGCCACTGCCTGGGGAACCGGAGAACGATGAGATTGAAGACTATGCAGATACGGAGCCCACAGTAACAAATACGCCCAATGTGAATACGCGTCAGAATAATCCATATCCCAATCCCTTCGGCGGTATTGGTCAGCCACCAAATGGAGGTCAGTTTGGTGGTGCAGGTGGCTTTGGAGGCGGAAACCCAGGGCTGCCGCTAGGCCCAGGCAGACAGCCACTATATCCCAATGTCTATCAGCCTGGCATCGGTGGATTCGGTGGTGGGCAGAATGGATTAGGACTAGGTGCATATCCTGGTTTCTATGGCGGCACGGGCTTTGGCGGATCTGCTTATCCAGGTGTAAATGTAGGTGGCAACTATAACGGCTATCCTAATGGTCAGACCGGCGCCGGACTGGGTCTGGGTCAATTCCCAGCCACTGGCAGCCAATATCCATATGCGCCCTATCCAGGCGTGGGCACAGATTTCAACAACAATCAGTTTGCAGCTCATGGCGGACAATACCACGGCCTAGGTCAGTACCCAGCCAATCAATACGCCGGACCACACTACCCAGACAGCTATGGTCTAACTGGGTTTGGCTTGGGCCAGCCAGGCCTGACACCAAGCGGCTATGGCGGCAATTTTGGATTTGGCAACTTTGGACAGCCGGGTAACTTTGGCTACGACGAGAAGTCGGCGACGGGAGGCGAAGGCAAGAGTGCCAAGAGTGTTGCCATCACACCGGCAGCCGTAAATGATAAGCTCAGCAAGAAGGAGTAGCTACAACACTGCTCCTGGCGCTCATAGTGTAAGTTAGTCGTTAGGCCATAGATTAATCTTTAGTGTAAATAAATTCCTGTCATTGTTGATCTGTTTCGACACTCACCAATTGTGGTTATTACTATGATCGAGTAGAAGAGTGAACCCGCGAAGGTCCATTGGGATTTCTGTACGTCTTCGTCACCATCCCAACCATCCGCCTTGATGGCCGTTAGAATTTGCTTCTCAAAGTTGGCCAGATGCTTGCTCACATTCGCCATCCAGTCATTCTCGCGCAGCACGGCGGCATCCGCCGATAGCATCCAAATGCGATCGGTAAGATTATAGCGCAAGTGTTGAATATCGCGCTTGACCTGGTTAATTTCAATACTCTTAGCGGATTAATTTTAACTTATAACCTGTACGATCTTACCTCAATCTCATGCGATCTTTCGAGATGCCGAAACAAATAGGCGCCTCCCACGCAATAGGACACCACAAGCAATACGAGTAGCACATGGGAAACAATGCATGTCAGAACCTTCCACGAGAAACAGATGGCAGCCACGCAACGTCCACGTTCCGGCTTTGCTGGCTCCACCATGTGCGCTGGCAGGGATTGTGCCCGTCGGCCCGACATTGCTGCACACTCTCCTGGCTACACGGCTTCTTGTGGCCAATTTTGCGGTTGGCTGCACGTAATTTATGAAAAAGCAAAGCGAAGTGGATAAGCACTTATTGAAATGGTGGACTCAAAAATACCCTGTAAACAGTTTAAAGTATTCAATACAAACAATTTTAATTCATATTTATGCTCTACTACTACTACAAGGTATATACCCTTTTAGTCCATGACATAGGGTATATATCCATGGTCATAAAGAAAACTTAATTAAGGACCACAAATAATAAGCAAAATGCGCAGGTGGCTAAACGGGAGTGGGAAATCCCCAGTTCCCCGCACATGTTCATTAAATTTTGTCTAAATATTTATTTAGTTCGCTCGCTCGGCAAGGTCGGGTGTAAGTGGGGGGAAGAAGCACATGCCGCAATACTTTATGGAAACTATTTTTGGGGAACATCATCCATCTCATCATCACTGTGAACAGGCCGCGTCAGCAGACAGACACAACAGAGCACACGGCACACGGCGCACCCCCCGCAAATCAACGGTGAACGTTCATAAGAAATTTTTACTTTTCATGTATGTACACAGTCTAAATACTTCCCAGAATGGCACAACAAATAAACGACTTATAGGAAAAGATGCTACATAACATGCCCAAATAATTAGCATCTTTGATTTTATTCGATTTCTTGATGGCCAATTAACTATGATCAATTTATGAACTGATTACTTTTTGATGGCATAATTTACATTTATGTTTGCCCCGTCCCACAGTATGAAATTTTCAAAAACAAAAAATTCCAATTTCAATTCATGCTGTGTGCATGTGTCCGTTTTAGATATTCCGATACGGATTGCGACGAGACATGGACCGATCCCGACGACTCTCCAAAGATTACTAAAACATTTCTCTGATCAGCGATTTTCGAGTGTTTTATTTTTGTTGCTATATGGCTAAGATGCTTGTATATTTTGGAATACTTTTTGTTTACTTTTTGCATCTCAGTTTCTCCGTTCTTTTCTCCTGAGAACAAGAGACCCAATAGCAGCTGATTTGTTTGGCATGAAAATGCAATCTCTTTCACTTGTATTGTTATATATCTAAACATATATATATATCTTTTAACTGTATGAAACTATTTCCATACTGCAGATTTCTTAAATTACATAAATATTTGCTTTGCAAATGGATTATATACTGCAAGTGTTTATTATCAATACTTGAGTGCTGCTGCCAATAATAAAGTCATAATCATAAACACTTTCGATGCAGATAAGTCTTGTACTTTGGGTATAAATAGAGTAGAACTTTAGCCATGTTTTAATCCACATTAAGTTGTCGAAATGAACCCTCCATGCCGAATAGATTCTCAAAATCTATGGGCCTGCCGGGTCGTTTCCGCTCATCAGTTCCATAATTCTGCTCTTCTACCCAATAATTCCTGTATGCGGATATGCGTTCTTCCCATTCCTTGATAATCTCTGGTATAGAACCGTTTTCGCCACCATATTCCACGGGTAAATACTTTTGTGGTATATGCTCGTACAACGACTCCAAATTACTGCCGTGCACATAAAGCTATAGGTAAATAAATATATAATTTGTTTATTTTAAGGAAAATATTTGTAAATAAGAAAACTTACCCGACTCTGGTTTTTCTTGGACATCATTGGCTTGAACATATTAAAGACCTTATCAAATCCGCCTGGGGTGTTTATAAAGTGGGTACCCTTTGCTCGCATGGGCAGCGCCTGCTCCTGAAATACAGTCATCTTTTTGGCAAACGAAGGAGTCATCTGTAGAAAATGTCCTGCCTTGATATTGGATAGATCCAGTATGTTGATAGCCCCATTGACAGTGGTATAATCATCTTCATTAAGCATAATTTGATGCATTAGTGAACCAGCACAGTTTATGTCAATGAATTTATATTCATCTGGATTGTAGACTCCCATACGGATTAAGACTATACGTGGCCCATTATCATGCAGTGGACGGGGCAATGCTAGGGCGGTGCTACAAATGGTGTTATTCCAAACTCGGAAAGACTAATAAAAACTTACCCAAAACGAAACAATGTGAGCAGTTTGTCCACATTCACATTGTGGCCAATAAAATAATCGGGATATTTTGTGCGTAGCGTGTAAAAGCGATCCATTTTGGACTTGGTAGTTTCCATGCTGTATTTACAGCCACGTAAAAAATTTACCAGGGATTGATCATCTGTGCGGGCCTTCAAATGCGGCTGTTGTTCAATCCAGAGGCGCAGTGCAGTAATATCCTCATCTATGCGCTCCGGAATCTCGTTCAATTCCGCGATTGCAATTGTCTGTAGCTCTGGGCTAAGCGGACGAATTGACGGCATGATGACAAGGTCTGATGGTCAATTCACTAATGATGGCCTTTGTTTGAAGCCGATCAATGCAAACTTTATAATCAAAACTAAGATTAGATAATAGTTTTGGTTTTGATAAGCGTAATCAAAGACTAACAGAGAAGGAGTTTATTGCTTCTAGATAGGTTGACATAGTTTTCTTTATTCAGTCGATATCTAGCTTGCGGAATGAACCATCCACGCCAAAGTAACTCTGAAAGTTTATATTGGATGCGTTATCTTCCCTTAACTTCTCGTTAGTGCCATAGTGTCGCGATTGCTCAAAGTATTCGCTATATTCTAACATTTTTGATTCCATTTGATCTATAATGTCCTGCATGGTGCCCTTGCTGCCTCCGTATTCCTTTGGCAAATACTCGCGACGCACACGCTCAAATATGGCCTCTGGATCGGAACTGACAGAGACCTAAATGGAAAATATTATGCAGTTAATGCCTGGATTATATTATAGCTATGACTTACGCGATTCTTGATCTTTTCAGGAAAGAAGGCACGTAGTGAATTAAATCCACTTTCAAACGAATTAGGTACATTTATAAAATGTATACCCTTTTGGCGAGTGGGCATAGCCTCGTCCGCATAGGCCGAAAACTTGCTCAATAGCTGCGGTTGCAGGGCAAACAGATTAGCGCCCGTTACCCCGGTCATGTCTAGTATTTCAATATAGCCACTAACATTTGCATTGTCATCCTCCAACATCATAATCTCGCCAAACATGGAACCCACTCGAATAATATCCTGAAACTTGAACTTGCTTGTATCATAAGAACCAGCGCGTATTATGGTCACCGCCGGACCAATATCATTCTTATCCAAGGGAATACGTAGAATAACCCTGAAAACTGGGAATTTTAGCTTAAAATTATTAAAGAAATAGCAATATGATTACCCCAATCGAATGATTTCCAACACCTGAGGATCATCGGCTAGTCGATGCTCGTTAAAAACTTCAGGGATTACCGCCTGCAGCGTATAGTAGCGATCAATCTTGTGCTTCGCCTTCTCCAAACTAAATTTGCTGCCTCGTAGAAAGCCCAGCAGGAATTGATCCGTTAAACAGCTGCAGATATGCGGCTGCTTTTGCAGCCAATCTCGTAGAGCAGCAATATCAGAGGCAAGACGTGCGGGAACTTCGTTTAATTCTTCAATGGCGATACGCTGAAGGCCTTCTGGAAGGGGACGTATGCTGTCGTTCATTTTGGTTTCAGATCACTGGCAATGGTGATTAAATGCAGACTGGCCAATCGGTCGACTATAAATGATTTCCAATGCAATTTAAACAGGTACATGCCAATTATTATGTATTTGCGATAAGGAAATTTCTCAAGTGGTTGGGCTAATCTGGCTAGCGATTAATTTTTGCTCATGAACGGTTTATAGTTCGTGATTATGTTTAAATGTGATTATAATAGCCGAACATTAATCGTATTGATCAAAATTTAAATGAATCAAAATAGAGTTTATTTTTAAGCCATTGGGATACACAAGTGCTAAACAAGCTTAACAGGAGCCAAATTTGCGTTAACATTTGTTAGAGATGACCTGTTAATTATAAATATCACTGAAAACTTTTTGTGACCAGCAAAACATTTTATATATGCTAAAAAGTGAATGCTGATACGCTCCTTTCCTCTAAAAGAGTGACTCGTTACTTTCAAATGTTCCCCGGTGGTAACAGTTACATAAATATAGCACATCTCTAGTCAGCGAGCAACAGCACTTGGGTTAACAGCGCCCTCGCTGTAATTTAACAGTGAATTTTAGCAAACGCACTCGCACTCTTAATAAAAATAAATAAATAAAATATCAAAATTAAAAAGTGCTTATTTATCAAACTACACGCACGAGTTTCAAATTATATTCACCAAAACTAAATTAACTTGTGCACGGCAAGCATACCAATTGTACGTGTGCTTTAAATGTGATTGCAAATCTGCAATTTCGAGGCGTAAATTGCATTGCAATTTCCTTCCATACGGTTGCGGCACAGATTAACAAAAGGTTAAAACAAAGTAAGTTGTGTAAAAGAATGCCCAAAACTGTGGTGGCACCGACACTTAAATAAAGGCCACCCAAAGGGCGTTGTTAATGCCACATGCTACGGCGTCGGCAGCAGCAGCAGTAGCATCAGCAGCCGGGTAGGGGTGTCAGCCGCCCTGTGGGTGGTTGGGTCATGCGACCCCCTCAAGGGCACGCTAACCGATGCAAGGTGGCGTAAGTGCCGCGAATCGTGTGATTGTCATTTGAACAATTTAGCAAAATTTACGACTAATGTTTGTTTTGTTACTGCCGCTGGTCACTGTACTATGTGCTGCTGTGATTCATCAATTCAATATTCAATATTCAATGTATTGACGTAATATGCATATTCAAATGAATTCCAGGTAACGTGTGTAAGATCTCTCCAGCCAGCCAAGATGCAAAACAATCCCAGTCCACAGTTACCATGCAAGGGCATTTTAAAGACTTCGCGCAGTTTTGATAAGTCGGGTGCCAGGTAAGCAGCTCGCTCAACTTTGACCTTTTGATTAAACACAGGCTAATAGCTTTTCCCTCTCTTATATTATTGTAGTTTTCGCAAAAGTGCCAAGTTTAATGAGCTGAACGTGATGCAAACATTTCATCCGGCCGATAAGGACTATGGACATATGAAAATCGATGAGCCCAAAACACCATACAACTACACGGCTCCATTTAACGAGAATAGAGACGAACTGGACACCGAGTTGTTGGTGGAAAAGTAAATCATATATTTAAACATTGTACCTACAACTATATATACTAATTTTATATTTATTATTTCTACAGACTACGCATTGCAGCCAGCTCACAGCAGTCTTCCCAAAGCATCGATGATGAAGATTCTTCCGGCGATGAACAGCCCATTAGCGAAGAGGAGCGACGTAAGCTAAATGGCATTCATTAATGTGTCAATCAAATACAAATATAAATGTCTTGTGTTACAGAAAAACGTCGTGAATTTGAGCGGCGTCGAAAGGCGCATTATCGTGAATTTGAGGCGGTCAAGCTGGCGCGTAAGCTGATACAGGAGGAGGACGATGATGATGAGAACGATGCAGCTTCTGCGTCTGGCTCAGCACAAGGCGCCGTCTCCAGTTCCACCAGCTATGCCAGCGGCTCGACAAAAAAGTCAAGTCCAAATGCCACCATATCCGCCTCCGCGTCCGCCAGTGCCAGCAGCAGCAGCAATATGGAATTGGAACCATCTCACAACTAAAAGCAATATTTAACTCAATATATACAGAGTTTCAAGTGACGTTATTTGTTGATGTTTATGTTGTACTCGAAGGTGGCTTATTGGAAACCTAATTTATTGCTACTAAGTGTTGTCGTGCTAAATTGTGAGTTTACACATACCAAGCGTCATAGGATAGGTTTGTATATTTCAAATGGCAACCGTCGCAATATGTGCTTTCCATCAAAGTAAACAAAAATTCAAATACGATAATAAACATCTATTATAGCTGCAAAATATTTTACAAAGAAGTGCACATGATAAATACTAAAATTGATAGCGTTTTATGTAGTTAATGTTTATTGATTTCCTAGTTCTAATAACTTAACTCGATCCTTAGTCCAACTCCAAGCATAACGCATTCATTTGCATTTAATTTTCAATAAGTGGAAATTTGATTTCTAAATACACAAAAGTGCCACAAAAAATAAAATAAAATAGTTGGAAGTAAGCCTAACAAATGGATTCCATGAAGGAATCGTGAATAAAACACTTGTAATTGAATATAAAATTGATTTGGCCTTACATTTAGTTATTTATTAAACCAATAATTACTATTATAATTATTATTGTGAATATAATAGTTTTTAGCAATGCAATACGAAAGTTTCAATAAAAAGCAATGTGAAAACCTTTGTAAAAATCAAACGAACCGAAACCAATCCAATCCAATCCAATTCAACCCGAATTCAATTAATGAATAAATTAAAACACAAATGTCGCTCTTCTCTTCTCGTCGCGAGTATTCAATAACTTGCCATTTATTTTATTTTAGTATTCATTGTTTTTATAGTTTTACAATTGTATACATCAAGTAAATCCATTTTATAGTTTTGACATTTCTGGTCATTTTTTGTTTAGGTAAGTCTGAGAGTTTGGGTTGCTCGAAGCGGCACCTCAGGACAAAAGCGCACAAAATCCGGCTCCCTGCACGTACAACAGACAAAGGCATCCTCATATTATTGCCTGCCGGTGAGAAGGAGGAAATCCAACTCAGCGCAAGGAGCAAATTGCTATGCGCCCCCTGTGGATGCCGCTCAGAGACAGTTACATATTTGGCGTATGCGTTTGTAATACATATATACGTCTTGATTAAACTCACAAATTTTCCGTAAATCTTTTTCCGTATAACTTAACTAAAGGTCATTGACATTTTTTATAATATGCTCGTTAACAATATAATCGTAAATATACAACAAAATATAGGCAAAAATCATGCAAACTCAAACTATTTTAACAAAGAGACACGTTTCAAAACAGCGCCTACAAACTCTCCCTGAAAATGCCTAGAATTTAGACTATAAATGGGTTTTATCAATTTAATTTACAGTTAAATAACCCAAGTGTATAATCCAAATTCGGGGCGCATTAGGCGTGATTGTAGACGAAACTGCCTGAACGGTCTTTATAGTAAAACATTGCGAATATATATATATAATAGTTAAATATGTTAGTTCGTTTCTTTTTTTGTTTTTTTTTTATAAATATAAACATAACAAGGTTTCAGTTTCCATATCATATCCATTTCATTTGCTAGGTTTCGTTGCTAGTATCATTAATTGTCAACTTAAATTAAGAATTTGCAAACATAAATTTTGAATTTATGTTATGCATATGCTCCAATATATAATGCAGCATATATAAAAATAATAATCATTTATATCATTATGTTCCACATATAGTGCCCATATATCACAGCAGTCATTATTCAATTTCTAATCTGCAATATATGAGCCCCAATGTGTTTCAAGAAGTAACCTGATATTCGTTTCGTTTGGCATAATTATATAAATAAAGATAGATAGATACGTATATATAGTTGCTCTGTTAGTAAAGTGTAAAATTAGTATAACAATATACATACATAGTTGCTATAGTATATAGTTTGTTTCGTTAGTGTTCGTTTTAGTAACATATACATGATCGTTTTTTAGTATTATATGAAGTGGGTTCCATTGAAATTTTATTTGAAATTTCTCTTTTTTTTGTAGTTCCTTCTACAAATTGACTTGGTCAACTTAACCAAACATGTGTTGAGTGCCGGGTGGCACCTTGTAGCTTGGATAAGCGTTGTTCAGCTGGTGTTTGGCAAAGAAGGGGGTGTAGTCCTGTGGTTGATAGAGGTATAATATGATATATTAAAGATGCTTATTATATTCTGTTTAAATTCCTCAGTAGGACAAGATTACTTACACGATTGACTCTACGGGGACGGCAAACGGGGCCCAACGCCAATAGGCGACGTTCCTCGTTTTCACGTACAGCAGCCTCCTTGTACTCCGGTGGTGGCCATTTCAAATCTCCGCGCAATTTGCTGCCTCCTAGAAAAATAAAAAAAAATATGCAAAGGATTCAAGTACTGCTGACTTATTCCAAAGCGGAATTTAATGCTCACCCTGATAGCTGACGGCGGCTGGCTGCGAAGTATAGACTGGCGCAGGCATCTGTGAGACGGGCGTCTCCTTGCGCAGCGTTATGATGCCAGGACTGGCGCCACGATAGCTCTGCTGCTGATCGGTCTGATCCTGCGAGTAGGGCAATTGTTGCTGTGGCTGCGAATAAGAATTGTATTGTGGTTGAGCATAGTTAGCACCACCATTTTGTTGCAGATAATTTTGCTGTGGTTGCTGTTGCTGATATGGCGACGTCTGGTAAGGAGCCTGATATTGCTGATGAGCCTGTGGCAGTGGCGATTGCTGCTGTTGTGGCTGTTGTTGCTGTTGCTGCTGTTGCCACTGCTGTGGAGCTGGCTGCTGCTGCTGCTGTTGTTGGTAGATGTCGTGGGACGGCGCACGATATTGTTGTGGCTGTTGTTGTTGTTGTTGCAAAACATGCGATTCATGGATATTCAGTTTCAGGTGCCAAGAGACAGGTAATGGATGGTGGTGGTGTTTTTTTTTTGTGGGTGCAAGTGCAACAGTTAAACAGAGACAGAAACGAGAATATGTCGGAGTAGAGAGAGAAAAAGACAATTGTACAGTTACAGGTAAAAAGACGCAATAATGGACTAATTAATGGCAAAGGCAGGTAATTAATTATGTCATTTAATCAATTGATTTGCATTAGCGGCGTGTCGCGTAGTTTACAGCTGAAATTTGCATAGATAAAGCAGAGTAGAAGAGAGGTTATGGTTAATGCCAACTAAATGTATATGTACGAGTATGTAAACTAAAAAGCATTTGGTTTAAATCTCAGCATGCACATTTATTAATTGGCTACAAAATTGTACGGGTTAAGTTTATGCGTGACACACAATTTACGTGAATTGGCAATCAAAAATCATATTTGAAAAATTAAAAATATAAGCTGAAATTGTGTTTAATAAATAAACAAGCTTATAGTTTATGGTAACTGGAAAATATACAGTTGAAAAATCAAGAACCAAATTCAAAAATATTGTTGCTGACATTTGTTGCTTTCACGATTCATTTGCCATAACGCATAAGCGCAGTTATTAACTAGTTAATATTAGTTGGTAAATGCCTAAAAAAAAGGGGCTTATAACTTTGTGTAGATAGATAGACAGCAGCAGCAAAAGTTCGTGCGTCGGGCCAATGCCAAAGCCAGGCTATAAATCCATTTAGCCAAAACGGTACCTGCTGTTGATATTGTTGCTGTTGATATTGTTGCTGTTGCTGATGCGGATAGGCAGCTGCTGGAGCAACGCCGCCAGCATTAAAGTCGCTGTGCGTCTTGGGCAACGGGGCGCGTATTTGCTTCCAGCCACCATCCGCAGGGTATGCCGGATGGGTGGGTTGCTGCGGTTGCTGTTGCTGCTGTTGGTAGTTTGGCTGGTATTGTGGCTGTTGCTGTTGCCGGGTATCAGCAGCGGGCGCTGGCTCCCTCGAAGCTTGTCTATTAAACTGAGCCTGTGTGTATTGGATGGGTTGTTGTGGATAGTTATAGTTATTAGCTGTTGCTGGAGCTTGGGCTGCAGTCGCAGCCGGAGCAGGAGCAGCAGCAGCATAACCATTGGACGCATAGTTAGTGGTTGGACCATAAACATTTTGAGCGGGTTGGTGTTGGTGTTGTGGTTGTTCTTGATGCTGGGTACGTGGCTGAACGTTGTTATAAATGGGACCCTGCAAATTGCCAGTGAGTTGTTTGTTAGGTGTCTATGTGGGTGTGTGTGTGTGCGTGTGCTTATATACATGTGTGCCTCACCAGATACCCAATGACAGTTGCAGATACATTTACATTTATATTTACAGATTACACACAGTATTTACAAGTGCTTAACTCGATTAACTAACTAAATATAGTAATAATACTTATATACATGGCTGTCTGTCTGTCTATGGCTGGCACAATTACCTGAGCTGGAGCAGCATTGCCGCTGGACGGCTGAGCCGCTGGCTGAGCTGTTGTCTGGAGCGGATAGTAGCCTCCGCTGCCCGGGGCCGGACTCTGCGTCAGCTGTGGCTGTGGCGTGAACTCACGCACGATGCGCTCCTCTGATGCAGGCGGCCAGGCGACGCGCTTGTAACCTGTGTGCGGAAGGGGAAGGGGAAGCAGAAAAAATGCATTAACAACTGGTAAGATATATATATTTTTATAGATATATATATAAATATATATAGATATAGATATGACTGTGTATATAGAGGTAATCGCCTGAAAGATATTCAACAAAATGCGGCCAACACGCGCACAAACGTGGGCGTTGTTAGCCTTGGTATATACGGGCAAATATTTCAGATACAGATACCTCTGTGCAAGACAAACAATTTGAAAATGATTTAAGCCAATTAAAAATGTACAATATACAAAGAAACGTGCATTAAATATTATTATTTCATGTATTGCTCGCTGTTTTCATAAAAGACACAACTAAAGAGTGCGAAGATATTTCAAATATCATCATTCTCATTGCTGTTGTTGTTGTTTGTCATTGTGTTTAAATTTAGCAGACGATTCAAAAACACAAAAAATTTGCAACAACAAAAACAAAGACGATGACAGCATTGATCGTTTTTCATACGTAAATTGTGGGTGCTGTTCATGCAACATGTTGCTGATAGTTGCTACTGTTGCTGTTGTTGTTGAATGATGAATTCAATTGCAGCTGCAACAGTTGCTGCTACAGAAAATTCTGAATTGTGAATAATCAAAGCTGTTCCCATTTTCGATTAAATATTATTGTTAATATATTGATTATCCTGTTTTATATTAATATTTCTTGCATTTTCTTTCTCAAGTCAAGTTCTATAAAAATCGGTTTAAATAGTTCGATAACTCCTAACTCAATAAATAAAATAACCAATATTCAATCAGTTTTTGGAACTTGTAATAATAATAATTTCAAATGATTTGATAGTATTAATGATCATGTTTACCCTCCAGATTCTTGTAGTTCTCGTTAATGACTCTCCACTGTGCGCCCATGTTGTGTTTGTGTTTTTCTTTTCGCGATTTCTATAAATTTCTATTATAGCTAATGCTAGCTACTAATTTATGATAGAGCGCCGCGTAAAAATAAAAATGATATTCTTATTTTCTTTTTATGATTTTGTTTTTTTTTTCCTCGGCTGTCTGTCTGTGTGTGGATTCTCACACAATTCCAACAAATTTTTAATGGTATTTTTATATTTTCTCTTGGTTTTGTTGGCCACAAAAATACACACAGTTCGTTATGTAATGCAAATTAATTAATTGACACGTTTGATTATTGAAGGTTGGTCAATTACATATATTTGGTTGGAACACCACAAAAGAATTCGTTGAAATAATTATGTGATAAAATTATGAATTGGCAAAGGAAATCTTTTGGCTGGCGCGCGTTTCGTTACGGTATATATATATTTAAATTCGATTTTCGATATTGATCGTTAAAAAATCTCTAAATCAATTTTGCAATATACAATTTAATTTCTATTTCTATTTCTAATTCGTTCTTCGTTCGCGTTGGCCGCACGATATGTTTGCCTTCGATGTATGCTACTAAGTGAAGAGCCAGCGAGATGCTAAGGAAATAATTGTACGCCAAAACAGATCCGAAAGCTAATCCCTCATGGTATGGGTGCGCACACATACCATATACTATATATATATAGCATATATATTTAAGATTGCCCAAGTGTGTGTGTGTTTCTTTTTTTGCAAAAAAAGAATTAAGTTTACTTGTGGTGATGGTGAAAATCGAGGCGCGCTAAATACGTGAAAATTAAATTGTTGTTAATGATGCTCGGCCGCAATGGGAGAGAGAGGGGAGAGGGGAGGCAGCTTCTGCATTGTTTACACCTTCGATTTTTGATTTGTGCCGCACCTTGAAAATATTTTGCATGTACCAAGGCCCAAGGGTGTGTGTTCTATTGAATACCAATCTCATCTATATAGATGTACAGATACAGATACAGATACATATTTCTTCTTTTGCATATTTCTGTTCATAGCTTTGTTATTATATAAATCGCTTAGCAATGCCGCATATTATAGATTATAGATTTGTAGATCTGTAGATAGTATCGCCTGGGTACTTGGCATTATGGTTAGAGGCGCAAATGAAGTGGGCGTACTGCCATCTATCCAACTTGTCACCAATTCTATGGCGTATAGTCACAGTCTAGTGTAGTCTAGTGTGACTCAAATGTCTGGTGTATATAGCACATTGGATTTTTGTTGGCTATAGTTATCCTGAAGGGGCGGAGAGTGCTGACTAAATCGTTGCTAAAATTAAACGCCTGTCGCTTTTTGGCTAACAATAAGTAAAATAAATCTGTTTTTAAACGTATTCTCACAGGTGTACGATAAAATGTTGGCTCATTAAAATTATTAGCAATCTTGTAAAAATATATGCGAAATACAAAATACAATGTGTGACATTAAATATAAATATATATAAATCGTTTACTATACGCTTGTTAAACACAACAAGAAATATGTTCCGATGGCTGCCAAAGATCATAAATGTTTTTAAATATGAATTTGAAAAGCAATAGAGTATATATATATACTACTGAGTTAGATCTAAATAGATAAATACGGTACAAGTATTTTACAAAAATAAAAGCACTTGTAGATAATCTATCTATCTTTAATATAAACCCTAAATTATATATAGGTTTATCATATTTCGACTGATTATCTATAGTAGACCTTGTATATAATGTCTGATGGTTTTAGTACTCTCAATGCTGCTCTGACCTAGTATGTTCCTTGAAACCACCTGGTTATATCTACAAAAACTGTCATATATATCTTTCTTCTTTCTTCTCTTCTGTCAATTTTAAACAGCGCTAAAAATAACATTGAATAATTAGTTATCTTTGTCACAATTTGTTAAATCATAAACTAATTTTCAATTATGTGCTAGTTTCTTTGATGGTTTTGTAGAAAATCGAAATTCCAAATTTTCTTATTTAAGATTGAAAAGGACATTATATAAAATATATAATAAATATGCTAAATTTCCTCTACCTTTGTTAAAATTTGTTGTTCCGAAACTAATTTTCAATTATGTGCGAGTTTCTTTGATGGTTTTGTAGAAAATCGAAATTCCAAATTTTCTTATTTAAGATTGAAAAGGACATTATATAAAATATATAATAAATATGCTAAATTTGCTCTTACTTTGATTTCTTGCCCCTTGATATATGGTTTCAACAGTTTTGATTAGAATAACACTTTACACGCTTTATAAGGACACACATTGCAGGACAATCATGCCACAGGAATATATACACACTGCACAGGGATCTGCACGCACCTTCAATGCCTATATAGGGGCGTGGCGATACATTATCGAAGGATCGATTAACGCTGAACTCGCGAGTTGCCTGTGGCAGCTCCTCGCTGCTTGCCAAGGACTTGAACTTATTTTCCTCGGGTTGCGCTCCGAGACCATGTTGCATGAGGAACTCAAAGGGTGGCGGTTGCGAGTTGCAGCGAGGCGTGGCTGGCGGTGTGGCTGCCAGCATGGATGAGGAGGCATACATGCTCAGTTGAAGCGGTTCGGTGGCGGTACGCACCAGCAGTCCAATATTATGCCCCTCCAATTGTGGCACATGTGTATATTTGGCTTCAGCGGGAGCGGGTGTGGGTGTGGGTGTTCGCCTGGGTGAGCCTTGAACTAACACGGCATTAAGGCCAAAGGGCGAGCTGCAACGTTGCGCGGTGTCAATCAATGGGGCAGGATATTTGCGTAGGGGCAGCGGACTGGGTGAGCGACTGAGCTGCCACTCCTTGGGCTCGGCAGGAGCTGCTGTGTCAGCTACTGGTGTGGTCACAATCTCCACCACGCTGCGTTGACGCTGCAGCTGCTCCTTCGGCTGCTGCTGCTGTTGCGGATGCTGTGTATCCTCCCAGGAGATTTGTCGGGATATATAAGGACTGCGTATCTCGTAGGTTGATTTGTAATTGGCCAACGGCTCATTGTGCAGATTATCGAAACGCCATTGATCTGCCTTGTTCAGCTTACCCCAGCCATGTGGCGAATCCCGACACTCACCACAAATGCCACACCAACTGCCCGGGATGTCATCAGATGTTGCCTGTCCATGGGAACAACGTGAGTTTTCTACTGCTTCAATGACTTTGTCTGTGTCCTGTTCCTTATCCTTCTCCTTCTTTAATTTATCATTTTCAGTTTCTGGTTCCTTTGTTTCCTGCTGTTCCTTGCCCATGGACTGTTGCAAGTCCTGGGGCTTGGTAGTGCTTCCCTTGCCTATTGCTTGCTGCTGTTCCTGATAATTTGCGGTGCCCGATTGCCTTATGGACAGTTGCTGTTCCAATTGCTTTATGATGCTTTCCTTGCCTGCGGTTAGCTGTAGGTCTTGGCGATTTGTCGTGTTATCCTTGCCAAAGGACAGCTGCTCATAGTTGGCAATTACATCGGACACATGTCTGTAGTCCAAATTAAAGTCGTTATCCTCAACCTCCACTTGGATGTCTGCAGTCGTTGCTGCCTGCTCCTCATCCTGTTCCTCCTCTATGACCACATGCTGCGCCTTGGCCGCTGTTGGTGTCGTCTTGTGCTCTACGTGCAACAGCGCGTGCTCATCGCCGCTGTCCAAGGCAACAGCAATCTTGTGCAGGTCCTCCAATGCGCGCTCCACAATGGGCACGTTCTCAGCGGGCATGGCGGGCTCTAAGGACACTTGTGTGTCCTGCTCCTTGGGCTGCAATTGTATGCCCGCAGCGCGACAATAAATTTGTCGTAGAATGGCCTGCAGGGGACTCTCCACGGCCAGGATCGGCGACTGCCGCGAGGCAAACAAATCCCACTGCTCATTGTTGCTATTCAGAGACTTTGGCGGTTCTGATGGCAATGCTGGTGGTGCTGGTGGAGCTGATGGTGCTGATGGTGCTGGCGGTGTAGCCTGCACTGTGCGCTGCAAGGCAGTCTTGGCATTTTCCATATACTCATCAATCTGACGCAGATGCTCCGTAATGGATTGCTGAATGTGTGCATATTTAGCCTCCAGCTGAGCAATCTCCACATGAGCCTCGTGCTGCTTGGCCAATGATGGAGGCATTGCCTCGGGACTGCTGCAGTAGATGCCGCCCTGACGACGCGTCTGCTTATCCTTTGCATCCTCGCGGGACTTGAGACGCAGCAGCGGTGGTGCTGCTGACGCTGGCGGTGGTGGCATTGGTGGTGGCGTTGGTATACAGCTGCTCTGACTGCTGCTCTGTGTCTTATATTTGGGTGCACTGTCCTGGCGCTGCAGCTTGATGCCACTTGTGGCACTCACATATGTGGCAGCGGGCGTTGCATCATCTGTGTTTGTGGGCGGCATCATGTCTGTCTGCTGATCCTGGAGGAGATAGTTGCAAGCCTCGTCGTAGATTTGCTCCACACTGGCCACACTGGCCTGCAGCTGGCTGGGATGATCCGAATGCGACGCCTCAACGCTGACTGTGACTGGTATAATGTGTCCACCGTCTTCTAGCTGCAACTGCAACTGTGACCCGGACTGGGACTTTGTTGTGGCCAGGGCCAACGCCAGCTGCTGCTGCTGCTTAACTGCCAGGCTGTCAATTACCGTGGAGGCATTTCTTGGCAAACTACCCTGGTGTGTCTTGTTCATCCATTTGCTTGCAGCTGTGGCTGCCCTTTGGCTTGGCGTTGCTGGCAGCGGCAATGTCTCCAAATCGATGTCACCAGTGGGACTGGGACTGACCTTGGTATCCTCCTCGTCATCGGTGTCGTAGCAGATTTTCAGCTCGGTTGCCAGTTTGATGCTGCGACGCTGCACTTTGGGTGTTCCATTGGCACTTGCACTCCCGCTTCCATTCCCACTCCTTGGCTTGGGTGGCGGCAATTCGGTGGCTCCGCCTATGGCACGTTTCCTGGCGCGTCCGCGATCCAAGGAATACGACTGACGCTTCAGTCGTGGGCGGTAGGGCGTGCTTTGTTTCAGTGTGGGCGTGGTCGGACGCTTTTGGTGCGTCAACTGTTCGTAGTATTCACACTTGGGCGCCACCAGACCAAGATCCGCGTCTGCTGCTTTAGTCTCTGGCGCCGAGAAACCTTTGGCCTGTGGCGTCTGATGGCATATAACGTTTCTCAGTGGATTACCCTGCTCCTTGGTTGGTGTCGTTGTCCTTTCGGTATTACCGGGTGTCTTGGGGCGTTGCTGCTGTTTCAAGACGCTGCCCTCCAGCTGGATACGCTGCTGGCGCACCTCTCGTGGCGTCAGCTCCACAATACGCGTTGGACTATTGAATTTCTCCCGCAGCGCTTCGATGCTGTGCGTCTGCGTTGGCGTTGAGCTGTGGGCTGTGCCCCCCAGCGCCTGCTCCACTGGCGGCCAGCTGTGATCACGCTTAATCAGATGGCGACGCGTGGACAAACGATTGATGCGCAAAACTGTGTCCCGATCTATGATCACATCGTTCTGATGGCTCAGATACTGTGTCTTGATCTGATCCAAAAGATGCTGATGCAGCGCATGATGCGGCTGCAGTGCAGCATTGGCATCATCCGCCTGACGCTGCCGCGTGCGACTTTGCCTCGGAAGAGGTAAGAAATCGCCTGTGTTTGGGGTTTTTAGGGTTTTGGGTTCAATTAAAGCAGTTTAATTTTAATTTGTGATAATTAAACATTTAACTGAACGAAGACATTGTAATTGAGGCTTTTGTTGAATGTTTGACACGGTTTCTCTTTGTTATTGTTGCTGTTTGTGTGTTACACACATATATACACAAACATATACATATACATATACATATACATATATATAAACATAATAAATGTTGCACTTACCGCATTTGATTTGTTGCTCCTCCTCCTCGACAGCCCGCAGAACGGCCGAATTGGCCAAGTTCAAGGGTTTTGTAATTTGGTCGTCGATTTCGATCCTAAAAATTTGTTAAATATTATATAAATTATTAGGAAATTAAATTTAAAAAGTAATATACGTAGTATGATTAAAATTATTGTTTGTTTTTTATTTGTTAACAGACTATAAACCTTATTAGACTTGGCATTCAAAATGCGTCATAAAAATACAACTATACTATACTAATATATAAACATATATGAATATTAGATAAGAATTAATAAACCACAATATTCAAATAAGAGATAAGCGAGCCGTAAAACAAGTAGAAAATACTTCTGGCAACATTTAATTTCATAATTAATTTCTAAACAACCGCAAATAAAATTACTTTTTGACCAAGTTGAAGTAGTTAAGAAAACCTAAACAGACATTAAACATGCACTTTGATATTTGTATAATTCATATTCTATATTAAGCAGAAATATTCTCTCAAAATCAAATATTTATAAATAGAAACAAAAAATAAGTGCTGTTGTTTTTACAGTTGCCAAACCACTGCACTGCTACAGTTTGAGTAGTACTGTCCGACTGCTTGCTTTGTTTGTGTTTGCACTGCTTTGCCGACACACACTATGTATAGCCGGTTTTCGCGCGCTGGCAATCATTTAACTGCACACTTGGGCGAATCACTTCAATGTGACCGTGTGGCCTAATGGATAAGGCGTCGGACTTCGGATCCGAAGATTGCAGGTTCGAGTCCTGTCACGGTCGAACAGAAATAACTTTTTTTTTTATATTTTTTTATTTTCTATTTTATTAAATATTTATTTTGTTGACTCTTTGGGATTTAGGTTTTTCTTATTTTGCCACTTCTAATTATATTTTGCTTTAAAGCGAGTGTCGCCTTGGGCACTGTTAATACGGCCACTGAGACGTCGCGACGTTTACACCTTTCCCTTCCATTCCCCGCTGCTGATACATGTGTCTACATTGTTCATGGAATGCATGGATGCGCGGCCCCCGCTGACCCAAAAGCCGTGGCCAAACAAAATTAATCGAGACTGACAGGCAAGCGGCATCAGCAGTTGATATAAAAGCCATTGCTACTGGGCGCATCCTCAGCACATCCTGTGCAGCGTCTAACCAGTCACGACTCAACGACACAACGCCACAATATTCACACCTGAGATACAATATGATGAAAGCTAAACAAAAACCGCTGCTCCTGCCCTGGATGACGCTGATGTTGCTGTTACTCCTGATGGCATTTTACAGCGTTGAGGCTGTGCCGAACAAGCGAAACACTATTCAGGTGTGTGGTCAGAAGCTGACCGATACCCTGTTCCTGGTCTGCAAGGGTCGATTCAAGGGCTATTCGAAACGCGGCTCTCGTAAGTATCTATATCAGTAATGGCTGGTTTTTTGAATTGGTTTTCGACTGCGGGATATGCTTATTTACACATACGCATTCATGCATTGCAGTTGACCTCTTTGAGTATTCGGACCAGCAAAATGAGCTAGAGAATGATGAGGACGATGATGATGGCACCTCATATAGTGCACTATCTAACTGGGGTGAATTTCCAAGGGGTTACAACTTCATGTTGACCACCAGGCGACCAAAACGGGGCGTTGTGGATGAATGTTGCCGCAAGGCCTGCACATTAACCGAAATTCGCAACTATTGCTCCAAGTAAGATTTGTTGAAGTTGAAGCTAACTAACATTTGTAGATAATATTGTTAGATATTCAAATATTCATATGCTATATAAGTATATATGTATGTATGTTGTCCTATTAAAGCAGATGCATAAAATCTTGTTCTATTGTAGTACGAACGTAATGCGGAAATTAAACTGCATCTTTCAGTTAAAATAAAGACTAAAAGATGCTGCTAAATTTATTCCCAGAAAACTTTACAATAACTTTGTTACATTGGTAGTTTGATTACAAAGTTAAAATAGGAAATCGGTTTGCTTTATAGATTTAGAAACTTTTGACTTTTACGTTTTTATAAAACTATTTTTGTAGATTTTAGTTGATATATGGCAATCTTAACACACTTTGCGAGGTATTAATGGTTACTAGACTGCCTTAAATTTTCCCTTTAGTCATGTTTTACTGTAATTGTTAATACCTATGAGTCACAGTCGCAATGGCAGCCAGTCAAAAGATGCATCACAACTTTTGGCTAGGCGCCTGCATTGTATTTGTTGACAACGTTGTTGTTGCTGTTGCTGCTGTTGCTGTTGCTGTTGATGCCACTAATTTCCCCCCCAACCACCTCAGAACTATAGAGAGTGCGTGTGACTCATCGATCGTTAGAAATTTGTTTAGCGCTTATATAAACTATGCAAGTATCTAACAGATGCGAGCACATTATGAACATACATTGTGCAAGGCCGCTGGAAAGGTGTTGGCAAGTTTTTTGGTTAAACAGCAAAACTTGGTAAGCTGAGAGCTGAGTGAATGCACACACGCGACGCGTTTTAAAGTTTGTCTGGTCTGGTCTGGCTGCTGCTCCTTATGGCTTTTAATTAAATTCTCAGATACTTTTGCACACGTTTTGTCGCACGCATAGTCACCGAATAACTGAAAAGCTACTTAAAGTTTGTCTATGCCGCGGTGCGAGTGTGGCGCAGTTTAGGCCGGTTTATTTAAACAACAATTGCTAACAATAATGCCAGAGATAATGCTGTTGTTGCCTATTTGGTTGCGGCGGCAGCAGCACTGACAGCAGCAGCAGCAACAGCAGCAGCGACAGCAGCAACGGCAACAGCAGCAACGGCTACAAATAAGTTTTCAAGTCCAAAGCATCTATGAGATACGCGCTGATGTATCTATGTTGTTGTTGCTGCCGCTGCTGCTGCTGCTGCTCTTTGTTGTTGTTGTTGCTACTTATGTGTACCATTTGGTAATTACAATTAAAAGTCAAGCACATTTAATTGTTCGCTGTCTTTGTGTGTGTATCTTGCTGTATGTGAGAAACAAATTGAAAGCAACTGCAGCTACAAATCGCCAACAGTTGTCGCTGCCAACGCAGCTGCCGGCGTCGCCGTTGCGCTGCAGTGCACAAAGTGCGCTTTGCCGTTGTGCTATATCATCCACAATATATGTACTTACATTAATATATACTATGGCTACTTATATATATATATATATGTGTAGCTGGCTATATACTCTGTACATTAATGTCTTTTCATGTGCACCTGTGCAGCCAGCAAGCAGCAAGCAGCCCGCAGCTAGCTGTAGATACAAGATATAATAGCTATGTAGATGCAGAGTCAACTTCTTTATTTCATTCCTTTTTTTTTTTTGTTCATAACTGGGACTAACTAATGCCGACTTTTTGCCTATGAGAGAGAGAGTTTGGCGCCCTTTCTACCAGGCTACATTATGTGAAGGGGGGAAAGTCCTTTCATCTTTGAGTTTCACGCATTTCTATAAAATTATGCATTTAAATGTATAATCATTTAATTTGACTTACCCGTCGGCCCCAAAGGCCTTCAGCTCCCGATTCAGCGTGGCCTTAACGTTCTCCTGCGAGTAGAGGCCCATGGGTGAATTGAATTGCTTGTGCACAAGTTTACGTTGTACGGCAGCCATTTTGTATTACTTTTGTTGCTCTTCCTGTTCCTCTTCACTCTTTCTCCCTTTCTTTCTTCGCTCTTCAGTTGAGCTTCAGTTTGTGCTTTAGCTTCTATTTGTTTGCTCACTTGTTCTCTGTAGCTTTTGCTTTAACTCTGCTTCTTGCTGCTGCTTGACTTTCGAAAACTTTTAAATTATTGTTGATAAAAAATATTTTAAAATTTCGTTTGTTTTGTTTGTTTTTGCTTGTTGCAAGTTCGAACTTATCGACTTAACAAGTGGCTTTCAATTGTTGTTGCTTCTGCTGTTGCTGTTGCTAATGGCTGTAGTAAAAATTTAATTCTAAACAATTTTCCCAGCTTCAATTAATCTGCATATGCTTGCTAATAGCTTAATATAAATCGTTAATCGTGGTTCGTTGTTCGTTCTGTAATTAAAATGTAAAAAATAAAATCATTTACTTTTGTTAAATCAATTGGGAAGCATTTGTATGATGAATTACTTATTAATTACGAGTGTCACACATATGTTATACATAGTATGCCAACAAAAAAAAAGTCATTTCCGGCTCATCAGCTTCCGATTTTAAAATGTAAATATTCATGTCGTTTGCAACATGCACAAGTTAAACAATGAATCCCCCGTTGACAACTTAAACCCATATTACGAACATTCTCATTATTACAAAAAATGTATTGTTATGCCCTTAAGAGTTGATTTTTTGTCTGATTTTTTATTCATTATGGGAAATTCTCAGTGGGCGAGTGCCGAACGTCTTTAAAGCTTTTAAGCTACCATTTGTAACTGTTATTGAAGTTTACTCATATATTTCATTTAATTAATTATTCCATTTGATATGATTTCATTAATGAAACATTCTTTACGCACGCCCAATTGTAACTATAATAAGTATTATAATATATTATTATGTTTATTTGTTTGCAAACACATCCTATTTATTCTAACACATTTATTTTGATCATTAAACCATAGACTAAGCTTTTATCTAAACAATAGTAAACATATAAAAATTTATTGAGGAAACACAAGCTAAACATTATTGAAAATTATAAATAAAATTAAAATTTTCATTCTAATTTATAAATTGATTCATGTTATTGAATACAAGTATTTTAGCTAAATAATCGCATTAAATAACATTTTCACTATTATTTTAAATACATATAGAAATTAAAATTTCAAAAAATATTATATTATATATATGTATATATATGTGAAATATTTATTTTTCCAAATGTTTTTAATCAACGGCAAATGCTTCAATGTCAGAGCTGTATATATGTATAGTGTTGCATATTTATAGCTTATATTGTATATATAATTCCAATATGAGAATTTCCATATTAAAGATATATTCACTGGAATGGAAATACATTTTCTATATGTACATATTTCTATATATATATTCTTTTAGATTAGATTGTGCGTGACACAAATCTGTTGTACTTGTTATGCACATAATATTCTCATTATTTGTATAGATTTACAGCTGCTGCAAACAAATTACAAAATATTTATGAATATTTCACTTGTCGTGATATTTCCAATGCTTTAGAGAGACACTCACTACTGTCACATTTAAAAATGTATCTTAAACTAATTTGAGCAGCACTTTTTGGCCGACGAAATATTATTATTTTTATATGTTAAAATTTGTTTTTCTATTTTTTTCTTTTTTTTCTTTTTTTTTGCTTCATGGTAAAAATAGACACAACAACATTTTTTTATATCTTGAAATATTCTCAGTTTTGCTATTCTAATATTTTCCACAGGCACACACAGGTCTATGATATTCTCATTTCTTAGTTTCAGTTTTCTCAACATTTTCCCCAATCTACAAGTAAAATTCCCGCTTTGTGTGTCACCTCAAATAAAATTAGCAACTTTGAGCAAATGGCATTATACAGATTTGCGTCATTTCTACTGTCTGTCTGTCTGTCTATCTGTCTATCTGTCCGACTATATGTCAGTTTTCTATTTGTGTGTTGGCATTAGAAAACAGAGCACTGTTAACCAACATAATTCCAAATTAAATGTTGTGCTCTTGCCTCCTACAGCTTAAAGAAAATAAAGAAAATTTATGTGTTGAAAGAGTAAAATACAGAAATGACGTACGAAAGCTTGATGAACTCTAAAATATCGTGTATTACAATGTGTGATAAGATTATTTTTATGAATATTTTTTAGACTAAAGATATAAACTTATCTAGAAATGTTTAACAGTGAGAGCAACACTTTCTCTCACTTATGTTGTTCGTTGTCTCTCCAGCTCTCTGTTAATTATTTATTTTAGAAATTTTTGAATATTTTTGTGGTGTTTTTTTTTTCTTTGAGTAAAATTCATAAAATTGAAATATCATTTTGAAGAGGAATTTATTCGAAACTTTAACCAATGAAATTTGTTTTTGGGTTTGGCAAATTTCTAGAAAACTGAATAAAGCTTTGTTTTCGTTTATTGTTGTAAACAATGTATCACATAATTTGGAATAAATCAACTCTTTAGGCACTTTATAGGCCAAATAGGTTTTCTTAAATTTAAGAATTTAAGAATTCTATCACATTCTTTGTAGTATACCCCATATGCCTTTGCCTTTAGCAGACAAAAAGTGGCAGTAAAATGCAATAAAATGCTTAGCTCTCTGGTCGGACACTTGAAATGACGTATGTGTTTGTGTATGTCTATATATATGTATGTGTGTCTCTGTGTGTGTGCGTATGTGTGTGTACTTCATGTGTGTGTGCGTTGATTCGCAATTTGTGCGTTTTAATTGAGCCGAACTCAGCTGCAGCTGTTGCTGCTGCTTTTGTTGCTGCTGCTGTTGTTGCTGCTGCAGCTGTTGCTGCTGCTGCTGTTGTTGCTGCTGCTGCTGCTGCTTGTTGCCGCTGCTGCTGCTGCTGCTGCGAGTTGCCAAGTTATGAGGTAATTTGCATTCGTATGGCTGCGCCCAAAAGCACGCAACAATTTTTGCAATTGCAGTTCAAAATTAATCAGATTTAATACAATATTATGAAAATTGCGCACAAATGTAGTCAAACCGGCAGCAGCAGCAGCAGCAGCAGCCACTACAATAAAGGCTCTTCTACTGGCCACTTGATATTCCAATTAAAGTTGTGCACACACACAGAAATACACACACACTAGGCAGGTGTACTTAGCACAACATTAAAGTATGCATGAATTGTGCACGAATTCCTATAAAAAAAAATGTTTCAAAAAAGTTTTTGCCTCTGCCACCGCCTTCTGCCTCTGTTTTGTATGGAATGTGGGCGTGACCGGCCAAAAAGAGACACTGTACATACTTTATAGCTATACAGTCAGGTCGGTGTGTGTGTGTGTGTGTGTGGATATATATATTTTTTTTGGATATACGGCGCGTGTTTGGCCCCGGCTATAGACAATATATAGGAGATTGCATTGAAATCAGGTGCAAATATTGTTGCATTTGCTTTCAAACACAACAATTTTGCGTACACTGTAGAAGTGTATTTGTGTGTGTGTGTGTGTGTGTGTAGAAATGTGCGTGTATCTATTAGCTATCTAAATGCTTGCCACGTATCTGTTTGACTTCATTATTAGCCAGCGGCTGTTGTTTGCTTTGTATTTAGTTGAATTGCTTAAATTTTGTTTATACTTGTTCTTTGACGCCCCCGTTATATTAAATTATATTATAAACTTTGTTTATTTTGCTAAGTATGTGTGTGTGGGTGTGTGTGTACTTACCGTTTGCTACAATTTGGCACTGCTTAATCCAAAAATAATGCCGCCAAATTGCTAAAGTTCGTATCGTGTCCGCAATTTGCCATACACATTTCGCCTATACACTGCACTTGCAATTGTAATTCCATTGCAAATATGAACACGCAAGTGCAGGAATCGACAAACTGGAGCACACGGACATATATTTGTGGCTTCTGGGCCCGAGCCCGTACCGGAGCTGTAGCCGTTGACGTTGCCGTAGACCTAGCCGGAGCCCGGCCACGTTCATCCGCGGCCGTTACGGCCAACCGGCGTTTTGTAAGCGCACCATAAACGAACTGAAACTAAAACTGAAGAACGCGGCACAGAACTCAACTCGTCGCATGCGGCTGCCACTGCGGCAGGCGCTGCGGAAAAATCAAATGAAAAACTTTACGCAATGATCACGCGTTTCGCTTTTCGTTTTTCATCATTCTACGGTTTCACATACCCCAGCAGCTGAATAAATGTGTGTGTAAGTGCGTATCGGCATGATACTCGGTGGCATACCACAGTGGCGCCAATAAATATTCTGCCAGCCAATTTATATGCAAGCCGGGTTGGCTTGGAATAAATAACAGAAATTTGGTTGGAATTTTGAATGTAACTAAATTTTATAGTTTTATTTTTACTAGTTTCCCTATCACTCTAAATCAAGCAAAAGTTCTTACTCTTTTCGCAATTTTTAAAAACAATTTTTCATTAAATTTTAATCAATTTGAAACTTTAAATCAATGACAAAAAATATAAATTAGCTAAATCTAATTAAAAATAAATTATATGCATTCGGATACAGCTCTTCGTTTGCTTTGTTTTATCTATCAATTGGTCCGCTTAAAATGTTGTTTATTGCTTAATAAAAACCTAATTAATTAGCTAGCTAAATTATTGAAACTGGCATGTTGTCAAGATATGTCTGATTAATGCTCTTAAGAACTAAATAAATGAGCAAAAATGTGAAATTTATTACATAATTCTTTATTTGAATTTTGACTCAATTATTTGCTCAAATGGGCATGAGAATATACCTAAATTTTATTTAATTTTCCTCTGCTGTAAATTTGGTTTTGTGTGCCACTGTAACTTAGCCCATACACACACTTTTGGTGCTCTCTATCCAAACACCCCGAGCAACAGCAACAGCAACAACAGCAGCAGCAGCTACAACAACATTCGAGACACTCAAAGTAGTTTTTGTGAATATCTCACAAATAAAAAAAGCACAAATGAAATATGAAAAAGAAAATATGTTTAAAAAAAAAAAAAAAAAAATAAATCGCCATCGACGGACTTGAAGGCAGAGACACTGCATTCAGAGTCAGTCAACGAAAGATGTATATAGATACAAATGTATCTATATCTATGGATGGGTGCGAATGTGTCTATAAGTGTGTGATTGTGTGTGTTTGTTTGGATGTGTCTAAGCGTGTGTGTGTGCCCAGTCTGTATATTCTGTGGCCTCGTGGACTATTACAGAATTTTTTACTGCTGTGCCCCGTGAGCTCCACGAAAACACGTCTCTAATATTCTATTTTTGAGTTCAATTCTTTATTTTTCTTGCTGGTCCACGTTCACGACATCGATGTCAGTGCGACGTTTTCTAACACGTCTATAGTCTATGAAAAATAAAATCAAAATAAAAAATACAAAACACATATTTTTCTCCGTTTTTTTTTTCGCTCAAACGTAAATAGCCGACGTTCATATAAAAATCGTAAAATGTCATTTAATTGTTGCAGTTTATCTTTTCTTTATTTTTGTTATAGTCGCATATACTTGTATATATTTCTTGTTGATATTTTATTTTCAACTGCTAATTGTGCTTTAAATACTAATTAGCTTTTCTCGTGTGCGGTCAATTTTTGTTGCTGAAAATTTGCACTTTGGCTTTCCTTTTTTTGATTTTTTTTTTCCTTGTTTTTTCAATTAATTTAATTAAATTTTGATTGCACGCACGCGCGTTTCCCGTATCTTGTTCTCATATCACATAAATTTTGGCTTGTTTGGCGGGCGTCAGGTTTGCCCCACAATGCACAATGCACTTGCCACACACACACACACACACATACAGACAGATTATAAACCTAAGTACACACACACACAGAGAGACAGTCGGTGAGCCTGCTTAGACAGCCAGGTGAGGTGTACACACACCTGCAATTGGTGGCACTGTGCACTGTCAGCGTCTACGGATACGACTACGGATTCGACTACGGATTCGACTGACAGCCTGCTGTTGGAGATGACCACGTTCGCGTTGCGAATTATAATTGTTACTCGCCGTTTGCCGTTCGGATGCCAGATCTAAACAACGCAATAATATTCAACAACATTCAACACTTGCCGTAAGTTCTTTCATCCAAAAGTTCGCAAAAGCAGCGAAAGTAGCTGCTGCTGCTGCTCTGGTGCTGCTCTTGTGGCTTTTCATGGAAAATGGAAGAAGATGACACACAAACACACAGACACACACAAACACTCAGATACAAATACATCTGGTACTTATCTATACCTATGAACCATCGCCCACACAGATGTGTGTGCTTATAAATTAGTGTGTTGGCCTGGCTAATCACGTAGTATTTTGATACAACCTCCAAGTAAAGAGCTTGCACATAGCAATAAATATTCACACACTCATGCACACACACACACACACACATACATACATAACATTGCCATTGTATGATGCGAACCTAATTAACTAAAAAACAACGAACCAATATATGTTTGTACATATGTACATCTTCACCTATGTGGCATGTATTTATATGTGCGATCTTTTTAAATATTCAATATTTATTTTTGGCCTTTGAAAAGCAATTTTAAAACCGTATTTATGCCCTTTAAATCATAGAGTTATCTCAGCTATGAGACAAAGCTTGTGATCTGAAGAAAATATTAAATATTATTTATTTGTCATATATCTCAACTAATTAAAGTTTTATTTATGAGAGGAAAATGCTGTTTCGTGGAATTTCTATCTATATGATTATCCACTACAAATCATTTTCCAAGAGTATCTTGTTGTCTTAACAACATATTCAATAAATTGCCTATAAGCTGATTATACACATTTTGAAGCCGCATAATCTGTAGTATTCCAAATCAGAATTAACCAGCAAGTCGACCAGGCAATGTCCTTCAGCTGGGGTCTTAGAACCGCATAATTTAGACTATACGAATACTCTTTTGCTTCATTTCTCGCTCAACTCATTAACAGCTTTGTATCTGAGGGTATTCGCTTTTCTACCCCTATGTACATTGCTTTGTCTTGTATTTTTTCTTGCTTTTCTCGCAAATCGTATAATTTAGTTTTATGTGTTTATATTTTTGGAATAATGTGTTTTGGCCCGTCGTTAAACAAAAACAACTTGTAATTGTTGTTGTTATGGTTTAATGAAGCGCATTTCACACAAATGCATATTTCGGTTCATGCAGTGCGGTCAAGCGCAACAATTAGTGCATTTGAAATGGCTAAAATACCTGTCCGAATTGCCCGAGATGAGTGCGAATTCATAGCTGGCACTCAATTGCATGTCAGGTGATCAATTCAAGCAGTAAAGACCAGGGAAAAACTGAATTCAGAGAGCAACTGACAGCCAACTAAGCTGCTTGAAATTTCATTTTAGTATTTCACGCTAGAAAGCCATGCGAAAAATATACAAGTATATAATATTATTATATGTATGTTTAATGTTTGTGAATGATTAATGGGACATTAGAATTGAAATTGTTTTGCTCATGTGGCAGCAACTGAAGCAGCAGCAGCAGCAGCAGCAGCAGCAGCAGCAGCAGCGACTGAGGCTGTGACAGAGGCAGGTGCAGAAACAGACTCTCTGCGCTAAAGCGCAGCAGAAGAATATACATTGCCATAATATACAAATATTTATATGCCTTTTTTTCCGCAGTTCTTTACCCGTTACCTATACCTATACCCCGTTACCCCTTTACCCCTGCCCATATAGCCATTGCAAATGGATGTGGCCTTCTATGAGCATGTAGAGCAGCTGGCAGCTACCTGCTGGCAGAGCCACAGTGCCAAACAGGTGAGTGTTTATAATATGCATGCCAAAGTGTTAGAAGCTGAGAAAGAAATCTAGAGAATATACAAAAAACAGGCAAACACACACACCGAATATACACTGTTAGTTTAGTTATAGCTATAGTTATACTTATAGTATTTATTTATGCTTATGTGCGCTTATGTGCAAACTCTTATGTGTACATAATATTTGTTTAGTTGAGTGTACTCGCAACGTTGCACAGCAGCCAAATTAAAGGGTAAACATGATGCTATATAAGAACCGTGCCTGATGCCCGAAAAGCCAAAACCAATCACAAACTGCTGAATGGATAGGGAATGGCGAGGGGTAGAGAACTTTGCCAAATTGCAGCAGCCACAAAAACCAAAAACAGTTTGTCGACTCATGCCGCATACGAATTGTCAAGGGGTTCGCAATGTTAGATAGAGTTAAGAGTTTTGCCAAATTTCTTAATAAACTTTAATGACTGCTGGTGTCAGCTGCTGCTGCTGCTGCCGCTGTTGTTGTTGTGGCATCTTGTTGTTGCAACTTTGATAGACCTGTTTGAACTGCAGCACGCCTGAAAGTATGCAACGGCGGCAGCAATTTGCCAGCAGAGCGCTATAAACCAACACAACGAACCACGAGCGACGAGCCCCGAGCACCATCCCATCATTTTCATGCCACATGCCCCAGAGTGTGTGTCCCGGCAGATAGTAGTGGCAAAAACAGGCTGAACAATTTCCCTGATATCAAATGCTAGCGTAGATTTCACCAATAATTTACTTGGACAGCACGTAGCACAGTGTCACGCATGCAGCGGTTGGGCAAATTGAGGCAGCGGCTGTGGCAGAAGCTGTGGCATGCAACAAGCTCGGGATTCGTTTCGGTGCCAAGTCATGCATTACTCATGATGTGTATATGTCAGCAGCCCAAAGAACTATATACATATGTACATTTGTAGCTACCAATGACTACTACTGTTAGCCTCCTTCGAATTGTCTTTGCCCCTCATGCCACACACTTGCCACGTTTGCCACGCTTGCCACTTGGTAGCCAGTGTTTTAATATGGACGCTGCGGTTTTTGCACTTTAATGGGTTGCCCATAAAATAAAAGAAAACAAACCAAATTCTGAATCGCCCACAGCGTTTATATAACTGTCGACTTTCGACTTGTTTGCGCAAATTAACACATTTATTTATGCCGCAATTTGTTGCTTAAATATTTATCGAAAATAAAGCCAACGGGATCGGGGCGAGTTAACATTAAAAATTGTTGTTGTTGTTTATTTTCATATACATATACATATCCATACATAAGTATATAATAATAATAATAATAATAATAATAATAATAATAATAATAATAATAGACGAGTTTTATCACACACACATATGATATGGCTGGCATACAGGCACACACACACGCATGCATACACATACACATACACATACACATACACACACACATATACACATACACACGTACAGCATAATTTGAGAGTTAAATAGCGCGATATTTTATGTTAATCTTTGTTTAGCTTATAGGAATAGGATGTGCCTGTATGCAGCTTGAGATGGGAGCCAGATGTTGAAGTCATCTTGTCTTCTACTTTTTTTATATTTTGTTGCACGCATTAGAGCTGGGACAGCCAACGATACTGCCAATCGATAGTTAACCACACAATTCGTATACTAAATTTTGAAAAATCTAAGCCAAACATGCAAAATTAAGTTATAAGGCTTCAAATACGCTGCGATAGTATTGCTTCGTTGGTAATACTTTCGTTAGTGTCATCACTACTTTTCCAGCTCTAACTCGTATTTATAAATTATAAATTCGATGGGTGGTTTGGCCTTTGACCGATCGTAAAAATGTCCATCAGTTGCAGCATCCAGGGCAGACCATGCTGCCAACAGCATAGGAAACTCAATGCCACAAAAAGCGAAAGCAGGGCACAGCAGCTGCTGAGAACCGCAATGGCTGCATGACCCTGTAGCGGCAGCTGCTCCGACTCCAGACACTGCCGGAACTCATCGTAATCCAGACGCGTAATGGCACAGTAATGATTGAGCATGCACAGACCCTGACAGGCGGAGCCGGATTGAAACCTCACAGCATTGGCACGATGATATCTGCGGGCAGGGAATGAAGTGAAGGAGAACTTTAAGAGCAGCAAATGGCTAATTACCTTGTAAACCAGGAGGCATCCTTGCCAGTAAAACGATCCGCAAAGTTGTGCAGCGCAATGGCCGAAATATCGCCCAGAGCATAATAATGTGTCAAATTGTACTCGGCCTGCCAGAGCGGCTCGTGGGCGCGATTGGCCAAAGGTAAATCCAGCCAGTACTGTGTATAGTCCAAGACTTGGCCGCTGCCCGTATCAAACTTGTATAGTCGCAACGCTGGATTATTGGAGGCGCCAATACCCTCCTTACGTGGCACCACAGATGGTGCAACCATAAGCCATGAAATGGGTGTGCCTGTGAAACCAAAAGCTAATCTCTGCAACTAAAATTTAGATAAATACTAAAGTCTCGTACCTTGCTCATCGTATATCAGTCGAAAGGTGTCCGAATGCAGATGTCCAAAGAACTGACCCTGGATAACCGATGCATACTTGCGTACTATGTCCAGATAGCGTCTGTTGTTGCGCTCCGTGAATATTAGCTGGCTATTGTGCTGCGTGCCCAGATGACGCTCATCCACGCCTGGTGGCATGTGGCCCACAATGTAGACCTGCAATATAGGATTAATAGTATTTAAATTTAAAATAATTAAACTATAATGAAATGTAGTTAAATAATGTAAATTAAGTGTATTAAGTTCAAGGTGTTAAGTTAGTATTTATATATTAATAGGCTAAACGAAAGTCATACGAATGTTTGTCTTCACTTTTAGCATAGTAAAACAATTTGAAAAAAGATAAGAGATTATCCACATATTCGTATGGCCCGTTACTTTACGCGAATACCACACAAAACAAAAAAAAAATTGACTCGCAAAAGAGAACAAAAATCTCTCACATAAATATCTCTCTCGGCTTTGTTTTTACTTCCTACTTCGGCTCTCTGTTATGAAACATAAAAACATAACAAAAGCACAAAACAGATAGTCAGATTTAGTGACATTCAATTGAAAACTAAATTTTTTGCAAAACATGTGTTGCTTTATGAAATTAATTCGTGTGATTTTAATTTAATAATCGTCGGAATTTAAACACATTTTACTGTCTCTTTTTAAATATTAATTGTCCAATGCACTTAATGCGAAGCAAACAAAGTAGTAAATAATTTTAGGAGAAAAATGCGAGAATCCATAAACATCGAAAAATATCAAGAAAACAGAAGTTGCTAGAAGGTGGCCAAATATTAAAAGTGCTAAATTCTACTAGGGAGCTCTGAGATAATGGAAAAATTGCCAAAATGCACCAGGCAAACAGGAGTTCTTAGAAGGTCACCAAATAGTAAAATAGTTTACTTAATAGG